>JAHTLZ010003526.1:63216710-63270269 GCA_023846285.1 Phrynocephalus versicolor
TACATACATACATACATACATACATACATACATACATACATACATACCATGTTGCTATTCATCCTTGCAGACATCCATGCCCCTCAGACATCCCCTCAGACTTACCAAAGCCTCTGTAGTTAGTATTCTAGCAGCTTCTGGTCCAATGGTGATGGCCTGAATGGTGGCTTCATGTAACAGAAGAGGGGCAGTGCTAGGGCATGCCAGGTTGACACAGGTTGGGAGCTGTGTGTGAATCAACTTTATATGTTGTACAGTTAAATGGGGGGCATATATGTTATCTACGGGCGTTCAACTACATGGAGGTCTGGTACCCCTAACCCAGGCATGTCCAAACTTCGGTCCTCCTGATGTTTTAGACCACAACTCCCAGAATTCTCAGCTTAGATTGCCAATGGCAAAGGACTGTGGGAGTTGCCGTCCAAAACATCTGGAGGGCTAAAGTTTGGACATGCCTGCCCTAACCCTAGCATTGTTGATGGGAGCAATGCACATTCTTGTATGCAACTGGTTGCTGAAAGAGCTGTTAGAGGACAATGAAGGAACACATGAAAACAAAGAAAAATCAGATGGACCTATCTGAGAGTGCCTCTTCCTCTCTGAAAAGCTATTTAGCTTCCAATCCTACACACACAGTTATATCAGTGCACAAATAAGAATGTTCAACTTTGACCTCATGTTCCCATTTAGAACTACACATGATTCTGTTTTTTTTTTCCCCCTATAGAATAACTTACTTACTCTTTCCTGGGTGAAAGTCCTTTCTGGATTTAACTGTGTGAAGATGCATCTCAGTGAACATGCATAGCATTGGCCCAAACACCTCTGCCATTTTGTGGCCATTGCTTTTCTTAGGGGCTGGATCTGGATCTGTGCCACTCTGAGGGGGATTTCCCTGCTTCCCACACCTGCTTCTCCAGCTCCCCAACACCTTCAACAAAGGCTTAGGTGACCCTGAAGAATGGGATGAGCTGTCACAGTAGGAGGTCATATAACATTTTCCTGCCAGATTTCATGTGTTGAAAATCTGACATTGCCCACTCTTAGTTTAGTTGTCCACATATAATATGAAACCAACTCATCTGAATCCAATCTATGGAGTACATACCTAGCTATGGGAACAAGCTGGTTCATCCCAGTTTCTACTAGTTCCTAAAGGCACCTGTGCTGCTCTCAACCCCAACCTCTTCAGCTGATCCTCCACTCACCAGACCCAACCTGCTTGCTTTTTACACCTCCTCGGCTAATCTCCCAGTCATGAGCAAGAGCTCTGACTTCTCTCCTCCACCCTTTTCTCTGAGTGGGAGATCAACCAAAATGTTATTTATTATTTATTTATTTGTTACACTTTTATACCGCACCATCTTCCATAAGGAATTATGTGCGGTTTACAGAATTAAAAAGAAACATCAGGTAATACAGCAATATGGAGAAACGTCCGGTAGAAAAACAACAATATAAGCAAAAAGAGGGGGAACCCTCAGCAAGATGCAGCAGACAAAAAAAAGTAGAAATAAGGTCACCACATGCCTCCTTAAAAAGCATAGTTTTTAAAGCCTTTTTGAAGGTGGGCAGGGACTGTGCAAGGCGCACCTCACTTGGTAGATGGTTCCATAATAAAGGGCCAACAACAGAGAAGGTGCGGCTGTGCGTTGCCAACTTCCATGCCTCCCTGGGAGTGGCCACCCTGAGTGAGCACGCCCATGACATTCGAGTGGGCCTAGCCTCGGTTGACCTCTGGAAGATACGCTCCGCCAGGTATTCAGGTCCCAAGCCATGGAGGGTTTTGAAAACCAAAACTAAGACCTTGAACCTTATCTGGTGAGCCATGGGCAGCCAATGCAAGTGTGCCAGAACTGGGGTGATGTGATCATATTTGCGAACACCCACCGCCAGTCTGGCCGCCGCATTCTGTACCTGTTGGAGTCTCCGGACAAGGGTCATCTGTTGGGGCAGAGAAGCCCAATACTGGGCCTGGAAGATCAGTTCACAAGGTGGAAAAGGCAAGAAAGCTAGGCCTGGTGAGTAGCTGGCTGAGCCCCAGGAGGCAGGGGAGGGGGGAACAACAGCTGCACTTGTGCTGCAACCTTTACAGGCTGGGATGAACCATTTCATGCACATCTCTATATCCAACCCACATTCAGGCATTCATTTCTGTACGTTAAGTAGAAGGAGCCAAGAATAGAGGCCCCTGCTCTGTCCCTGCTCCATTCCCAGCCCTCCCCATGCCATCAGAAAAGGTCTGAAATGGAGCCATCACAACAATGTTCAGCTCACTGCAGTTACAGCATCCCATGTGATCAGAAACCATGACAAGGTATGGCTTGTAGTCCTATAGAGCTCCGTTACTACTTCCATTTGAATATAGTTACAGTGTTTTTAAACTTTCATTGGGAACACAAGAAGAACAGCAGGGGTGGCCAGGATGGGATCACAAGTCCCCAGTTCCCTCTATGTATTTAAAGAAACAATAATCTGAAAAGAGCTGTAGTATGTGGGTTTCGCTTGTGAGTTAAACTGTTCTAAGACCACCAAATGAGTACCCAGAGAAGAGTTGCACCACTGTTTTTTAGTCCGTGCTTCAAGCTTCACCAGTACACTGTATTACCTCTCCTCTGAAAAGGAAGCTAATTTATATATTTTTAATTTTAACCCTATCGAAATCTAATCTGTTTGTGCAATTAACTCCATTCAAACTCCACCCATGAGATACAGTTGGCTAATAATTATATTATAGATCTCTTCCTTGATAGGAAGGTAACATTTAGTACAGCAAAGGTCCATTAACTGCCTCTTATAATCACCCCTCTTCCAAAATAACCATTAGCAGAATTAATAGCCAGTTAACCAAAGCACTGCGTCTTCAGAATTCAAACAAACCACAAGGTCAGCGCTTGAAAGAAGTGGTGTTGAAATAGGCTGTCGACAACAAAATAATAGCCAGAAGTGAATTATTTGATCAATAGCTGAAAGCATGTCACACCCAATTAATAAATAAATCTTACAGCTCATTACAGAAACTGGTCATCTGTGCGTACAGAAATTCATAAACACAAAGGCAGCAAACTAGCAATCCGATAGCCATCCTATCTTCAATAGTATTAGTAAGATCCTTCCCATTTACACCCAACTGTGATCATTCTTCTCCAGGATTTCCTCTAAGGTGCATGTAGGCATGGGACTCTGCCCCCCTCTTCACAGGGCTCCTCCTCCCCTGTTCATCCACAATCATCAATTTTGTTCCAGTTGTAACAGAACCCACAGGTTTGTGTCTGCGCATGTGGATACATGTGATGTGACTTGCGTGAGGAAGTGAGCCCTGCCAAGTGAGGTTGAAAATTAGAGGGGATGTTATTCCTCTCTAATGAGGAATATGTCAGAATCCTGAAGTTTTACCTTGAAAACAATCATGGATCAGTGTCTAAAGTTTTCCCTCCTCATTTTATAGGACTACCACAATATGGGTGTTAAATGGGTGTCCAGCCAATTACTACTGCATATGAACAGAGCAAATATGTGGCTAATTCCCAGTATAGCATGTGGGGGATAGCGTTGTGCAGAATTAGTGTATTCGTGTTAATAAGCAAAACTTCCTCCTACAGAACAGATTGACTACAAGTCTCCCTCAGTAGATGATCCCTTATTTGTTAATTTACCTCAACTGGCACTTCCTATCTCAATGCATTCATTCATAGACTCTGGTAATGAGAAAGAATAAAATGTTTCTGTTTATTTACAGTTCTTAATGGATAAAAAAAATCATGTTGTATAAAATATTAACTTGTTTCATCGTTCATCTTAACTGATAGCTGACAGAATACTCCACTCTAGCTGTCCACTAGAGATGGGCACGAATAAAAAAAATGGTGTTTCATTTGTCGTTTGTTGTTTAGGGGGGTCCGTTTCGGTTCGTTTCTGTTTTTCATTTTTTCAAAAAAATCATTTTCATTTTCATTCATTTTGTTACCGTTTTGTTACCATTTATTTCAATTTTTTGTGATTTTTTTTAGCTTTTAAAGCAGTTCAATGTATTGCCGTAACGAAAATGAAACAGACAACAAAATTTCTGGTGTTTCTGTTCGTTTCGTTTCATTTTAGAGATAAAATTCGTTTTTCGTTTCGTTGTGTAACAAATGAAAAAATGAAAATGGAAACAAAAAATTGTTCATTTCGTGCCCATCTCTACTGTCCACTATTAACATGCTCCATAACTAACAATGCCAGAACCCTAACTGGGAAAAGATGGAGAAAAGAATCTGTGGTAGAGAGGAAACAATTGGCTGTTACTGGATTGATTGACATTCCATCCCAGTCCAAAAAAAGTCCTCCCACTCCAGCCAAAACCTCTCAAAGGCATTCTCTGTAGATTGCAATATTCCAGCACAGAAGCCTATCTCCTGCTCCCCTGCATCTTCTTTTATTTGTAATACAGTTGCATAAAAATGGGGAAGTATGCAGATATTGAGAGGTAAATGCCATCAGTAGCACCACGTCCGTATCAGGAAGATGTCTTGAAACTACCAGATTAGCATTTCAAGGTACATGCAACTCTATCCATATCAACTGAACCTATCTATCCAGATTATAAAATGTCATACATCTGAGCACCTCTACCTTCACTGTATTGAGTACTGCTTTTTCATTCTCATCCTTCTTAAAATGCTCTCCAGGCACCTATTAAGGGATTGAACAATCTCTCTAAGATTTGTAGATGTAAAATAAAAGTTGAGTTTAAAAAGAGATCTTTTATTTGCCCCAGTGGGCAAAAGGTGTAACCAGCAATGATCTGAGGCTATCCATGGATGCAATTAGTTTGAAGGCTTATTTAAATCGCAGCAGGGAATACGATTCATGAAGTGAAGGCACAATATAAAAGAAATCAAATGAAAAGCAAAGAATTTCTGGCAAAATGCAACACAGTGATGAGAAGAAACATGCAAAGCAGAACCTGTTTTAAAGTCTCAAATGAAATTATATCAATTATGCAAAATCAGCCACAGTTACCACATTAAAATACACTGTATTTTCCCCTGGCCTTCCACCACCCCTTTAGCTGAACCTCAAGTAATGTAACTTTTAACACAATGTATGTAATATAATATTTAACAGATTCAAAATGGTTCCTGTGTATAAATGCATAGTCATTTGTCAAGACACAGGTGAATAGTGTAATCACATGAAAAGGTCAGAATAATTATATCCAGGTGCCATGGATAACTGATTAACATTGTCTGCCTATATGTACTCATGTGATTCCTTTATATGATGTCTGCCATATGTATAAAACGCAGGATTGTAACCCATTTTATTTTGGGACTGCTTTTTGGTGAGATGAGCAGTTTCCCCACTACTCTCTAATATTTATGCTGTGTGTTTTATCTCATTATGCATTTGTGTATGTTTTGGTAATACAAGTTTTTATGCTAAAGTTATATCTGTCTCCCAGCTTCAAATCTGTACTTAGCAATTATCTTTGCATGCCAATACATAACTCTGCTAATCTCTGAGACATTTAAAACCCAAACACTGGCCTAAACACTGCAAAAGAAAGACGTAGAGCTACCTATTTCAAGCAATCAGCTCCAGAAAATTCAGAGGTATGGCCAAGAGAACTGAAAAATGTCCAAAGAATCAAAGGGGTAAAAGTAAAATAGAGTAGTAAAATTAGTGTGGGTGTGGATGTTGGTGTGAGAGGAATGGAGATGTAGTAATGACTAGAGATTACGTTTTTTTACACTAATGGCTTCATACACCCAACAGTAATAATTCCCCTCCCCCAAGTGCTGCCGTCTTGATCAATCATTTCTATTAGCTTTATTAGTTTTTGTTTTGTTTTGTTTTGTTGTCTGATACATGTTCCTTTTGATATAAATGTGATTGATGTAAACTGCCCAGAGTTCCTCTGGAAGATGGGAAGCATAGATGAGGGAATGGGGATGCAACCTATTCCGGACTGGACTATGATTCCCTACTCCAAAAGTCAGACCTACAGCTTAGGTGCATTCCTGGACTCATCTCTGAGCCTGGTCTCAGTGGTAGCCAGGTGTGCGTTGACTCAGCTTAAGCTGATACACCAACTGTCCTCATTCCTGGCGATGTCTGAAATGGCTATGGTGGTGACACAGGCTTTACGTACATCGTGCTTGCATTACTGCAGTGCTGTCTGTATGGAGCTGCTATGATGATAGCCTGGAAAATGCAGCTGGTTCAAAATGCAGCTGCCAGGGCTGTTTCCTCCAGATTCTTGTTTTTGTAGCTTTGTAGTTTTCCTCCTTGAAAGTCAAGAAAGGCAGTGTCCCTTTCTCATTTTACATGTGTCCCTTTGCAGGGCCGGCGCTTCCATTAAGGCCTAGGGTGCCAAAATGGAGAGAGGGCACTAGACAGCCTGCCTCCCCCTGCCACCCCCCCACTGGCCACTGCTGTCCATCCCCCCACCGCCCGCCAGCTGCCCGTCGCCATCCACCCACCGCTGCCCGCCACCATCTGCCCGCCGCCCCCCACGTCTATCGCCTCCCACCCCCTGCACCCGTCGCCGTCCCCCACCAGTTTTTCCTTATCTACTTTGTCCACACCATCTTTGATTTTATAAACTTCAATCAGGTCACTTCTTAGGCTCCGTTGTTCAAGAGTAAAGAGGCCCAGCCATTGCAGCCTCAGAGGGTAAGGAAGGTGTTCCAGTCTCCTAATCATTCTGTTTGCCCTCCTCTTCACTTTTTCCATTTCCTTCTGGAGATATGGTGACCAGAACTGTACACAATACTCCAGATGGGGCCTCACTATAGATTTATAAAGAGGCAAAAATGACACTTGCAGACTTATTTTCTATACCCTTCCTAATGATCCCTACTGTAGAGATGGGCATGAAATGAATTTTTTTTTGTTCCGTTATTCATTATTCGCTTTGTTAGGTAACAAAACAAATAACGAGCCCCAGAATAACTTAAGAACAAAACGAACCGAACAAAAAATATTGGTTCGATGAGGTTCGTTTCATTCTTCCCCGCTGGTGATGACAGCCCGGCTGTCATTGCCAGCGGGAAGGACTGTCTAGCGAGAGCCCTGTTCTCACCTCCACACACGGAGGTGGGACCAGGGCTTCCTCTAGAGGGATCTTCCCCACGGGCAGATGACAGCTCGCCCAGCTGTCACCTGCCCGCGGCAGCAGGCAGTCGAAAGAGGACCACGGGCTCAGCTCCCCAAGTGGAGCTGAGCCTACGGCCCCCTCTCCCCTTTGCACAAGAGGTATCCACAGAAGAGGCTGTCATGCACCCACCGCAGAGGGTGGCCGAGAGGGAGCCGTGAACACACCTCTGCATGCAGAGGCGGGATCGCAGCCCCCTCTCCAGTGATCTCCGCTGCGGGTGCATGACAGCCGGGACGGCTGTCATCCACTCGCAGCGGAGGGCAGTTGGGAGAGGGCCACGGTCTCGCCTCCACACAAGGAGGTGGGATCGCGGCTACCACCGTCACCGCCACCACCAAACCAGTTTGGGGTTGAACCATTTTTTAAAAAAATTCATTCAAACCTGAAGCCTAACCCGATCCGAACCAAGGGTGGGCCCAAACCAGACGAACCCAACCATGGGTTTTCTGGTTCGTGCCCATCTCTAATCCCTACCATTGAGTTTGTTTGTTTTTCACTGCTGCAGCACACTGGGTTGATACCTTCACTGAACTGTCCACCAGGACACCAAGGTCACTTTTCTGGTTTGTTGCAGAGAGTTCTGACCCCATCAGTTTATAAATGTAATTTTTTTCTTTGTTTTTTTGCCCCAACATGAATCACTCTGCATTTACTAATGTTGAAACTCATTTGCTATTGGTTTGCCCACTCCCCCAGTGTCAAGAGATCCCTCTGGAGCTCCTCACAATCTCTCTCAGTTTTTACTGCCCTGTATAATTTAGTGTTGTTGGAAAATTTGTTGACCTTGCTATTTATTGCTACTTCTAGATCATTTATGAAGAGGTTGACAAGCAGGGGTCCCAGTACTGAACCTTGGGGAACCCCACTCTTTACCTCCCTCTACTTGGAGAAGTGTCCATTTAGTGCTAATCTCTGTTTCCTGTCCCTTAGCCAGTTGCTGATCCAGGACAAGACCTGTCCCTTCAATTCCCTGACTGGCAAGTCGTTGATAGTTAAATGAAGTACTTCTTATTTACCATGAATATGCACCTAAATCAAACTTTAAAAGCTGTAAAATAACTGCTAACAAGCTTTTGTAAAAAGCAGCACCAATTTACTACAAGGTTAATCTCATTCAGCAAAAGGCGAGTGAATGCAACATGAAAAACGGAATGAAGGTTGGTTGAAAGAGTGACTGATTGATTGACTGATTGATTCATTGATTTGATTTGATTTGATTTATATACTGTTCCAATAATCTAAGCACTACTTTGAGCAGTTTAGGAGTTAAAATGTAAAACCATACATTAAAAAATACATTCAACGATAGGACAATTTGCAAACATAGGCCTAAAATAATTACATCAATGTGCTATTTATTATTGGGGGCATAATACTGAAGTTGTTGGTCACTTGCTCAAAATGTATTCATATTTGGCCATCCAAGATCTGTCCCAAGCCTCTTCTATAAGCAAGCAGTTTCTTAATAAGCATATGGATTGCATCCACAAAGGTACATGTTTCTTCTCCTGTCAATTTAAGGCACTTCTAATTCTCTGTATATTGTATACTTGCATTGTTTATGAAAATGCCCGTGAAATGTGTGTTTCAAGGCAAAGATAAAATAATCTTACATTCTCCCTGCATGTGTTATATGCCGTCAAGTCACATTTGACTTATTGCAATCCTAACTGAGTTTTCAAGGTAAGTGAGCTATTTAAAGAGCCCGTCCATATATCAACTTTCCAAAGAACTCAATAGGGCACTATCATCCATTTAGAGATTTGGACGCTATCCACAAAAGAAGTCTTTTAAAAATGCAACCAAGGGCAGCACATTCAATGCAGCAAAATCTTTTCCTACATATGTTACTTCAATACAAGTAGTCCAGTCCATTTATCCTGTGTTTATTCATTTGTTACACTCCCATTCCATTGTTTCCTCCGGTGAATCAAAGGTGACATATATGGATCTTCTCTTCACCTCTTAAACCTCTGAATGTTAACCCTATGAAGTAGGTCAGACAGATAATGACTAGCCCAGGTGATTCAGTTGTCCTAGAACTTGTATTTTCCAAGTCCAAGGACAAACATTTAATCATAGCAGTAGACTGTCTATGGAGATTCTCAGTCATTCAGATGAGTTTATCTGGGTCATGGCAACTGGACTTCTTTTTTGTGGGATTGAAATACTTCACTACTTATCCAAGTAACTTCCTCAAACTGAGAAATGTTGTTGGGAGGCTTCTGATTTGTAGTTCTCCCTGGTTTCACCCAAGCCTGGTCTGAATAGACTTCTTAGGTACACAGTGGCCTGATTAGATAGCATGGGGTGTGTGAAGGTCACACCTATGCAACCCTTCTCAACACCAATAAAGTATGGGCCACTAGCATTGGCTTTCCAGATGGAGGTGTGAAGTGGTTCTGATTAATCTGGGAATGGATGGAATGGCAGCATGATAAATGGGAGACAGAGTGTGTCTATGTCCCCCAACCCAGTTGAGAAAGGGTTTTTCCATGCACACATGAAGGGCTTCCCTGACAACTCTCTAGGACCACCTATCTTCTCTGCTCTGTACATCCTCATCTTTGAATGAACGTCCTTTCTGCTTCATATGAAGATGCACTGCTGATTCTAGTCCTGTTTCTAGGAGAAACTAAACAGTAGGATGGCCCAGCACAGGAGGGGTAATAACTCAGGACCAGAATCAGCAGTTTTACTCCTATTTTATTTTATTTTATTTTATTTTATTATATTGCCATTGTCCCCTAGTGTGCACCCCTCAGATGCTGTTCCCTCCTTGAAATCTTGGAGAAGGAACATGGGAACATATGTGTTACTGAAGGTGTCCACTCTTCATCCTTGATAGAATCCTCTTATCAGTTCCCAGTAAAAGGCAAGATTCTCTAGCAGCATATGAGGCCTGAAGTGATTCAGTACTATACATTTGTCTGTATAAACACCGTTGCTAAGCAGAGTTAAAATATGTGGTTTCTCATCCAAAGCGACACCTTTTTGAGTATCCAAATAGCACATCCACTTCAAACAATCTCATCAGCCCTAATATCTATCTTTTGAATCCTCATAGAAGAAACAATTTGGAAGACTCACAACATAAATCTGGGTCCATGCACTTAAGGGAGATGCGTAGGAAACCAGATTTATGACTGCAATGCAGGGAATAAATATATATTTTTCCACAGAATGAAATCAAGTATATACAGGTATATGAATGGAACCATTTTCTAGGAAATGGATGAACTTGTCAATGACTGGCAAGTCTCTTTAAAGGAGATGTAAGGTCTGCCTGATGAAGGAGATGTAGCATGGTGAGAAGGCACCGATCGTTCAGTCATAAGATCCAGTTCTTTGTTTGGGTGTCTCCTGTTAAAATATCCACATGAGAACAGCCGGAGAAAGCAGTAATGGGCAAAATCAAGGTGAAGTATCAACATAGCTCACAAATAATGGCAGAATTGGAGGGGGGTAGTGTTACTTCAGCTGACTGTAGAAGAAGTGAGAGGAAGAAAGACATTCTCTTTCCCTGGACCCTGCAAAGAGTCTGGTCTAATCTAGGTTTGGAAGCTAAACAGAGTTGAACTTGGTTAGTATTTGGATGGGAGACCATCAAGAAATACCAGGGATCTATGGCAGGGAAGAATTCTGTTTCAAATCCTGAAGAACTGCTGCCAGCTCCCAGAAAACAGGCTAGAGGGGTCAATGACATGAATCAGGACATGGCCGCTTTCAAAGCTATCTTCCCCCTGAACCTTGTGGGTTGGCTGCCATGCATGGATCTTCTATATCTATTTGTCATGTGCACGCTTTGCACTGTGTTTCCGCCACTCCCTAACCTGGACTGCATAGAATCCATTCTGACTTGTCAGTAGCTGGTAGAGATAGGACTTCCATATTGATAGGACTTCATCTCCTGGAATTCAGCCAGAATCCCCACTCCCAGGCAGAATTATAGGAATTAAAGCCCAAGACCAGAAGGCATGATACTAATCCTTCTACCTCTGTGCCACTTCCTTTGAAGGAATCTTCCACACTGTGGTAGTCCAAAGTATCGTTCAGACATTTAGAGCTGCATGGCATGGTGAATCCTGATGCCAGTTAGACGGTATAGTGGTGACCTCCAACAGAAGTACCTCTCTCATGGACTTTCACAAGCTGCAGAGGATCTTGGGATGCCCACAGTGCAGTAGAAAGATTTCTTTGCTGTTTGAAGAAGCAATGACAAGGGGAAAGAAAGGAAGGGAAAAGAGCTCGTCTAAGCCCTTCTGATCTGGAGAATTCTGTATTCGCATAATTCTTCCTGGAGGATTCTAGGAGATTCTGGGAATAGAAGTAAAAAAAAGAAATTAAGAAAGTCCCATCACTACTAATTGAGGCATTGATAGTATACAGAGTCCCAGAACAACCTGAGAATAAAAATCCTAAGTAGCTATTAGGCAGCCCCCCCCCCAAAAAAAATTGATGAATATACTAAAGCTTTATGGGCCTCTTTTTCCAATTCAACCCCTCTAAGTCTGATCTGCTTGCATGTAAAGGGCAAAACTTTGCTTTAACAGGCTAGAATCTCAACTTCAAGGGGTAGGTTCTTCAAAGATCAGTCTCCTGGGCTGCAGAACTTCATTGTCCCCCTCTCAGCAGCCTCTCGACCAGGTACACTGCTATAGGCGGTACTCACCTTCTAATTGAATGATGAGATAGATTAAAATTAGGGACATGAAAAAATCTTGCAAATTCAACATTCTTGGCAGGGCACATTGTCCCCCACAGAAGGGATGACAGATCAAACAGACACAAACAACCCATCAAATGCTTTGGATTTTTAAAAGGCCACATGACAAAAGCAGCAATTATTGCAATTCAGCTATGCAGTTTGCACAGAATCTTCACTAAGAATAACAGAAAAGATCTTGTCTTCCCACAGGTAGCCAAAAAAAAGTGTTTTTGTTTGTTTTGTTTTGGGTTTTTTAATGCACAAGCAAGTTTTTTTTAGCTCTAATGAAAATAAGATTTAGATGTATCCATAGTCTGCTTGCAGGTTAACCCAATATATTGTAGGTTTGGGATATTCTATTTGCTGTTGCCAATAACATAGACCTGTGGAAAGCACTGTTTCTCCACAGCATAAGACATCGGGAACAACTGCTTCTCACATACCTACATCAGTAGAGCAGTAAACTCTTTTGGCCAGAGAACTCCCTGTGATAATACGCACAGAACTGCTAATTAAGATAGAGAGAAGGATTGGGCTGGTGACATTCAGGGAGTCTCAAAGTGATGTTTACCCAAAAAACGTGATATACAACACAGGCTGTTTTTCATTATTCTTATTTATTTGTGTAAATGTTTCCGTAGCAGCACATTCAATTAAAAATTAAATTGGGGGGGGGATAAATCTCAGCTGTTGCAACTGCCTGAGAAAGCACTCCAAAATTGGAAGCACTGTTTGAACAATTCATTGTTGAAAGGGAAGCTATGAAGAAGGAAGATGCATGAACGCATAGGAGGCCGAAACTGCTACAGTAGTCCCCTGTTTATCACGGGGTTAGTTTCTCTGACCACCTGCGATAAAGGAAAATCCGTGATATGGAGACACCTCCCACTGCCTCGTTTCCAAAGAGGATTCCTCCATGGATTCCACCCCCACCCCAATCACCTCATTTCCAAAGAGATCTCCTCCACAGAGCCTCTCCACTCCCCTTCTGCAGCCGGGATTCCCCAGTCCCAATTGCCTCCTTTGCAAAGAGATATCCTCCAGGAGCCTCTCCACTGTCCTTATGCAGCCCTGATTCCCCCGCCCCAACCACCTCGTTTGCAAAAAGATCTCCACAGAGCCTCTCCACTCCCATTCTGCAGCGGGGATTCCGCAGTCCCGATCACCTCATTTGCAAAAAGTTCTCCTGGCTGCAGAAAAGGTGTGGAAAGGCTCCATGGAGGAGATCTCTTTGGAAACAAGGTGATTGGGGCAGGATAATCCTGGCTGCAGGAGGAGAGTGGAGAGGCTCCTGGAGGAGTGCAGAAGGGGTGGGGAGAGGTGCTTTACATTAGAGGGGTAGCTGTAAATTAACTCTATAATTGGTAAAGCATGCTGCAGATACTCATTCAATTAAGTACCCCCACCTCCCTTGGAGTTTAATAATTCTGCCCCCAGAAACCCTAACTTTTCCAAATTTCCAAGCGTTTCCTAAAATTGCTTGAGGAAGCTAGCCTTGTCACTTTGGAGGAGATATATGCCTGCACGAGAGAAATGTGAAATAATAGTCAAAATAAAACAAAACCATGGCATTTTAACCATTAAGTTATTATTCATTTGAACAAGGCTCTCTTGATTTAATAATTTCTCTCTCTCTCTCTCTCTCTCCCTCTCCCTCTCCCTCCCTCCCCCCACCCGTCTCTGGACAATTGTAATTCAGCAACCAGAATGGCCTACAGGTGTTGAACCCTTCACAAAATTATAATTACCAGGGTCCTTCTAGGGAAATGATACAAAACTGTGGGATGAAATGGATGTGCACATTTAGCATAGATCTAGAGTTAGGGATTATAGCCAATTCTATGTCAAACTTTGCCTAAACCACGCACTTCTGAAACGACTTTGCAGTTCAATAGATGAGCATTACTCTATTCACCCACATTCCAACAGGGAAACCCTGGAAAAGGATAAAGGAAGCCTACGTATGTTGTACAGGAACACGAGAAAGCAGCACTGTGGCTTTTTAAGGAGGAGGCACAGGCAGTCAAATTCCTGTTTATATTCTTCTTCCGGGAGCCACTATCACTTGCAGATCTTTTTCCCCTAGCCCCAGACTGGTGGCAAATTGACTCCAAGCAGACTTTAGGGAAAGAGCGCCATCTACTGAAGTACATCTCCAAGAACGAAGGCATTTCTATGAAATCTGCCTCAGTGCAAGGCCCTTCTATTGTGAGTCAGACCTAACAAAGGAAATGAGATGATGTAGCGAGTTTAAGGTCACAGCTATAAAGCACACACGGGCACACAGACGTATATATGATTTAAAAGAGCCTCTCAAATGAGAGCAATAGCGGCATCAATAAATGTGAAGAGTATCATACTTTGCGCATTTCACACCATGTCAGCCCCCTTTCCTCCTGCTTTAAGGATTTATTTTTGTTTTGTTTTGTTTTGTTTTGTTTTGTTTTACAAATTTAAAAGAAACGTTACTCTGTAGTTTTAGGCAAAAGAAAGAAGGAAATGGGAACAAGCAACAGAAATATCAGCACTGAAATGTCCAAATGCCCAGGCTCCTGCTAGCACTGAGATGGGCAATATTGTGGGCCATGACAGGGAAGGAAATTGATTTATCTGTTTCATAGGCCCCCTCAAAAATATCTACACAGCAACATTTGAGTTCATCAAGACCAGAACCTGCTGTTGTATTATGGTGCACTACAGACATTTGTTTTTATTTTGTTTTTGTTGTTTTATGTACATAATAATAATTATCAGGGGTTTGGCTCTAGCTCATCCTAAAGAATGAAAGTGTCCCCCTAAAGAACCATCTAAAACTTATTTTGCAACCTGTCCCAGGCTCCCCTTAATCACTGCAGTGCCAAAGTGTTTAAATGAAGCTTCCTCTCTTGCGAATGCACACCATAATTGCTCAGCAAAAATCAATAAGCTCCATTTGATGCTCCTCATCTGGCATCCTTCTGCCATGTTTTCCAGTCAATGTTTACTTTCATCTAGACAGCTTTTCTCTCTCTGATATATATATATGTGTGTTGGTTAAAGGTGCAAAGGTGTAAACATGACAGTGGGCATGGCTCACATGCCTCTTTGATTCCCATTCTTCAGGAATAGCCAGGTAGATTAGGCTGGAGCCCAGCGGTAATAAGTAGCCATTGGCATTGCTCTGAAAATTTAACCCCTCTCTCTTTTCAACATGATATATTACAGTAGACCAGGAGGCCAAATTGCCTGAGAGGCACATGCGACCATTTTTGCACTAATGGTACCTTTAGATCACGATTACAACTAAATCATTTACATTTTCTTACGATGCTTATTCATGCAACATTTCTGAAAGAGTATACTTGTGACCAACTTTCTTTCTTGAACGCTACTTAGAAGGCAGGCACGCTCCATGGTTGGGGTAGGGGAAAGAGAGTGAAAGTTCACAAATCTTAAATATACCAATAAAGGCTTTTGAATTATCTTCCCTGCAACGTTTTCAGAAATGTGAACGGCCTGCTGAAATACACACAAAGGGTAAAGGGAGTTTTGCCCAAAAGCTAAAACCGACTGAATAGAAATATAGTGTTGCAGACATAAACATAAAAGACTCTAGCTGGGCCATCTAGAAGTCACTTAATAGACTTTGAAGTCAAGTAGATCAAAGAATAATCAAAGTAAAATGGAGCTATTTGGATACAGGGAAATTTTCCATGACTGTGGAGAAATACAATCAATGCAGCACCTATGTGCATGCAAGTTATGCCCTAGCATGTGTACAAAAGGTCTAGCAAATGGCCGAGACCACACTATTGAAATAGCCCAATCTGGTAAAAATAGTCTAATTATCTTAATTTTAATTTATTTTTAATTGTACCCATATTTAATATATGTTCATAATTTTAAATCAAGCAATGCTCTGATAGGAATAAAGAAAGGCAGTCATATACTGAGAAAGGGTTCCTATAACTGATAGCTGAATATGTTGACTCTAAGTTGTCTTTTCATATGGTTGCAGTCAAAATGCTGTTTTCAACTTGTTCCATTGACACCTATTTCATAGGTGCGATGACAAAGTTGTTCTTTGACAGCAGGTCACTGATGGCTGTTTCAGGTGAGAGAAATTATTAACACGACCATCACATTAGTCTCTCGGGGTCCATATTGGAATGAATTATTGTAGAACAAGGAGGAATTTCTGTCTGTCTGTAGGAATCTGGCAAAGGCTGCAGCATTTAATCTCTCAGGTAATAAAGCTCTAGAATATTCCTTTCAAGGAAATAGACAACAGTATATATGTTGGAGAGGGTTTTCCCCCTTTCCCATATGCTGTATATTTGACATATGGGAAGGAAATAGTGTAAGGAACTGATCCCAAGGTCAGAACATTATTGGTATAAGGGTTTCATCCCTGCCTCTGATGTCATCTGGCCCCTCCCGTTCTTCCAAATACAATCGGCCTTCTCCACAGCTCAAAGTTTTCACTATGAGCAAAAACACATCAGCAGCTGCCACCCAGGAAAATAATTCATACAGTGGTACCCCTACTTACGAGCAGCTCTACTTATGAGCAATTTGACTTAAGAATGGGAAACTGTTGGCATTTTAACTGCTACCTTACAAATTTTAGATGCGGTCTGCTCTACTTACAATTTTATTTATTTATTTATTTATTTTTATTTTTTATTTTTTAGATACAGCTACTCTACTTACTAGTTGTTTGACTTATGAGCATGCATTCGGAACAGATTAAACTTATAAGTAGAGCTACCACTGTACATTCAATTTTTGCCTGTCATCTGTCATGGTCTGGTCCGGTGGTGGCGAACCTTTGGCACTCCAGATGTTTTGGACCACAACTCCCAGAATTCCGAGCCTAGATTGCCAATGAAAAAAGACTGTGGGAATTGTGGTCCAAAACATCTGGAGTGCCCAAGGTTCCCCATCACTGGTCTAGTCTAACTAGAAATCCAGTTCATGAAGCTGCTAGCCCTGCAGGTTGTCAAACGAGCGGGAAAACTTCGCTGAAGGATTTGTTTGTGGTTCTTTGTGGCAGCATTACAGTAATATCAGCAGACAAAAAGAGGCATGCTGTGGCTTAAGGGAAATGTGATTTCGCTGTCCTTTAGGGCAGCCTACTGTAGCAAAAATAGCAAAAAAAAATCTTCTGCAAGGTATGTTTCTTGATGATTCCCATCTATAGTTTCTTTGACCTTTAAAATAAACTTTGAACTAGAAGAGACCCTACAGATCACTGAGGATAGATCCTCTCCAAGAGGTACAGCCAGGAATTGAACTCCCAACTTCTGGTTCAACAGCCAGAAACCTAAAACACTGAATTATCCAGCAAACGATGCCAATTTGTCTTCATATGTATAAAGAAAGACAACTAGTTTTTCCATGAAAACATAGCTCAAAGGATTCCAGTATTGCAGATCCGTATTAATACAGATAAAGTACCCTGTTCAGTTTTCTTCTTTTGAACAGCTAGAATATGTATTTCTTTAAAATGTTATCGCAAAAAATCGTCTTTAATGAGGCAAGCTTAGCTTGTGCAAATTAATGACTCTGGCAGAATTCAGCAGAAAGCTCTAATTCTTAAAGTGGAAAAATTCACTTTACCCAGTCTTTTGTTATCTATACCTCATTTGAAATAGTTTCCACATCATATTGATGAATTCGCGTAGCTTTTTTATGTGCCCTCACAATCATGTTATTTCAAGGATGTTATTAAGATGGGAACAACCAACAGGTAAACAAAAGCTCTTTAGTCAATAAATAGATACAACACTTTCCTTTCTAACCTTGCAAAACAAGGTGAGACCAGAGCTTTAGAAATTGATTTTTTTTAAAAAAAAATGTTCCTGTTGTGCATCACAGTGTTTGAAAAGTAGTTGTAATGTCAGTTGTAATTGTAGTTGTAATGTAATAGCCATAATGTTGAAATAGCAATTCACTGACTCGAATCTTATTGGCACAACTTTATGCAGTGCAACTAGGATGATGTCATCACCTTGCCATAGTAATTAATCAAAAGCTTCCTATCCCCCACACCCTCTTTCAGGTTTTGAAACTTCTGCAGCCTAGATGCCCTAAACACATATGATCTCACGTGATTTCAGAAGCTAAGCAGAGTCGGCCCTGCTTAGTACTTGGGTGGGAGACCACCAGATAATACCAGGTGCTGTAGGCTTCTGGAGTAGGAACTAGCAAACCACTCCAGTATTTCTGCCAATAAAACTCCATGGACATGGAGTCACGAAGAGTTGGTCACAACTGTAACGACACAACACACACACACACAAGGCTCATTTTGCTTTGGAGAAGACTTCAGGAGCTTTATATTTATCTATTTAAATTAAAATAGATAACTCAGTTACTTTCAAAAATTACCTTTATATTTAAAGGTAATTTTTGAAAGTAACTGAGTTATCTATTTTAATTTGCTATGTTTCTTTTGAAATGTAATTTTGTCACACCATTGTTATCTTAAAAAAAATCAATAGGTACAGGTATCTAATAAGGTGATGCATGTCCTAGTGGTGTCACTATGAAATATCTTCTCTAGAGATCCTCACTTGGTTATCTACAGGTCAAATGCACTTCTTCTCATCTAGAAAACATATTTTGGTATTTTTAAAATTTTTGTGGCATGACTGTTTATCTGCTCTTGGTTATATTCTGGTTTTATTTTTCTACTTTTTTGACCTCATTTTATGTTTATATTATTTTATCAAATTTCCTCAAGAAACCTAAACTAAACTCCCAGCAATCACCAGGGAAGCTTCCTTTTCCTCTGTTGGGGAAGGATGACCCTTCAGCCCAAGTCATGTTTACCAGCTGGGAGGGCATAAAAACAAACACAGAGTGAAACTCAGTAATAAAACATAAAACTCATTGCCTTCAAAAGCAGAGTGTCACTGGCACACAGTATATACACAAAATGGGTCTCCTTAATCAACCAGACAATTGCTCTTTTATAATTCTGCATGGAAATTTCCAAAGGAAGCCATGCATAAAATAAAAATAACTGCTGAAATACAATACAACGATATAGTAGTTTTATCTGATAAATATTGTATACGTTGTGCCTCTGTTTGACCTGACCTAGTGAATGCAAACTTTTATATTTGTTTCAATGTTCAGTTATAGACATTTCCATGTCTTTTTCTTCCCCTTCACTTACAGCAAACTAGGCCCAAACTCAACCTATGTTGATTCGCAAGGCTTTACAGCCCAGCATTTCTCCAGGTGAGCACAATTTAGATGAAACTCCCAGAATAGATAGTTCTGGGACTAGAGTCCAAATAAAAATGAATGCACAAACCTAGCCACTATCTCACCCTAACTTGAAAGACTGTTGTGCCACTGAAGTGGAAAGAAGGAATGTTGCTTCTCTTTTCTTGAGGTCACTGAAGCAAAGATGAGATATAATGAAACCATTTATAAAGGAAATAAATTTGACTAAATTTCTGTGAAGAAACATCTGTACTTGGCTTATAGTTTGCCCAAAATGTTCTCCCTACTGTTAAGCATTTGGGTTTTGGAGGTTGATCTGCATACAAATTTCAGAAAGGCATCAGTGGGGTTTACAGTATAGCAAAGGAATACACCCCCTCACATTTCGTAAATATTTTGATATATCTTTTCATGTGACGGCACTGAAGAAATCACTGAAATTGGCTACAATGTAAAGCAGTGAATATACAGCTTGTATAACAGTGTAAATGTGCTGTCCCCTCAAAATAATGCAACACACAGCCATTAATGTCTAAACTGCTGGCAACCAAATTGAGTACACTCCTAAGTGACTATGCCGAAATTGGGCACAAAGTGTCAATATTTTCTATGGTCACCATTATTTTCCAGCACTGCCTTAAACCTCTTGAGCATATAGTTCAACAGAGCTTCACAGGTTGCCAATGGAGTCTTCTTCCACTCCTCCATGACATCACAGAGCTGTTCGATGTTAGAGACCTTGCGCACCTTCACCTTCCATTTCACTCATGCAGCCACAGACTGTGAGGACACCTCCCTTTTAAACGTGTAATTGTGATGAAAATGTGAAGTGTAAGGAACCAAGTTATTAATATTCACAGGATCCATTTGGTAATGCTGCCACCTTTTAAATCATCACCTTATGAACTGGGACAGACTCAGATGTATAATATAAAAATAATGATGATGTTTATTGAGAAAATAAATACAACGACTGAAGTTGGTATGCATTGCCTTAAACATAAAATAGATTAAATCAAATCTTCAAGCCTCCCTGTCTTTAACAAACAGTAAATAGTAAAGCCCTCACACCTAACCTGCCTGACTGAACTCTAACAGAGCTGTGCTCTCTCAGGTTTCTCAGCTCTAAACTCTCAACTCAACTCTCACTCACAGACCAGGTTCCACCCTTTTTATACCATACAATCCTCCTTCACACATGAGACCTTGTGGCACTAATGGGTGTCATGACGCCGGGTACGGAAAACAGCTTCTTGAGTCCAATTTGGACATTGTCACTTAGGAATGTCCTCACGTTTGTTGCCAGCAGTTCAATGGGCACATTTACAGTGTTACACAAGCTGTATACTCACTGCTTTACATTGTAGCCAAGTGGCATTTCTTCAGTGTTGCCACTAGAGATGGGCACAACCAGGGAAAATGATGTTTTCGAGTTGTCGTGTGTCGGAGCCGGCCCGTTTCGGCTCGTTTCCGTTTTTTGCAAAATTTTTCAATAATTTGTCGTTTCGTTTGTCGTTTTTTCGTCTGCCGTTAGTACTGGTTTGGGGGGTAGTGGGCTCCTGGAGGCACCTCTCTGGGGTGGGTGCCTCCTCTGGCCCGCTATGAAGGGAAAGCGGGCTCCTGGAGGAACCTCTATGGGGTGGGTGCCTCCTCTGGCCAGCTACAAAAGGGTATGCATAGCCAATTGGATATGCATACCAAGTTGCAGTGGCAGGCAGAGACACCTCTTTTCGGTGCCTCTACTCTGACTCACTAAGAAGGGCAGCATACTGGCATACTGGCAGTACGGTGCACTTGGGAGCGAAGCGCTCTGGGCGCAGTCTATGGCTCACCAAGAAGGGAAGTGTACTTGCGTGTAGTGCAATGCGAGTACACAGATCTGGCTTAGGGTTAGGGTTAGCGCAAGGGCTAGGCTTAGGGTTACGGGTAAGGTTAGGGTGAGTTCATGGGGTGCACCTCTGGGTGCCTCTCTGACCCACTAAGAAGGACAGTTTACTGGCGTATGGGTTAGGGTTAGGGCTAGGGTTCGGGCTACGGTTAGTGGGCTTTTTATGCCCGACTGGCACATCCCAGAAGTCTCAGTCAAAACCTGGTCAAGTGGCCATGCGATTGGTGGAATGGCTCCAAAAATTTGCATGGTCCACTCCCATGGCCAGCCCATCATTGCACAGGTGTAAAAAAATAAAAATAAAATTAATATAAAATAAAATAAATGGAGACGTTTTGTTGCAAGAAAAACCCACTGCTGCTACTGTAAAAATTCAGGCAGTTTTAAAATAGCTATTTTTGCATGTTTCTGTGATGCTTTGGTGTGTTTTTGGACCACCACGATTTCAAAATAAATATAACTTGCGGTCGCCCCATTTTGGATCCCCCGCCCGCACCGGATTGGCGAGTTAATGGCGAGACGATGAGGATGTGCAGCCCAGGAGAGGAGAGGGGGGAGGCCGGGGACCCCCCCCCCCAGAAACCACCCCTCTGGTAGGTGCCCTCACTCAGGCAGGCATATTTTCGCCTGCTTTTTTGGCCGGGAATCGGGATTTTTTTTATTTTTAAAACTTTTTTTCTGTGCCGTGCCGCTTGGCGAGTTGGCGTGACGACGAGGATGTGCAGCCCAGGAGAGGAGGGGGGGAGGCCGGGGACCCCCCCCCAGAAACCACCCCTCTGGTAGGTGCCCTCAGGCAGGCATATTTTCCCCTGCTTTTTTGGCCGGGAATCGGTTTTTTTTATTTTTAAAACTTTTTTTCTGTGCCGCTTGGCCTCGCGCGATCACTGCGATGCCGCCAGGAATGACCACGACAAATCAGACCCAATTTTTCTTTAGTCGGTTCGAGTTCGAGTTCCGGCGGAGTAATTGTCGTTCTTCGTTCCGTTACGTAACGGAAACGAGGAACGGAAATGGAAACGAGGATTTCGCCGTGTCGTGCCCATGTCTACTTGCCACATGAAAAGATATACCAAAATATTTATGAAATTTGAGGGGGTGTACTCACTTCTGTGATATACTGTATGTTGACTCACCATTCAGCCATTGATTCAATCAGACTACTCTGTTTGTTGTTACCAAATGGATTTAGGTTTCCATGTCAACATTGTGATGCAGAGTTCCAAATCTACTGCATTATCATGCATTCTGTGCCAACAGAACAGTGCTAAGTAGAGATGGGCACGAAACAAAAAAATGGTGTTTCAGTTTTTCGTTTGTCGTTGAGAGGTCTGTTTCGGTTCATTTCCATTTGTCGTGAATTTCTGGAAAAATTTCGTTACAGTTTTTCGTTTTTTCGTTTGTCGTTTCTACCCGCTTTTTGTGCGATTTTAAAGCATTTCCATGCGCAGGCATCCCCCAATGCCCCAGACCAGAGGGAAAACACTAAAAAAATGGATGCTGGCAGAGACACAGTATAGACTAGGTATGCAGGGAGGCTGCAAAGGCAGCGGCGGGCATTGCCCAGGGTGCAAGGCAGCTGCAGAGTGACTGTACTGCAGGGCAAGGGAGGGTACTCACTGAGAGGTACGCAGCATGCACGCACACAGGGAGGTTGCAGGACTGAAGCTAGAGTCGCAGAGACAGCAATCCCACCCTAACTCCCACCAGAGACTGCAAGGAGGATGGGGGCTGCCAGACCTTTTTATGCCCTCTGTGGCTGCCAGACCTGCCTGCCCAGTCTGCAACCTGGGCATGCTATTGGTTGAACATGATCCCATCACATGGCTTGCCTCCATTTTGTGGCTGGTGGCGACATCCATTTTAAAGGGAAAAGAAAAATACATCACAATGGGAGAAGACAAAAACAAACATTTTAAGGACCCCAACCCCCTGGTAGGTATTATCAGACAATAATAATAATTATTGCTTCGTTTTTACGGATGTCCAGGGCATTTTTTAATATTTAAAACAGCTCATTTCATTGCGCATCACCATTAACGGAAATGAAACGTAACGACCACAATTTTTCATGGTTCTGTTTGTTTCGTTGCATTTTCATCACAATTTTCGTTTGTCGTTTTGTTGCGTAACGGAAACAACAAACGGTAACGGAAACGAAAAAATGTTCGTTCTCTGCCCATCTCTAGTGCTAAGAGTTCAGGCTAACCAATTCTTTAAATACTGATCAACACCATTGTTTAATAGTCTAGGCATATTACCACTGGTGAAAAGAGTGTAAGCAGTGAGAACATAGAATGCAAAAAGAGGGAAGAGGATATAAATTCCTAATTTATATCAGGATCAAATGGGGAAGAATCAGAGCAACTGAGAAAACATTGTATAACATTATAGTTGCCTGCTTAAGATTCAACAAGAGATGGAGTATAGAGTTGTATGCCATCTGGCAGCTGCAAGGAACAAACAAAATATAATTTACAGGTACTCTGTTGTGCACTCTAAATAATGCACCATAGCACACCAATTGCGCATGAGAGACAGTGCAACATTAAAAATAATTGATGTGCAGTCTTACACTTTGAGCCTTCATTTATGTCACGGGAGCATTGCTGGGGTGTAATTGCAGGAGGTACACTACATGCTGCATTCAGTAGCTTTGTGCTACAATATAAAACAGCTACTGAAACAAATAGCTACTTATTTTGATTTAAACCAAACTCTCTGGTCCAGATCCGCAGCACACCAAGCCCTCATCAAACCAAGATGATAATGAAAATGGTATTCCTTTCTGCACAATAACATTGTGTAATGGTCCAGCTATGCCCGTTGCAGTGGATTCCTTGGATTTCTGTTTCCAGAAAGAAGCATAAGCAAGAACAGCAAGGGTGAATTCTCCTCAGTCCATTTTATCCCAAATAAATTAATTTGAATGAACTCGTTGAACCTATCCAATGTTTTGCTTAGCTGCCTTTCATGATACAGTCTTTCCAAGGTGGCCTACACTATAAATTCCACCATATTAATTTTAAATAAGCAGATGCAGAAACAATTAGTCTTCTGTGGTAGCGCACAACACCGTTCTTCCTGCGCATGCCTTGTTTGGTTGAATTTAGACAACGATCAGCCTGTGTACATAACTGGAAATGTCAAGCAGCAATAGCTGCTGGTGGTGCTAATGTGGGAGGTAGTAAGGAATTTGACTTATATCAAGTCACACTCTTGGTTTGTCTGGCCCGCTACTGTTGACAGGGATGGGCAGCTGCCTTTCAGGCTTCAGGCAGGATGCTTTCTGAGATCTATCTGGAGATGTCAGGGGCTGAACGAAAGACTTACTATATGAAGAGCATTCTCTCTACCACTCAGTGGCATCTGCTGTTTGTGATGAAAAAAATTACTGTATTTCCCATGTACAAGACTATATATTTTTCTAAAATCATTAGACTAAAAATTGAGGATTGCCATATACACAGAAGTAAGCTGAGGAAAGAATGGTGCAGTTGTGAAACTGCCCGTACCTTGTCTCTGCAAACAGTTGTCTTATGCATGGGGCATCTTATATATGGGACCCCAGTATCTGTTGGGGAATCGGTTCCAGTCCTTTCCATGGATAATGAAAACTGTGGATAAGAAAGAACACAATCCCCTCCAAAACTGCTGTCTTGTGACCGTTGCTTGCTTTACGGCTGCTATTTTGCAATAGTAACTTGCTTTACAGCTGCTGTTTGTGGCAATAGCTTACTTTGCAGCTGCTGTTTGTGCCACTAGCTTGCTTTGTGGCTGATATTTCTGACAGTAGCTTGCTTTGCGGCTGCTGAATTATTTATTTATTTTTCCTCTGCCAACTGTGGATAACTGAATGTGGATTTGCACAGCAAAGCCATCTCTTCTGCCAGAAGGCGATCTGTGCATCAGTAGTTCAGCTGTTGTGCAGAAATGTTTCTAGTTTGTGGAGCAATACAACATTTATAATAGCACATTGTAGCAATCTTATACCAGGTCTGCCTATTTGCTTGTTCTCTTTAGTAGTGCTCCAACTGGTGGCAGTTTTCCACAGCCTCACAGTTTCCCATTGCCATACACATTCCTAATTCGTGCTGGGAAAGATTAATACAAATTTCACATTTTTGTTTTAACAGATATAACATATTTCCAGATGAGAAAATTAAAACACTTCAGAATTAACAAGCAAACCAAGTTAAACAGGAAAAGGATGATGCAGAAGATGGTCTAGAGTCTAGACTAGAGAATATCTGAAAAATCATATTGGGTTGATGCCCACCGCACATGATAAACTACGATCTCATTTTCACACTGATCCCACAAGAGGACCTACTGATTACCCCCAATTTGGAAAAAATTCACCAGGATCCAGATGATAAATCATATGTGATCTCCTTTTTTTGCTTCCTATACACTGCACTGAATGTACAGTATATAAATTTAAAGAGCCTTTCCTTCAAATTATTTGTGTTCACCAGTAAAATATAAAAAGTGCATCCTCTCCCCACTCCTAAAATGGGGGGAGGTGTTCCTTAGTATAGTCCATCTCTTTATTAAAATTGTTTACTACCACAGAAAGAGATGTGCCTCTTCTTGTAAGTCCTCCCCCAAAGATCGCTCTTGCCCCCACTACAAATTCCACCTGTTTCTCTGAAGCACAAAATGATCAGTTCATGAGAGGTAATAGATCTGCTGTTTCAATCAGTTCTGCCAATAAATAAAACAACAGTTGGTAAACTTCGTGCTCTCATAAAAGGCAGTCCCTCCTGCTGAAAATTCCGTCAAAGTCTGTCAACCTGTAAGAAACTGGTAGGCATGTATTGATTTCTCAATATAAACCACAAGAGGCGTAATCCTTCTCAATTCCAAATCAAGATATGGATTCAGATGCCAAGTTCATTTGGGAGCCACTGGATTGGTCCAAACCAAATGGGGCTGTTTTCTGAATCTAGGTTCAAAGTGAATTTTATTGCCATTGCCTGTCTTTACCCTAGCTATTCACTTTCAGATTTTTTTAAAGGATAGTTTTATAACCTACCACCTGTTTACTCATCCATTGCCTCTCCTGACTGTACATCTGTCAAGAGAGGACTGATGGGATGGTTAATGGAGGTGATAAATGGTTCCTTAAGGGAACAGTCTGCCATTTCCTGTCAAAAACCAACTTCCTTTTTAAAAAGAAACCTGCCGTTGTGCGAGATGTTGCAACTAACTGTAAGCCAGTCTCAGTTTTACTACTTTTGGCTAAGGTAATTTAGAGCATGGTGATGCAGTATCATCCACATATTTCTGGGTGATACTGATTAACTGGACCTGTTTCCATTGGGCTTTCAACTGGAATATGATACCATTTTGGTCATCTTGACACTTGACCTATGCTGAGGACTATATAATAGAAGCACATCCTTATTAGTTATCCTGGACCTTTCAGTGGCATTCACTATATCATTGATTATGATAGCTTATTCTGTTGCTTGTCTAGGTTGGAGATTAGGGGCACCGTAATACAAGAGTTCCAATCAGGAGCTGTGCAGGGAAATGCATTTTCTCCCCTCCTTGTCTGCCACGGGGAAGGAAAGATGGTGTTGGAGTCTTTTTCCTTGTTGGAGTTTAGCCCCGCATGAACCCAGAGCAAGGTAAGGGATTGTCTGATTTCATTCTGGAGGGTTGGTCTGGTGCCGAATGCCATCTGGGCTCCTGCATTTTGTTTCAGAACTGAACCAATTCCAAAACAAAATGCCCGTGTCTAGTTCCGATCCTTCCTGTTAGGATGTAAAAATAAGGTGGTGTTGAAAGAGCACTGTCTGATGCCATAGCCTTTGGCCTGTGGCCAACCTCAAGGCTCCACCTTATCCTCTGTATTTTAACATATGAAGTTTCTGGGAGACGTCATTCAGAGTTTTGGAGTAAATTGCCACCAATAGCTAGATGACACCCAGCGCTACTGATTCTTGTCATTTAATACCAAAGAAACAGTCAGGACTCTTGAACTTTGCCTGAGCTCAGTAATGGGCTGGTTAAGGGTGAAAAGGCTGGATCTAATAGAAAGTCAGATTCGGGAATCAAGATTCAACCTAGAATGGGTAGCGCTCTCCCTGACATCAGAGCTTTGTATACTGGGTGTGTTCCTTGACTGTACTATCACTGGATTCCAGACTGGCAGCAAGGATAAGGAAAATTTTTGAACAACTTTGCCTAGTGAACTACCTTTGACCTTTCCTGAGCTGACCTGACTCGGCCACAGTGATGCATGAGGCCTTAGCTATATCACATCTTGACTACTGCTATGAACCCTATGTGGGGCTTCCCCATGAAAAGGGTCCAGGATCTTCAGTTAGTGCAACACGCAACAGCTAGGTTACTAATTGGTGCACAACATCATGATCATATGATCCTAATAGACCTGGTAGCCAGCTGCTTCTTAGGTGCAATCCAAGGTATTGGTCTTTCATTTTAAAGCAGGATATGACTTGGGGCTTGGCTATCAAAGGGAGAACCGATCTCATTATGACACTGAGCAGATTTTAGGATCTTCATGAAAAACCCTTTTAAAAATGCCAGTTGGTTTCAGAAACCCACCAAACAAACACATGGAGGAGGACCTTCTCTTATGTGGCTCTGGCACTATGGGGCATACTCACTTCAAAGTTTATTTATTTATTTATTTATTTATTTATTTATTTATTTATTTATTTATTTATTTCATGCATTTGTATACCACAGCCTTTTCCCACCAGGAACTCAGGTCGGTTTCCATAAAAAAACAGTTAAAAACTACAGACAACAACAAGAACAATAAAAAAGGCATTGGCAAGAATAAAATCGGAGGGAAACCCTCAGCGGTGGGCGGCAAAGCCAAAAAGAAAAGAAAAGAAAGAAAAGAAAAGAAGTTGCTGTGACTGTCTATTATTTCAACTCTTAACTGATATGAAGGGAATTTTAAAAAGTCTTTTTAGACTATGTACTATTTAGCATGCCCTGCGGCATTGCTTTCGCTTTATCTTCTATGCACTTGAATTGTTTTTAATGTATGTGCTTGTTTAATGGTTTTACAGTGGGGTTGTTTATATGAATATATGCTGCTAATATAGAGGGCTTAGTGTTAGGTCTTGTTTTAATAATGTTTTAATAATGTTGTGAGTCACTTTGAAAGAGGTAAGCCTGAAAGGTAGTCTATAAATAAGCAATTTCTGTTGTTGCTGCTGCTGTAATGATGACAAACTGCTAGATGGTGGAAAGTTTGATTCCTCACAGTGACTCCTTGACAAGAGCTAGACTTGATGATCTCTAAGGTCCCTTTTAGCTCTGCCATTCTAAGGTGGCCAGTAATATGATTGTGATTATGACAATGAAGTCACTGTAATATCTATTAAGGTTACTTCACGTCTGTTTTGTCTCTGTTAGTGTTGTGCTCAGGAGCGGTACAAAAATGTTACTTCATGTCTGTCACGCAACTACAGAAATTTGTCTCGACCACGCCCCTGGAATGGGTGCTAAGCATGACAATACTGTACCTGGTGCTGGGGTAGGGTTTCCCCTTGTCACTCTTTGTTCCTGCTTTCTGTTCTGAGATAAGACACCATGTAGTAATGACTGCCACAAAACAAAACATTTGTTTCTTTCAGAAAACTGTGTCCGGGTTTGTTTGTTGACTTTTCAGAAGCAAAATATCAAAAACTGTTTTTAACCCCCCCCCCCCAAAAAAAAAAAAGGAAAAAGGAAGCTAGACTTGTTCAGTGTTTGTCACGGTAGAAGACCATAAGGTAACACTTGTCACGAGACAAGTTATCACAACCATGGGAACACTGAAACAGGGATAAAACTATGTGATCTCAACCAATGCTGTCACGGTACAAAACTAGTCACGGAACAAAGAAGGATGTGAAGTAACCACCTATATCGCTTCTATGAGTGAAAAGAAGTCCAACTGAAAGGTACATTTAGTCTAAAAGGAGACATAATATGAAACAATTCAGTGGCCAAGGAGGGAAAAAAAGGTGGAGAAAGGTCTACAAGAATAAAAATGTTCAGAAGCTATTTAAATATTGGAGGTAGAAAAGCAAACCTGTGCCGGATCACTCTGTCGCTCTGGATCTGGTTCACCTTCCCCCTCCCAGGTTTCCTTTTCTTTCCCACACGTTTCAACCTCAAGATCTCTTTTTTTTCTCCACAAGTTTGTTTCTAATTTTTTTACCAGTCTCTGTAGCTAAGCTATCTTCGACAGACTTCTCGGAGGGCCTCGCTTCCTCATTCCGTACGTCTCAATTATATTCAGAAATAAATTATCTTGTTAGGTACATTATTACATTAAGATGGCAAGTAAATTTTATTCTAAAAATGTAATGATAAAATAAAAAGATATTTTATTCACGCATTTAGTCCCCTCTCCCACTCTCTCTGACATTTAATTATGTCTACTGCTGCATGGTGATCTAAAACATTAATTTGGTAAATCAGTGAGAATTGTCGGTAATAGACTGCTTTGTTATTTTGCTTTCAAAAGATTGCAGTTTACCACCAACTAAAATTTGTTTGATACCAGTGCTGGTAGGAGAGAAAAGGCTTTGAGCAAGGGGTTAGAGATATGAAAAGGGTGTCTCCATTATACTCTGTGAAACAATATGGCTTCTTTTGCTTATCATGCAGAGAAGCGAAAGAGGTCATATAGGTTATCGAACATAATCTTCATATCTCTAACCACTCTTGTAGCTTGTCCTGTTATTTTGGAAGTATTGATGAAAAGTAGGCCTCTCAATTCTCTGTTTGGTGTCATGGTGAATTTCTGTGCCTTGATTTTTGGGTGTGTGACTCCCACAAGCCCCTAAAGGGTTTGTGGAATGTATGTGGAAAATGTTCCCTGCATGCTGTATACGCTGCAAATGAGGCAGCCTGAGGTGAGAACCTCAGTAGAAACAGTGGCGACTCATGTAGCTGCTAGGCAGCTGAACTTTCTGGGGATTTTCTCAGTTCGTTTCAGTTGTCATAGCACTTGGCAGGCCCACAATCTGGGCCCATTTATTTGATTCCTCTTATACCAGGTTCCTCAGTCATCTAACCTAGATGCAATTCCAACCTAATGATTACATGCCCCACCTTGGTGGCATCAACGGACCAATCCCTATGATGTCAAATTGCCTCCACACGCTCTCAGGTTTGGGGTGTTCCTTTCTCAAGGAATGGGATGCTGCTGATCTGGTAACCCAACTAGGAGAACATTCTGGAAGAAGCATGGTTCCAATTCATTTTTAACCAACATTCAGAAAAATGTCCAGATAGTCAACCAAGCACAGCGGAATGAATGCGTACGATAACTGAGGATGAGGCCCCAAATTTATTTATTTATTTATTTTAGAGTATTTTCACCCAGCCTTTCTCCTTAGAAAAGGATCCAAGGTGGCTTACAGTAATGAGGGATAATATACAGTCCAGTACAATTAAGACATGTTCAAGTATTGAGAACAGGGGATTGAGCGATATCTTACAGCATTAATAGACAACATTATATTAAAGCTACAAGAGAATGTGAGCAGTTAAAAGGAGAGTAAAGTTCCATGTAAAATTTTGAGTGATGGAAACTAACATTGAAAAAATAGTGTCAATGTAATCACACAAGATTATAAATAGTTATAAACACAAAGTCTATGTGATCCTATAGATTCATATAAAAGACACATATTAGATAGCCCATAATTCAGGGAAAGCTTGCCTGAAGAGAAATGTTTTTGCCTGTTTCCGGAAAAACAGCAGAGATGAGGCAGTCCTGGTCTCTACTGAGAGGGAGTTCCAGAATCTGGGCACCTTTCATGGGTTCCCATGAGTTGCACCTGTGAAGGTGGCAGGATGAAGGGCCTCTCCTGATGACCTTAACACCCAAGTCGGTTCATACTGTGAGATGCAATCTTTGAGGTAGCTAGGACCCAGGTCGATTAGTGCTTTGTAGGTCAAAGTCAACACCTTGAATTGTGCCCGATAGCTGATTGGCAGCCAGTGGAGCTACTTTATTAGGGGTGTAATGTGATCTCTGTACCCCATCCCAGTCAGCAGTCTGGCTGCTGCATTTTGAACCTGTTGAAATTTCCTGATATTTTTCATTGATAGCCCCACATACAGTGATTACAGTAATCAAGCTGGGACGTCTCTAGGGCATGTGTCACCGTGGCCAGAGATGGATTCTCAAGAAATGGATCTTGAGATCTTCTGCCTCATCTTGGGGGTTCTAGAAGTGCAAATACACACATACACCATTCAGAATCATACAAAGACACAGATAGAAAAGCAACCATATTCTTGTATAGTACATTTCACATACATGCATACAGATCACATCAACAGTACATTTAAAGATGCTGTAACTTTGCCACTGCCATTTTTAGTTTGTCCTGTATCTGAAGCACATGCCTTCTAGAGAAGAAAAAAAGGAGAAATCAAATGACAAATTTCAAATTTGAATGAAATGTATCTGCAGCACTTTGAGACACAAAATAGTATGTGTATAACATCAGGAAATACTATATTCTCCTAATAATGCTGACAAGGTCACTATCTAACTTTGTGAACAATAATATTCATCACTGAAGTGGCAAGGAAATAAATTTGATCTGACTGGCAGTAATAGATAAACAGCCTCTAAAACTTTCCTCAAATCTTGTTTGTCAGATATGAATTGCCACTCTTGGTCCATTTCAAAAACGCACATCCCACTTCATTGGTTTCTTCATTAAGGAAAGTTGAGGAAGAAGAGCTGAGGAGTAAACAGATCAGAAAGGCCCTTCCTGTATGTGTTTCAGTTCCAATTAAATCCAGTTTGCTGAGATCATATGGATAGCTAGTCCTTAAACCAATGGGAAATTAACTGCATTTTTGTTGCTCAGTACCTAACTGAATAATATATGGTCTATTGCAGGGGTCCTCAACCTAAGGCCCCAGGGCCGGATGTGGCCCCCCAAGGTCCTGAATCTGGCCCCCGGGACCAATTGCAACCCCCCACCTACCCCCTACTTTGCGAGCAAGCCAGCCTCTGCAGCTGCTTCTATTGCTGAGGCAGTTCAAAGTAGTGGGCTATGTCACTTCTCCCACTCCCCCCAACTACCGCCTAGATGATCAGCATGCTGGCTAGTGGGGCATTCAAAGTGCGAGGGCTACGGCAAGGTTCCCCGCTCCCCCCACCCACTGTGGTCCGGCCCCCAGTGGTGTCTGGGGTGTGGTGAATCGGCCCGCTGTTTGAAAACTTTGAGGACCCCTGGTCTATTGTGTTTCTAAATTGTGGTTCTGAGTCTTTTTTTCATCCAGCATTGCGTGACCAACAGCATCCCATTCTTCGTATTTCAGGGCCAAATTGTAAGATTCAAGGCCATTTAGCAGCAATTGAAAAATTGTGTGATGATGATGATGATGATGATGATGATGATGATCATCACCACCACCACCACCACCACCACCACCACCACCATCATCATCATCAACAACAACAACAACAACAACAACAACAACCATGGAGGAATGTGATTTGGTCTCCCATACAGATAATAACCAGATTCAAGGCTACTTGGTTTCCACCCTGTAGCTACCTCCTGTATTCTCTGGTAGCTGAGTCATGGCAACTGAACTTCTTTTCTTGAGTGACTGAAACGTTTCGCTACTCATCCAAGCAGTTTCATGATGAAGCTGCTTGGATGAGTAGTGAAATATTTCAATCTCTCAAGAAAAGAAGTCCAGTTGCCATGACTCAACTTCACAATAAACTCACCTGGGTGAATGAGAATCTTCACAGACTCCTGTGAAGCACTCTTGAGGGCTCTCCCTTAGAACAGCATTTAATCTGAGTCTCAGAGATTTACAACCTTGCTTTGTTGAGCATGTTAATACAATTGTTTGTGGGAAAACCTTAAAGCACTGAATGATGTAAGGTGGCCCAAACCCCTTCAAACCATTCAATGACATGGATTAATTATAAACTAAAGATTATCCAAGGAACAAGGCATCCTATAAGTTTCTTAGAGTAGAAAACCTTGTGGGATATGTCTATATCAAACAAGATGGCGCCCTATCTATCTATCAATCAATCTATCTATCTATCTATCTATCTATCTATCTATCTATCTATCTATCTATCTATCTATCTATCTATCTATCTATCTATCTATCTAATGCATTATACTCACTCCTTTGGTCAAAAATAGCTCTCAGGGCAGTAATTTTCAGGTAAAACCAGATAGGAAAATAAGAGGTGTAAAAGATATTTAAAAACAAAAGAAGAATATTAAAAACATGGAAATAACATGAAATAGCCCAGTGCATAATAAACTGACTTAACAGCAAAAGAGTAAAATAAACTATGTGACCATAATATCATCAGAATGTTATTATTTGAGATTTATTCATTGTCTGGAACTGCAACACAACACGATTCCTATTATCTCATACAGAATGACACCTGTATGGTGGGGAAGGTGTCATACTGTATGGCAGAGCCTTGGTATTTTCATTATTTGTGAGTATATTACAGATTCTAAACAAATAGACTCACTGACATGTGTCTATGTCTACAGAAACATAGGAGAGCAAGAAGTTTTCTTAAAATGAGTCCAGTTAATGGTCCAAGTTAGTTGTCAAGTGTGATTTGGAGCAGGTCTCCAGGCTTTTGGGGTTATTTCTTTCCTAGCCCTACCAGAAGTTCCTTGGCATCTCCTTGTTGTCACTGGCATAATTAAGGAGGGGAAGATGAGTGCATTTGCCCTGGGTGTGCAGCAATCTGGGGGCACCTGGAGGAGGAGCAGGAAAAGGAAGCCATGCGCCATCCCACCAGCAATTCTCCTTTTGTCCCCCCCCCCCCCCAAGACTTGGCAATCCTTAGTCAGGGGAAAGGAGGAGAGGGAAGCATGTGACAGAGATGCTGCTTGGGAAAAGAATCCCGTCACCTGCTTCCCTCTCCTCCTTTCCTCAGGCTAACAATCGCCAAGCCTTAGCCGGGGGAAAGTAGGAGGGGGAAGCATGCTTCAGAGGTGATGCTTAGGAAAAAAAGCATTGTCTGCTTGGTGCTATCTGTATGCTGTGCGGTTTGCACAGGAGAGCCTTAACTGGAAAGGAGACCCACAAAGAGGGCATGAGAAGGAGAGACCCTTCTTCCCCTCCCCGACTGTTCCCCCAGGATCTTGGTTCCTTGCTGGATGGGTGAGACACAGTTGGGGGGAGGAGAGGGCACAGAAACTGACTTTGACCCCGGGTGCTCCAAACTCTAGCTATGCCTCTGCTTGTTGTATCCCCTTCAAGTACTAACCAGGCCCAATCATGATTTCCTTCTGAAATCAAATGAGTCTGGGTATGTTCAGGGTGGGATTGGGGCATGTCTATAGCATGGCTTAACACCAGGATCTCTTACATGTTTGTGCCCCACATCCTTCGAAGTTGATGCTCAGAAATGCGCAGAAGGGTTGCCTTTTCCCAGTAACATCTCTCTATATGTGGAACTCATTTCCTACTAAGATTTAAGCTAGACTCCTCTGTGTAATCCAAAAGACAGCTGGTTCCACAAATCTTTCAATATTTAACACTGCTCACCGATTTCTATTAAGCCCTTTTCCCAATGTTATTTGACTTTTCATAACCTATGACCTCCATTATTTTTCTTCTTTTTATTTATATAGCACCATGAGTCCTCCTCTGAGTGGAGGTGCAATCCAAAACATTCTAAATATTTGTTTTTGTGGTTTTAAAATCTGTGCACCTTATAAGTATCTTTTGTTTATATGCCCCTCAAAAGCCTTAGGGCAAACTTTCTGGCTGCCTTAGAAGGGCTTCCATTTCATTAGAACTCAGCCAAAAAGCACTTTTGATGTAAAAGGCAGTTGTTTTTTTCTGGAAAGTACATTTATTACAAGATGTAATTGTATAATACGGATTAGTGTTATAACTTATACCACTGATTTGTTCAAGCCATCTCAGCCTGTTCTGTGAGAACACAAGTGTAGCACTTAACAATATTAAATACCCTCAAGATTACTTAGAAATTTATTTGTGGAGTCCCCCTCTTCCATTACTATGGAAACAAAGTGGATATAATGCACGCTGCAAGCAACTTCTGTTTCAGACCATTAAAAGATGTGCAATTATTTTAATAGCATCCTTCGTGGCAAACTTTCTATTTTGGACAAATTCTTTTCCCTGCCTCTTAAAAGCACACCACTGACACACAGCTGAGGCACTCTAGACCCTAACAGGAATTAATCATCAATAAAATACTTTTTCATGGCCCCTCAGTTCTTATAACAGATGACTCAGGGCACAATCTGTCCCCACACAAGTTTGGAGTAGAAGGAATCCCACAAGATATAATGGATCATTCTAGATGCACACTCATGCAAGCACACATATCTACATTCCCCTTGCACTGGTGCCTGGTGGGTACTTCCAGGCTGACCCCTCTGTTGAACAGAAGTATTCATCTTCTATCTGCCCTCCATTTTAATTCTAAGGAGCTCAAGTTGACAAAGTACAGTTCCTCAGAGTTTGCCTTCACAAAATTAAGAGTGTGGTTAAGAGTGTGGCGCTGGCCTATATTCACCTTAGTGAGCTTCAGGACTGATGAAAGTAGGAAGTAGGTCCCAGGGACAGAACCAAGGCCTAGAACCAAAAGAGACCTAGGAGGTATTAGAGGAACTCCTAAGAAGTGGGAGATTTGAAGACACAGATGGATCAGCAGAGAGGCAGGGATGTGTTCACACTCCTACACTCTTCCCCACTAGTGTCAGAGAAAAGGGAGGTTTGAAGATATAGAGTACGTTGGGTGCTGTTTGATCCAATCCATATATTTAATGTCGCCTAACTGAGAAATCGCTGGTGGAGGAAAGTAGCAGAAGACAGAAACAGAAATGCACATTTTGTTGTACTTTACTTCTACCTACTACTAATTGATTCAGATGCTGATTATGAGCGAGATCTAACCAAAAGGGGACTACAGAAGTATCAACGTCTTCATTAAAGATTGGCATGGTATTAGAAGAAGGAATTCCTTAAAGAGCATAAGGCTGTAGCACAGGCTTCTCAACTCACATTCTTTACAGATTAGGCTGCTGGGGGAGGGGTTATTGGTCTTTGGAGGTATATATATTAGAGATGGGCACGACTCAGCGAAATTTTCGCTTTCATTTTCGTTTTTCATTTCGTTACGTAACGAAACGAAAAACAAATTTTGACTCCAAAATGAAACAAAACGACCCGAAACAGCAATTTTTTCGTTATGGCAAATACATTGAATTGTGCTAAATGGTAACGAAACAGCAATTTTTCATTTTTGTTTTCATTTTTCGGGTCGTTACGTAATGAAACGAAAACAATTTTTTTGCAAAAAAAACTCACAAAAATGGAAACGAACCGAAACGGACCCCTAAACGACCAAACGACAAACGAAACACATTTTTTTTGAGTCGTGCCCATCTCTAATATATATATGTAGGCTTTATTAGCAAGTATGATTCCTCAGACATGAAAGCCTGGCAGAACCATATATCTGGACTGTTACTGCTAAGTGCCACCTATAGTGAATAGTTTGATCGTAAGAAACAGCTGAGGGACACATTGAAGACAAGCACAAAGTATGAAGTAGAAAGAAGTAGACAGAGAATGTCTGAAGTCCCATTTCATAAAGTGGGCTTTTTTCCACAAAAGCCAGATAAACTTGGCTTGCCATAAGATGCCACCAGACTTTTGTTTTAGAAGTAGAAAAGAACCCATTCAAATTGGCTCACACACTTTCAGTTTAAAATGTGGTATGAAGGGCTTCTCATGTTCACTCTGGCTTCAAAATGCGAATAAACCGTAGCTGTTAAGGGTTACTGGCTGAGCAGACGCACTTCATTGGTAATAGAGATAAATGGTATATCCCTCACTGAAGTTTGTTGTAGCTTCATCTTCTGGCCTGGAGCTCGTTGCCCAGCAGAGGCTGAGTGGTGGACCCCAAGTCTCATGTCCTCTTTGGTTATCCAGAAGTTGAGTCTGGACTTCAGCTGTTGCTCCTCCTCTGTGGGCCACCCTTCTATTTAATATCTGTTTGGTTTCTCCAATGTAGAGCTCTGCACACTCCTCACTGCATTGGACCACATATACTATATTGCTCCTGTTACATTTTGGTGCCAGGTCTTTTGGGTGGATGAGTCTCTGGCTCTGTATGTTTGTGGGTGTGAAGTAAATGGGGATGTGGTGTTTGCCTAAAATCCTTTTAAGCTTTTCAGACACTCCAGCCACATAAGGGATGACCAGGTTCTTCCATCAGCTCTGGGTCTCAGGCCGATCCATTGTTCTTCTGGGTTGGGACACTGTTTTGTTGAAGTCCCACTTTGGATATCCACAGACCTTAAGTGCTGTGTTCAGGTGCCTGTATGTCTTCTTTGTAGGTGAGGATGCTCTCTGCTCTGTGGTTTAGAGTCCTGATGACTCCTAATTTGTGTTGTAATGAATGGTGGGGGCCAAACAGTAAGTACTGATTTGTGTGGGTGGGTTACCAGTCAACTTCTATTCCCAGGCCATAGTCTGGTCCAATGAAAGCTGCCCAATCCAGGAATGACAGCCTGTTGTCTTGGGTGTTTTCCCTAGTGAACATAATATTTGGGTCCACTGCACTGATGTGGTCTGTAAAAACCTGTACTTCCTGAGTCTTGAGTTTTACCCAGGTGTCATCTACATACTTGAACCAGTGGGTCAGTGTAATCGCTCGGAAGGTGTTGAGTGCCTTCTTCTCCACTTCTTCCATGTATAGGTTTGCAACAATGGGTGACACTGGGGAACCCCTGGTACAGCCATGCTTCTGACTGTATAAGTCCCCTCTGTACATGAAATACGTGGTGTTCAGATACAGGTCCAGGAGCAGGGAAGTCTGGTCTGGGTTGAGGCTGCTTCTGATGGTGAGGGTGCTGTCTTCTCTTAGTCTCTTCTTTACAGTTGTTAGAGTGTCAGTGGTGGGAATGCTGATAAAGAGATATGTAACATCAAAGGATGGTTTCACCCAGCACGTTGTTAGTCTGTGGAACTCCCTGCCATGGAATGTGGTGATGGCATCTGGCCTGGGTGCCTTCAAAAGGGGATTGGACAGATTCCTGGAGGAAAAGTCCATCACAGGTTACAAACCATGATGGAGATGTGTAATCTCCAGGCTTAAAACCGGGGTACTTCAAGGACCAGATGCAGGGAAGTGGTGTCAGGAAACAGATATCTAGTCTCATGCGCTCCCGGGCGCATCTGGTGGGGCCACTGTGAGATCTAGATGGGTCTTTGGCTTGATCCAGCATGGCTCTTCTTATGTTCTTATGGTTTTGTCTGCATCTAGTTTCACCTCCCTGACTTTAGAAACAAACTCCTCTGAACTGCGAACGTGGTGGTCCATGTGTCCAACCAGTGGGGTTAGGATAGCAGCCAGGTATTTTGCAATGTTATACATTACTGAGTTTATACTGCTGGCGATGGCTAGAGATCTGGTACCATTGTACCAGATAACCTCACCTGGATGACCAAGCATCTTCACACACATATATCGTCTTTGGTTGTTGCCTAGTTGTACACCAGCAGCAGGTCAGTAAGGAACAGCTTCAGAACAATCTGAGAAGGCCACGGTTGCTCCTTCCAAAATGGATCTCTACATGAGCAAGAATGCCAGTTTTACAGGGTTCATGTTCATGTGGAGATCCTGCATAGAAGCAGATCTGTGCTGCTCTTCCCATGGACTCAGTGGTTAGGCATGTTACTCTAAGTATGTTGCCAAGATATAGGTAACAACTAAATATGGCTACAGATCTTTCTCTTGGCTATTATTGTCCCTTCCCAACAGCTCACTACAATGATGGCTAGAGATCTGGTACCATGTCTCCTTAGGCTATCTCCCAGGAGCAAGATTTCATGAGGACCAGGGTGTCCCATCCATCATAAGATTTCTGGAGGGACTGCAACTAAGGCCTTGGGGTATTTTGATTGAGATGTTGTGACATCTCCCAGACTCACAATGTTTCAAAAACATATATAGACCTACAAACACATTGTGGCCATTCTTCAGACAGCAGGAATGAGATCCTTCAATGGCATGTCCATGCTGTGACAGAACATTGGGTCCCACTCACAAGGGCAGCCTTTGCACCTTCCCCTTCCAATTTGTGCTTTTTACTAAGTCTCTTTTATTATAAATGGGTTTGTAACCACAGACAGCATTGGGTTTTGGGTCAAGCACCGTGAATTCCCCATACAACAAAGTTTGAACTCAGGCATGGGCTGTGAAGCTGACATTTTCTGCTGGGGAAAGTGGGAAATACATCCTCCCATATTTATACTTTATCTTTGTAAACTGGGCGGCTTTCCCAGGTGCCCAGACAAGGCAGCCCCTGCGGCTTCTGAGAGCAGGCCATTTCCAGCTTAAGAGAGGGTTACCTGCTCCTGCTTTCTGTTACAAAGTTTTCTTTTTATCCCTTTTTGCTACACAGCAGAAGTACAGAGATCCACAGAAGTGAACAGCTACAATTTCCCCAGTGTCCAACCCTTTCTAGTTAACTGGAACTTCAAGTTCCAACAACTTACTCTGAAACATTTGTAGAATGAAAAAAAAAGTTTCTTAACCTACAGTTGCTTGAAATTAGACTTCTGTGTACTGCTTTTTTACTGCTGACATACTAGTAACCAACCAAACAGATCAACAGCAACAAACAATTGCCAACAACTAACTAAAGAAGGGAATAGAATGTTTGGCAGAGTGGCCTCTCTCTCTCTCTCTCTCTCTCTGTTTCTCTCTCTTTGAATTCAAAAGCTAGAAGGAACAATTGGTAGTGCAAGGCATGCAAGGTTGCAAATAAACCTCCAACATTTTCTGTTCCCATGGCCCAAACTGAAAAAGCTACTTGGATGAGTAGTGAAATGTTTCGATCCCCACAAGAAAACAAGTACAGGTGCCATAATTCAACTCCCGGGTGATTTCACCTGAATGAATGAGAATTTCCACCATCATGTTACCCAGTCTTCTAGAATGATGAGAGACCTAGGGAATGGAAGCATTGTTAGGTTTTGGGCCTGCTCACAAGAGCAAGAAACAACTAGTTAACTTTAAGGTCCAAGGAATGATGTTCCTTAACTATAAAAAGGACCCAGCCAGCTTAATAAAACATGCTAAACTTTGTTTATCATAATCATCTACTGCAGTGGTTCCCAGACTTCCCAATGCTATGACCCTTTAATACAGTTCCTCATGTTGTGGTGACCCCCTTGCCCTGCTTGGAAAAGGCCACAAGCCCCCTTTGGCAGGCCACTGCTCCAGGTGGCATAGAGAACTTCCCTCTACAGGCACCCTCAGTCAATCGCAGCCTCCGGTGCCATTGACTGACATCCCCTCCAACCTATCAAGCTGTACCTCACTCTCCCCCTTCCTCCCCCTCCTCCCGCCAGACCCAAGCCGTTTGTGCCTTTTTCTCATGGCGACCCATGTGAAATGGTTGTTCAATCCCCGAAGGGGTCCCAACCCCCAGTTTGGGAACAAGTGATCTACTGCATCCCATAATTACCACTACAGTGGTGCCTCGGATAACGACGGTAATTCGTTCTCTGAGGTTAGCTGTTATCCGAAACACGTCATTATCCGAAACGCAGTTTCCCATAGGAATGAATGGGAAACCGTTTAATCCATTCTGAAGCCTAGGAAAAAGGCACAGACACCTGTTTTTTTGCTCAAAACTCTTTAAAAAGTGCACTTTAAAGGTACAGATGCAATGCCACCTGGGAAAACTTTTTTACTGATGCATGCTGGAAATTCATTATCCGAGGTAGCCCATAGGAAGATTCGTTATCCAAGGCAGCCCATAGAGAAAATTCGTTCTCCAAGGCAGACCTACACCTAGGAATTGTGATTCGTTATCCGAGGCAGCCCATAGGGAAAATTCGTTATCAGAGGCAGCCCTATACCCGGAAATTTGCAGTTGTTATCTGAATTATTCGTTATCCAGGGCAGTTGTTATCCGAGGTACCACTGTATTTGCAGCAACCTCTATGTCACATAACACATATGACCCTGTTCTTTCAGAAACCTGTTTGGACCTATTTATATTGGGGCCCTGGTCCAGTGACCACTCAATGATTTCTCAGTTGTAGAGGCTACTAGAGGATCTGCCCCATGACAGGCTGCTCCATCATGGCCTTGAGCATACCTCCTGTACCTCTGGAGATATGAACGTGTCATCAAGGTAACTAAAAAACAATAGCCTTATCCTCTTCCCCTCCTCCCCTCTGTTTATGACACTTCCTCTCCGGGAGGACTTGGTTGGCCTTTTCCTTCCTCTCTTTCAGAAGAAGAAGAAGAATGATCTATCATTTTGCAGACAGCTTGAAGGGAAACAAAGGGAGCCAATGCTGAGCTGAACTGCTGTTGCTTTCGAGCTTTACTGTACTTTTATTTATGTTATAAGGTTTTCCTGTGCTTTGTGGTTTTCTCTGAATTTTTATTATGCCGTGAGTCACCCTGGGTGCCATTTCAGGTGGAAATGGCAAGATATACCATTTTAAACAAATAGGTAAGAATCAATAAAAATGAAGGTTAACACGGCTGTTGGGCTTCACTTTGGAAGGAGGCAGAGGAAAAGACAGCTTGCTTTTGATCCGCTCCTTATTTCCTAAGAGTATTTTCCCCCTTGCATTAGTGCAGTAATGAGAACACATAAACAGTTCTTTAAAAGAAGGGACACAGGAATGGATGAATCGTTGAGTTGCCTGTACATCCACACAATCTTGAAAATGTTGAAAGACTGGCACAGAGGCCTTTACAGATCCAAAATCAGTGATAACCAAATACTGTACCTTTTTCTCACTCAGATATGGGTGAAGGGGGGATTTATTCACAAACTGCAACCAGACAACTCAGCCTGGTTTAGAATCATCAAATAATTGAGCTGGAAGGGGTCTTTAAGGCCATTGAGTCCACCACCACCCCTTCTCAATGCAGGAATTCAAAGCAAAGGAGATCTGTCCAGTTTTCTCTTGAATGCTTCCAGCAAAAGACAGCTCAACGCCTTATGAGGTAACTGGTTCCACTGTCATGCCACTCTAACAAGTAAGAAGTTTTTCCTGAAATTCAGCCTACATCTGGCTTCCTGTAGCTCAACCCCATTATTCTGTGTTCTGCGGTACACAGATACTGAGAACAGATACTGCCTCTCCACTACCTTTCAAGTATTTGAAAAGTGCTATCATGCCTCCTCTCAGTCTTCTTTTCTCAGGGCTAAACATGGCCATTTCTTTTGGTCTTTCCTGGTATGGCTTGGTTTCCAGTTCCCTGGTCATCCTTGTTGCTCTCCTCTGAACTTTCCCCAGACTGTTGGCATCCTTCTTAAAGTGCAGTCTCCAGAACTGGGCAAAGGACTCTAGATGAGATCCTTGGATCTGTGTCACTTCTATACACAGTAGGAACGCCATATCCGCCAGGGATTGGTTCTGGGACCTACACGTGGATAACGAAATCTGCGGATAAGAGCAAACACTCTTATCCTGGTTGACAGTGGTGACAAGGATGGTAGGGTTCCAGGGTGAAAGCCTTTGCCGCTACACCCCCCCCCCAAATGCTGAGTAGTGCAGTGTCAGCGGCGAGGAGCGCATAAAGTTTTTTTCTTTCTCCTTCTTGGTGGTGGCAGCGGCCAGCTGCCTTCCTCACCACCACCGCTGGCCAGCATGCTCCTCATCACATGGAGAGTGGCAGCAGTGAGGAGGGGGTTGGGAAGAAAACCTACTGACACCATCACAGGCTGGCTTCCCTCACCACCACTGCTGCCACCCAGCCATGCTCCTTGTCACCACTGCTGCACAATAGCTCCCCTTCAGGGGGGTGGACTGAGGATTTAAGAGGACCTGCCTGGCCAACCAGCCATTGAACTTCTTGCTCGGGTCCCGGGCGGAGGACTGGAAGTTTTGAACTTCACGCTTGAGCTCAAACTTCCAGTCCATCGCCCGGGACCCAAGTGTGAAGTTCAAAGGGGCGTTGGCCAGGCGGGTCCTCTTAAATTCTCACCCCACCCCTCTGGAGGGGAGCTATTGGGCAGCAGTGGTGACAATGAGCGTGGCTGGCCAGCATTGGCGGTAGTAAGTTTTCTTTCACATGGCCATGGACTTGCACAACACTGGCTCTTTGGCTTGAAAATGGAGCTGAGCACCGCCCCTAGAGTCAGACACAACTAGCACACATGTGTTGGGGGGGCTTTACTTTTTTTTTTTTTTACTTATTTCAATATTGATGTGAATTTTTAAAAAAATAAACAGGGAAATTCATTTTTAACTATGTTTTTTTGAAAACATTTTCTCACAATATGTATTTATAAATCTATTTTTCCTCCAAGTATATGTCATACAGTGGTCTTATCCTCACCTGCACCTTCTCCCCAACTTATGGCACTTCCTCTCCAGGAGGACTGGGTTGACCTTGACCTTTCTCTCCTTTTGGAGACAGGAGTCACAAAGATTGAGTTCCTCAAGAATCCCTCCTTGCAGGCTCATAGCCAACATAAGACAACATTTCATATGCCATGTTACAAACCTTCTAGTACACCAAGAATGTACAGCCAGGATGGTGAAGGAGTGGTAGAGCCCAACTCCTCTGTCAAGTTAGAGTCTGATACCCCAATACCCTTCAAAGAGCTCTGTGAAACTTTATAGACCTATGGGGGAAAATACAGAAACCTATGTTGGTCAGAGCTGCCATTTATTTTTAAAAATGGTTAATTCCAGAATGAAATCATACAATCACTGTGAATCATATCAAAATTCCAATGGGTATCAAGGTATAAATATTTTCATCATTCCAGGCAACATTGGCTTGTCTAATTCTATAAGCTTTATTTATCTATATTGCGTTCACAGTATGTTCTATAAGCAAACTACTTCAAAGCTGGAAAAATCAAAACATTTTACAGCTATGGAAAACCTGTTGGCATATGGAAACTAAGCTTAAGCTGCAGGCAAATAATTAAGTCAGATTCAGTACAGAATAAGGAAGAATAAAATAAAAAATAAAATACATAAAAATACAACAAATTACCAAAAATACTGTTTTCATTACCTTCTAAATTCTGTAACAACAACAAATCCCTCTAATCTGCTAGCAGCTTTCTTTTGCTGGACCTGCCAGTACAAGCTCTTGAATACACAGTCATAAAATATATAATGGAAATTTGCATTGTTTTTCCCCTCTTGTAAAAACAACTGGTGATAAATCGAATTCTAACATGCCAAAAAGCAATATTATTTGACTGACAGTTACAGAGCCTATGGATTTAAGTGGGTTGGAAGGAACTACAAGGGTACAGACCAGTGTTGGCGAAGCTATGGCATGGGTGCCAGAGGTGGCACTTGGAGCCCTTTCTGTGGGCACCCAACATCACCCCTTCACAGCTACTTGTATTCAGGTTAAATTGTTGTATTGGCACTTTGCGAAAAATTAGTGGGTTTTGAATCACAGTTTCGGCACTCAGTCTCTAAAAGATTTGCTATCACTGGTCTAGAAAATAAAATAAAGCTAGCAGAGGACCTGCAAACACCACAGGCCTGTCATATTAACATTTTACAAGCCAATTAAATACACATTGGATTCTTTCTTTTGTTTATGGTTGCCATTTGTAAATACATTAAGCTGTTGGAATATTATGTCATTGCATAACAACTTTGCTTCTAGCCTTGGCTGGAGCTAGCTAATTGTTAACTTTAAATGAATGGCTGTTCAAGTCTTATTTTTAACATGCAGCGGCCAATTTCAGGGCTTCCTTTTCTACACTCCTCTTAATTATTCTACCACTTTTTGCATTTGTCATTCTTTAATTTTAATTTCAATTTTGTTTTCACTTATAACACTTTCATGTATTTGCTGAAGGTGTTTCAAAAGGTTGGGACAGAGTTTTATCACAGAGCAGAAAGCAAAGATTTACCCCACTAAAAGTGGGGGAGCTGTCAATTAAGAAGAGAAGATACAATTCCAGAAGAAGGGGAAAGGAATTTGGAGAAACCGACTGACTCTGGTTGGAATAAACCTATTTAGTTTATAAGGTGAGTTGTCTCCAGCTGGTCTCTCTGGGTTTTTATGTGATAAACAAGGTTTTGATATAAAGCAACATATGGTGCCTGAAGTTGGCTGTGAATATGCTGCCAGTCAATGGAATGGAATTACTGAAACTTACTCCAGAGGTACGGATGCTATGAGAGGAACAAGGCGGGTAATGTTTAATACACCATCTACTTTTGTAAATGAAAGCTGTCAAGACTCATAGAAGTAAATTGGAGGAAAAAGTGGCCCTCTTGTGTATTATTGTGAGAGCCGGAAGGCAGTGGAGCATTTTTAAAAAGGCCTCACAGCAAAAAATGAGGAGGAGGAAAAATTCTATTATGGCTATAAAGGGATAACGGCAAGTAGATATTATTTTTATGTGGCTAGAAAGGAAACACAATGGCTTCAGCATTTGTCTTGGACTACAAATCCTACCCACATTGGCTTGAGAGGAAGACCCATTGATTTCAGCTGATGATACATCTGAAGAAGCATACAAAGGATTGAATTGCAGCTCCCCACATCGGAAGTGTGTGTGTGGAGGGGCGGGGGGAACCAATTCACATGGCAAGGCAAACAATGTGTTGCCAAAAACGTTATTTCGGGGTTTGCTGTGATGGGTGAGAAGGGCTGAGCACGTGAAGAAGTTGTAAGAGGAGTTCATTGGAGTCCTTCCTCGCAGAGTATCTAAGGAATAATCTTACAGAAGAAGTGAGACATGACTCTTTGATAGGGTTGAACCCAGAACGGCTTTCACTCTTAGTGGTTCGCATAAGGTGCTATTTAAAAACGACTATGCAATCATTTAACATCCCTTTGCTTCCACCCAAAAGGCACACTTCAAAAATGCCTTGGCACATTGATTTTTAGACACCCTTCTAGATGCTGGGTCTAAATATCTTTAGAATGCAGCTAGATCTGGAAAGAGACAATTTCAACCATTTCCTCTCATCTTTGAACCTCCTATGACCCTTCTCTCTACCCCTCCCCACCCCACTGGGTTCACGGCACTGGAGAATAAACATGGGGGTAGAAGGTCTCCAGGGATCAGAGGAAAACACTGAAAATTATTACCCTTTTTTAATTGAAAAAACTAAAAACAATTAATAAACATTAAAACAACTGATAAACAATTCCACCAAGAAAGAAAGAAACTACATACATAGTGCTCTTGCTATCGCCCCCCCCTTTGGAAATAATTACTTAAAACTTATACGAATACATTTCATAATTGATTAACATTTCTTTTACTTCTTCTGTATTCACTATTTTGAAAGTATATTAATTTATACAAATTTATAAATTTATAAATTTAATTTTTAAAAAGTCTTGGAAGACCTTTAATTTATCCCTTATTAAATTATGTAATAAACTTCTCATTTTTATTTGATTTTTTAAAACTCCATCACATAATATTGAGTTTTTATTACTAAACTGAAAATATTCTCTTCTCAGCCACTGAATTCCTCTAATTTTTTCCATTACCATATTCTTTAATTCTTTTAGTTTTGCCACTATTTCTTCTATAGTTCTACTGTCTTTATTTAACACATATTTACTTTGCCACTTTCATAATATGCCATATATTATTCTGACTAAAGCTTTCCCTATCATTTGTATCTCATATTTCCACCATTTCTTTTTCTATTTTGTCTACCATTTCCTCTTTCTAAAAAATGTATCTAACCTCAATCTTTTAGCTTCTTTATAACAATGAATAAGTCTCATATTTAACAAAGCATGGTCTGTTAGAAAAATTAAACCAATTTTTGTTTTATATACTCTCAAAATCAAGTTATCTGATACAAATATCTAATCTATTCTGGAGTAGCTCCTACATATAGAGGAAAATAACATGTACCCTTTCATCTCCTTGCAACCTTTCCAGATATCTTTAAAATCAGTTTTCTTAATTATTATATTCATGGATGTATCACTATGATTTTTTCTCTGCTTTGGTAGGGTTTGATTGTTTTGTATCTAATGATCTCTTCCATCCAAATGCAAAATTATTTTCCTTCCCCTTGAACCCTGCATTCTGTTGGTGGAGGGCAACCAGTGGGTTTCTATCCAATGTATTAAAATGTGTAGAAGGCCCTTGACTTGAATAGTACCTCAATACTGGGAATACAAATCAGGATAAAACCATTTGAATAGACATTTCTTTTACAGACATTCAGAACCACTCTGCCCCATGTATGATGTTTATTTATTTATGTAAGTATTTATTTAACCAATTAATTTATCTTAATTAAGAAGTACTCTCTCATTAATTAATTAATTAAAGCCCACCCTATATCACAGGATTTCAGGAGAGGCTACAAAACTGTATAAAACAGTTATAAAACATAAGATATTCAAAACAATTTAAAAATCAAAAGACACATAATTAAAACACTCTAACATTAAAAACATAGCACTAAAGCTTGCACAGGCCACAATCTTCAACCCCTAAAAGATTCTAAGAAATAAGTGTATCTTGACTTGGTGCTCAAATGATGCCAATGCCAGCAGCACTGATCAAGCGGCCAAGGGGAGGGCATTCCACAGCTGGGCAAATACAGCGGAGAAATGCCTTCCTTGTATCTTTGCCTAGCACACTGTTCTAGATGGTGAGACACAGAGGAGCTCCTCCAGCAGGTCCATATAGGGAGATCCATTCCTTCACATATCCGTGGACATTAACAGCCCATGTTTCTTCATTTATTAAAAAAGCCATATACAGTGGTACCTTGTATAAAGGAATTAATTAGTTCCAAATGAAATTATGTTAAGCAAATTTTCCTTTATACAAATTCCAATAGGAATGCATTGAAAACAGAGTGATCCCATTTTTATGTTGTACGGATTTGCTCCATAGGCGATTATGTTAAGCAAATTTCCCCTATCTCCGGAATTTTTTATGTTGTACAAATTTTATGTTATACAAACCATTTGTTATACAAGGGTCCACTGTATAGGATATGTATTTTCTAGGATAAAAAAGGGAACTTCAGATTCTAGGGGACAAATTCATTTTTCCAGATAGCCATGACCCCCCTCTTTCTTCATAAAATCATTGTTTGCTGGTTTTCCAGATTTTGTCCAAGCTTTTCTCAAGGGTTGAATTAAATGCCAGCTTTGGTGACTGGAAATTAGACTTCTCCAGCAACATTGCTGGTATGTTGGGTTCCACCCTTTGATCGTAATAAGTACTCTAAAAGGGAATTTAGCCACTTGAATAAACAGTGTCCTCCACTTTTCTTCTCTAGGTGGAATAATTATAGTAAGGATAGCAGGAAACCCATATTGGGATCCAGCAATAGAATCCAATAGAATTAGTGAATCATGTGGAAAGACATTCTTCCCTAACTGAAGGGAGGTCACCAAATTAAAACACACACACACACACCAATTTTCTGCAGCAGATAGACCATTTATTCGTTTGCAAGGAAACTCATGCCTGAAAAATTAAAGTCAGAAGTGATTTCTGAATAAAAATGGACAAGACTCTTACTATGGGTGCTTTTACACGACCCCTAAAATCCGAGGCAAAGGGCTCCCAGATGCGGAGCTTAAAATGGTTTTCCCACCAGCTCTGGACTTTTAAAAAAATTAAGTATGACCACGCCCACCTAAGTGCATCCCAGTGCATTTTCCAAGTACCTGGTCTCCGAAGGTGACAAATTTCTGATCTGGATTGCAAAGCAGTGAGTGCCGGGCTCTCCTCGTGTTGGTTTTTTTTTTTTGGCACCCCACCCCTTTAAGAGACTGGAATGCTTCCCGGGGCAGGTCCCGAGGGCAGAGCGGAGGTGAGCCTGCATTCTTTTCTCCCTCTTTTTCTCCCTCCCCTAATGTAGACAGGAGCAAGGGAGTGCGGAGGGGTAGGAACACAGCAAGAGGAGCAAACCACCAAGATCTCTGGTCAGCATTCTTCTGAACTCTAGGAGTCTAAATTACCCCGAGGCAGCTCTGAAAGCCATCCTTAATTAATCATCTTTACCATCAGTGCTGTCTTATTATTGTTCCTATCCTATCCTTTGATCGCTAAATTCTTGCTACAAGGGCTGCCTGGCACCCCAAGGGTGCCTTCCCATGGAACTCACCTGAATTCAACTACCACTGGCACTACCCATCGTTGAGACTGGATAATAATCAGTCATAACCTGTAACAGAAGGGGGTGAGCAGCTAGTCACTTTTCTGCTGTAGTTGGATTTCTGCCCCAGTAATAAACTCTGTAAACCAATGGGTGACAGTGGGTTTTGGACAGTATTTTTTAAAGGATACTTCATAGGCCAGATGCAGGGGAGTGGTATCAGGAGACAGATATCTAGTCTCATGTGCTTCCAAAGGCATTTGGCAGAGCCACTGTGAGGTACAGAAAACTGGACTAGATGGGCCCTTAGCCTGATCCAGAATGGCTCTTCTTATGTTCTTATGTTCTTATTATGTAGCAGTGTAGAAATGGTGAAGGATAGTGGCACACGTAGCCAAAAAACATCTGGAGGGCCATGAGTTATCCACCTCTGCAGACAAGGAAATATATTTTTTCCACACTGGTTGCTAGAGATTGGCACGACCAGGAAATTTTTTTTCGAGTTGTCGTTTTTCGGGATGGGTCCGTTTCGGCTCGTTTCCGTTTTTCGTGAAATTTTTCAAAACTTTGTCGTTTCGTCATGTCATTTGTTATTTGTCGTTACCGCCGTGATTTAACGCGACTTGACTTCCAGTTCCCAGAGCATGGGGTTAGGGGGTAAGGGCTAGGCTTAGGGTAACAGTTAAGGTTAGGGTGGGTTAGTGGGCTGTACCTCTGGGTGCCTCTGGCCCACTAAGAACACAGTGTACTGGCATATGGGTTAGGGTTAGGGTTAGGGTTAGGGTTAGGCTTAGAATTGGTGGGCTTTTAATGCCCTCTCTGGCACATCCAGAAGTCTCAGCAAAACCTGGCCATGCGATTGGTGGAATGGCTCCAAAAATTTGCATAGTCCCGTCCCATGGCCAGCCCATCATTGCGCATGCGCAGGTGTAAAAAAATAAAAATAAAATAAAATAAAATCAATGGAGACGTTTTGTTGCAAGAAAAACCCACTGCTGCTACTATAAAAATCAGGCAGTTAAAATACCTAATTTTCACATGTTTCTGTGGCGCTTTGGTGGGTTTTTGTACCATGATTTAAAAAAAAATATTGCGGTCGCCATTTTGGATCCCCCCGCACCGCATGGCAAATGGAGACGCCGAGGATGCCCCCTCCCAGCCTGGTACCAGCAGCCCAGGACAGGAGGGGGGAGGCTGGAGTGGGGACCCCCCCCCCAGAAACCACCCCTCTGGTAGGTGCCCTCAGGCAGGCATATTTTCGCCTGCTTTTTTTGGCCAGGAATCGGTTATTTTTTAATTTTTAAAACTTTTTTTCTGTGCCGCTTGGCATTGCACGATCGCTGCGATGCCAGGAACGACAGCAACAAATCAGACCCAATTTTTCTTTTGTCGGTTCGAGTTCGAGTTCTGGGGGAGTAATTGTCGTTACCGTTTCCGTTGCGTAATGTAAACGAGTAACGGAAACGGAAACGAGAATTTCGTCAAGGCGTGCCCATGTCTACCGGTTGCATCAACTGTCTTTCCCTTCACCCAACCACTCTCTATAGGCCCCATCATCACCATTTTATGCTCTTAAGGAATATCACATGAATATAGGTGGACGTGACTGCTTTAGCATTTTCTGTGTTATCCCACCAAAAGGTGCCAACCAGGTGAGAAATATCCATATGGCCAGCACTACTAGTATAATTGCGTGACATCCATAATTCCCCTGTGAGTGTGTGAGGGTGAACAGCATCTGAAGTGTCGTGATTTGTGAAAAGCTCAAGATGAAGAAACAAGGTGGAAATACCTTTCCTCTCCGTATCTTTAAGTGTCCCATTCATGTAAATTAGGAAAGGAGGATTCTCTTCAGACCACAATACTCAGACATATGCCCTCTAAGCGTCCGTCCATTCTGATAAGACTTTAGAACAGTGTGTTCCCTCCCTCATACTCCCTCACTTTCAAAATATACTTCTGCTCAGTACTCTGTGATAAGTTCCACTAACTGGCAACGTTACTCTAAATTGCAAACCACATAAAGTCGAACTAAAATGGCACATAAACATTAAGAATCTCATTGAAGGGTATTTTTCTTCCCTCTCCCTGAGCTTCAGAAAGCATTATGAAACTATAATTTCAAAGAGGAGGAGATCAGTCATTGTTTGGAAATGAGACTGCTGAAGAATAAACACAATCATTAAGCTGCTACATAAGAAGCCAAAGGCCTTCTTCATCATCAGAGGCTCAGCCATAGCGGAACGATGAGGTCCAGCCCATATTGCTACTGACCAGGACCAAACGGAGAGGTACCAGCTGGAAAAGCAATTATTTTTTCCACCGTGATCAGTGGGTGGAGAGGCCTTTTTATGTTAATGGCTTTGTTGATTGTTTTCTCTGGGGTCAACATTTTGCTAAGGCAAAATGCATCCGAAAGATTGCACAGGGGTGGGGCGGGGCGGGGAGACAATGAACAGCATCCTCGTAACCTTTAAAAGACGGGTGGAAGTAAAATCCAAACCATAACAATTAAATACCGAGTGAAGCCTTTTTAAAAAATCCAGCAATAACCATAACATCAGATTCATAACTGCAAGTTTGTTTCCTTCCATATTTCAAAAATGAGATTCTTTTTAAAAAAAAACAGGAGTTGCTTTATTGTGCTCCCCCCCTCCTTGATCGCATATATTGAATTTTGCATGCTTTCTTGCTGCCCTCTGGCTACTGGAAAGTAAACACAGCCTTAATCTGCATACCTGATTGCTGAGACACATAACATGAATGAAAAAGCCCAGCAAGAGGGAACAGTGGATTAATGATAGTGAACCTCTATTGCCCTTAACAGCTTCTTTGACCCAAAGTAGTGTTCTTAATTGGAGTTGGCGGGCAGGATGCACACATACTTTTACAGAGAAACCTTTAGGCTCCGTAGCACTAGACTACAACATTTGACCCAAAGTGCCATAAACAAGCACGGCCACTTCATCATCAGCAATGCCATGGAAACTCACCAGCGGAGGGGGACTGAGAAAAACACCCCTTATGTATCTCCTTTACCCTGAAAACCTTCTTAGCATTGCCTGAATTCAGTTGATGGCAAATACATCTAACAATGGAGGGTACCACTAAGGAAACACCTGAAAACAGACAGCTGCTATGATACCAGTGAATTACCAGGGGCATATCTGGGGGGGGGGGGCAGAAGGGTACATCTGTCCCAGGTGCAGCAATCTGGGGGCACCTGGTCCACCCACCCACCGGAGTCCCCCTGCAGGTAGGAAAGAGCAGTGGCACTTCCTGCTCCTCCTCCTGCTCCTCCTCCTGGTGCTAGCGGCATCACCCCTCCATAAGGGTCCATTCCCAAGCTGGCAGGAAGGATGCCCAGCTGGCGCAGCACTCCCCACGGCAGCCCCTCTCCCTGCGGGAACGGTAACATTACCGGGCGAGGCAGGGTTCATCTAAGGCTGCCGGCGCGGGGTGGTGGTGGTCAAGGCTGGAGTGGACCACCGGGGCTGCCTCCCATCGGCAAGACAGAGGTGTGTGGGGGTCACAGGAGAAGGAAGAGGAGGAAGAAGAATAAGAAGGGGAAGAGGAAGAGGAAGAGGAGAGATGTGTCATCCTCTCCTGCTCCTGGAGGCTGGGAACAGCGCGAGAGAGGCAGGCAGGGAACAGAGAAAGGACGTCGAGGCGGCGGAGGAGGGCCGATCCAGACTGGACTGGGCTGGGCTCAGGATCCACATGCACACGGGGTGCGTGAATAAGACTCCGCCCCTCCTGCTCCACTTAAAGGCACCACAGTCTGTCCCCAGGCACTGCAAACCCTAGCTACGCCTCTGTGAATTACATGAGATTTTCCTCTAATTTTCTGGCTGCTGTGTGAGCTAGGCTTTTGGTCCCCTCCAGTGTAGCTCTTCTCATGAGCTGCAAGGAAATTTTGTGATATGCTGTATAGAAAGCTAGATGCAAAAGCCCCCTCCCTGTCTCCCTCAATTATTTTTTAGTCCAAGAAAGGAGGAGGAGAAGAAAACATGCCTTTGATGGGGGGGTGTACAGAAGGGGCCAAATAAAGCTTGCCATGTATAACAAACTTCAGTTATTAAAGTTATAAACAAGCTTTCTTACAGGGGCTCCCATATGAAAAAATGGGCGTTGTCTTGCTTCAATAGACTAGCTAGAGCTGTATAGGGTACACGAGGCACCCGATAAGAACAGGTCAGGATGGGCTGCGTCTAAGCAGCAGGGGATCAGGCACTGTCATAAACTCAAGGTCAGAGATTTCCCCCTTCCTGGTTCACCATTTCGTACCACAAAATATAGTATGTGATACTATTCTGTTTTTTAAAAAATCCAAAATGCGAGGGAGGGAATTGGAAAGTGATTAAACTTTTATTACAACCAGATAAAACTAGTCACTTGAGAGTGAGCTGACATTTGAAGTTCACAAGGCATTGCCTCAGACTTCTGTGTGTGTGTGTGTGTGTGTGTGTGTGTGTGTGTGTGTGTGTGTGT
>JAHTLZ010003526.1:63272632-63311977 GCA_023846285.1 Phrynocephalus versicolor
TATCTATCTATCTATCTATCTATCTATCTATCTATCTATCTATCTATGGGATATAACAGGGATTCAAGATGGGTTGCAATAAATTAAGATGGCGTGATAAACACAATTGAAAGCACAATAAGCACAATTAGAAATAATATGCACTATTGAAGATCTAGCACTTATATGCTATACACTACTATATACAGAATCAGTACACAGTATTGATATATAGTATACATGATTAAAAAGACTGTAAGATGCAATGTTGAAAAGCAGTACACACATGCACACACACACACACACACACAGAGAGAGAGAGAGAGAGAGAGAGAGTATATCAATATATACATGCCACCTTTCTCAAACAAATAGCAATATTAAAAGCCACAATTTAAAAACAATTTGAAACATACCCAACTCATTTCAGCATACTTATTATATCGTAATGGCCACTTCTTGCCCAAGTGAATTAAAAACCAGCCTTTGAAAAAAGGCCCTTGCCTGCCAGTAAAAGGAGAGTAGTAAGGTAGCAGACCTTCCATGCCAATGAAAGCTCTGTTCAAATGACCCCATAGTACATGGATGGTAGGTTTGTGTCATCCCATGGGAAAGAGATCTCTTAGAGGAAAACAAAGGACAGTGGCCCCTGACCACATATTCAGATGCTATTCCAGTTACCGGTCTGTACATGCAGACCGAGAGACTTCACGACCCTGAACGGAAAGTCAACCAGATATTCAAACATATATGAAGACACTTCAAATGGCTCAAAAAAGCTCAAGAACTTTTTACAAACAGATGTCTGCATGGATTATTTTAATATACACTGAAGCTACAAAAACATTTGCCAGAGAATACGATGGGGTAAATTAAAAATTAATATCCCAGCAAAGCAGCACCTAAGGAGTCATTTATTTAACTACATTTTAAACTATTCATTTCCCAGTGGAAGGGTTTGGGTTTTTTTAAGTCAATGGTAGAGCATCTCCCTCCCTCTCCCCAGGACTCCGAAGGCAGTGAAATCTGGGACATACAGAGACTGGAAGTTAAAACTCAAAAATCATAGGGATGTGTCTCAATGTGTTCAGTTATATTATAGGTATCTGGTTCTGGTGAAGTAGCTTAATGTTCTTTCCTTCCTGGTAAACCCCTCCATGCTTCTGTAAAGAATCCTGACACACTTCTCATACCACTATCCCTCATTGGTCTTAGTTAAACTTTAACCACATATCTTCCATCCATCCATCCATCCATCCATCCATCCATCCATCCATCCATTTATTTATTTATTTATTTATTTATTTATTTATTTATTTATTTATTTTCTATCCTGCCCATTTGGCCAAACGCCCACTCTGGGCGGTTTGCAACAGAAAAACACAAATAATATAAATACAGTGGTACCTTGTATAAAGGAATTAATTTGTTCCAAATGAAATTATGTTAAGCAAATTTTCCTTTATACAAATTCCCATAGGAATGCATTGAAAACGGAGTGATCCCATTTTTATGTTGTACAGATTCTCCCCATAGGCGATTATGTTAAGCAAATTTCCCCTATCTCTGGAATTTTTATGTTGTACAAATTTTATGTTATACAAGTTGTTTGTTATACAAGGGTCCACATAAAACATAACATAATAGCAATGACAATAAACATCAACATAAAATGTAATTCAGAACAAAAAAAAATTAAAAAAATAGAAGCATAATAACATAACAAAAATGATGTATCAAAAATAATATCACAATGTGTCACCTGTGAATATAAAGTGCATCAAATCAGTGTTGTTTGCTAGACAATAAGAGAGTTAAGGCATTCAAAGCCAAAATTGTTCACTGTGTGTGTCTATCAGTGTCTGTTTCTGTCTCTGTGTGAAATGCTAGAGAGAAATACTAGACAGGCATTATGATGAACTGATTAGAATTAGAATGCATTGAGCTGCAAGAAAAATTAAAATATAGCAAATTAATCAGAATTACTAAACATGATGGGATACCAATTAATATCTAGTTCATAGTTTTAAAAAGTCGAATAAGAAAAGGGGGCAAATAAGAAAAGGAGAAGGATGTCATGTAACAGGGTTCTCTGAATTGTATGTAGTCAAAATGAACTATAAAAAATCTTCCCTTGAGTAGAAATTGATTATATGAAAAATCAAAGGAGAGAAATGTGATATGATTACATTGTTGCAGAAAAGGGTAAGAAAACTTTCCAAATGAACTTAAGGAATGTGAGGAAATCTTCAATCTGAAATAGGTTAGAAGCAGATAGTTGCAACAGAAACTCAGAAGAATGTTTGAAAACATGAAAAAGTCAAAAGAAAAAGAGAAAGAAAAAAAGAGTTAACTAATATTAGAGAAAAATATATTTAATGTATTCTTGAAGCTTTTACGGCCTGGATCTGATATGTAAACACAGCCTGTCAACATCACTGTGTGGATGTAATGCATAGTGAATGGTCATAAGTTTTCTTGTTTTCCTATCCAGACTATCCAGCTCCATCTGAGTCCAGTTTATAATGCCAGCGGTATACCTGATGACTGGTATGGCCCAGCTATTAATGGCCTTGATGGTGTTACCACCATTCAGCTTACTCTTTAGGACTTTTCTAACCCTTTGAATGTATTCTTTACTGACCACATGCTTGATATTATCTAATTGCAGTATGCCCAGATATTTATAGGCTTCAGACTGGTGATACTTAATGGCTTGTCCATTTGGATTTTAATTCCTTTACTCTCGGTGATTTTTCCTTTTCTCAGTGCCACTGTGGCACATTTGTTTAGGCCATACTCAATCAATCAATTTTATTTTACAGCCAAAGGCCCGATAAAATACAGTATACATTCAAACAAGTACACATTCCAATAAGTAAAAGAAACTTAAAATTAGTTAAGCACCAGAATTCTCTTTCGTGTTTTTTGGGCTGAGAGAAGGAATTTGGCCACAAGTTCTGTAATTGACTTATTTCTGTCTTCTAGAAGATATCTTGTATACCAGTCCAAGGATCTGCCTGGTAGACCTCTGGCCATACTCAATATGTTTTCCAGCCTAACAAAGAGAGTATGGCTCAATAAGAAGCTGACAGAACATACAAAGATTCGTACCTAGAAAATTAGGTGGTAGGAGTGTTTTGCAAGTGAAGCAGACAGTTGAAGAACAGAAGCATGTGTTGGCAGATTATGTAAAAAATAGTACAGAGCCAGCATTATTGGAGGTTAAGAATAGGGAGGTGTTTAAAGTAAAGCAAACAAAGCGTTAATACAGGAAAACAATGATGCAAATACGAGCTGATAGCTGACATAATAAAGCACCGCATGGGCAGTTCCTCGAAAAAGTCAAAGGAAAAGTAGATGAGGAAAAGACCTGGTTATGGTTCACCAATGGAACAATGAAAAAAGAGACAGAAACCCTGATTTTGCAGCTCAAGAACAAGCTATTAGAACAAATGAAGTTAAGGCTAGAATAGAAAAATCAGCTGAGTACCCCACATGTAGACTCTGTAAAGAGGCAGATGAAACAATCAACCATATATTGAGTTGTTGCAAGAAAATTGCTCAGACTGACTACAAACAGCGCCATAATGTAGTTGATCAAATGGTCCACTGGAATTTGTGTCACAACTATCATCTGCCTGTAGCAAAGAACTGGTGGGATCATAAGCCTGAAAAAGTGATTGAAAATGAGCATGCAAAATTACTTTGGGACTTCCGAATACAGACAGACAGGGTTTTGGAGCATAATACCCCAGATATTATGATTGCGGAGAAGAAAAAAAGGTGTGGATCATTGATATTGCTATACCAGGTAACAGTAGAGTCACTGAGAAACAACTTCAAAAGATTACCCGATATCAGGATCTGAAAATTGAACTTCAGAGACTCTAGCATAAACCAGTACAGGTGGTCACAGTGGTAATTGGCATGCTGGGTGCGGTGCCTAAAGAGCTAAGCAAATATTTAGAAGAAATTGGAGTTGACAAAGTCACCATCAATCAGCTGCAGAAAGCCACCTTACTGGGATCTGCTTGCATAATTTGCTGATAGATCACATAGTCAAATGCTCCCCAAGCACTATGTGGCTAGTGATTTGTAATACAAAATCCAGTGTACTGTAGTTATCATTTTGCTGTGTGAACAATAACAACAAAACCAACAGTAATAATATTTTTAAAGGACCTGGAATCCTACAGGTGAGAAATGTACTACCACTGCCCCCCCCCCCCATCATGAGACCCAAAATTTTAACAAACAAGTTAGGACTAAATTGTGTAATACAGTATATAGAAAAGGCTTGCCATTTAAACTGACCTTTAGATAGATATTAAAAATGAATTACTATCAGGAGTACCAAGCCAAGGACTGGAATTGTTAGAGTGAAAGAGCAAATGAGCTGTGAGATTGGGGGTGGGGGGAATCGCATGGGAGACTTGTGGACTAGAAATTGGTGTTGGAAGCATAGTTTGGGGACAGAGAGAGAGTAGTAGTAGTAGTTGAATATTTACAATGGAGGGTGAGAGATGACACAAGAAGAGGAAAAAGTGCTTCAACAAGCTTGTTTAAAACAATAATGACCAGTGTCCCAACCATTGGAATCCTGGTGTTGGCCGTTTGGTGTAGTACTTCAAATGCTCTGCCAGAGAACTCTACCTTATTCACCTGAAGTACAAGCAAAAATTCTGAGTTGAGCCTTTCTCACTGTTTTTTTTTAAGCTGCAGGCATTCCTTATCCTTCTCTAGCTTTGTGCAGTGGACTAGGGTTGCAAAAAGATTTTCTGCACTTCTTCACGGGTTCTACCTGCAGATGGGAAGTATAGGATGCTCACCTGGGTGAGGACAGCTTGATTTTTTTTCATATTTTTCATAGGAACCTGGTTGGGATTAGGAATAGGCACTAAACTGAAAAATTATGTTTTGTTTTGTTTCGTTTCGTCCCCCCCCCCCACATTTTTTGTTTCGTTTGATACATTTTATTTTTTTTGCAAAAAAGTCATACAAAATGAAATACTAACAAAATAGTTTGGGGGGGGGGCTGGAAAGTGGACCACAGGCCAGCTGATGGCACTGGGGTGGGGGAAAAACCTATTCCCCTCATTTTAGTGCCCATTAGCTGGCAGTCGGGGCTTGGGGAAAGGTTTTTTTTTTAAAAAGCATGGGACTTTTTTAAAAAAAAAATCCCCTCCCCAAGCCCCGCAAACCAGCTGATTGTTGCTGGGGTGGGGGGAAAAACCCTTCCCTCCCAGGACCAATCGGGTGGCGCGTGGGGCAGGGAAAAAGGTTTTTTAAAAGCCTGGAGCTTTTTGAAAAAAACCTTTTCCCTTCCCCCAGCCCCCATGTGCAGCTTATGGACAGAACGAAATGGTTCGTTTCAACAAAAAAAAATCATTTCGCTTCATCTGTAACAAAATGGTGCTTCCTCATTTTGTTTCATTTTTGTTACGTAACAAAACGACAAAACAACATTTCCTTTTTTTGTTTTGTGCCCATCCCTAGTTGGGACAAGTGTGCACAGCCAACATATGACTAACACCAGATCTCATCTTGTAAAACTGAACTGATGAAACAGAGACCCCGCACACATCATAATACAACACTCACTGGAAAAGACAATAATGCTAGGAAAAGTTGAAGATGGCTGGACAAAACAAAGACCGAATGAATGAATGAATGAATGAATGACTGCTTTATTTACGGTTGTTAAACAAATCTTACATGATATTAAAATATTAAATTTGATACAATAAGACCTTCTAGTGATGCATTTAGTAAAAAGATACATGTTTATATAATAAAACCAAATATGAAGAAAACCATATACTGTATAGATATATCAAGGGGATTGGTATGTCAGTGTGAGATGGATTGTCTCCATGAAAGGAGGCCACAATCTTGAGTTTGTAACAGCTGAACAGGGCTGCTAACAGTAAGACATTTTGGAGATCACTTCATAGGATTGTCTTTAATTACAGATGACTTAACAGTGTACATCATCAACAAAACTGCACTGCACTAGAAACCTCCACAAAGTCCATAACCTGAACTCCACTGTTTTGCTTCCCCAAGTTATAAAGGATCTGCTGTTGACCACACTTCCTTTCCTCTTATTTTAATAGTACATGAATGGAGCAAGGCCACAGCCTCCTGACATTGTTCTTCATTCCTTATGCCCACAGCTCTTTGGCAGACCGGAAGTTTGTTTTCAGTGTCTCTGCTTGAGATTCTGCTAGGTTTAACACTTGTGTATACGTATAATCCATTCTTTGGGCTTACAAATAAAAGTAAGCCCTTTTCCATATTCAGTGATATACTGTATATATTTTTTTCATATATTCTTCCTCTACAATTGTCTCTTACCTGCAACACCTTTTGGAACTGGCCAGCCATTCGGCAGAATGTGGCAACTGCCTGTGGCAGCAGATATAGGGAGGAGAAAGGCACCAAGGTTTTGTAGGATCAACCTGGGTGGCCTCCCCTGCACTCCTTAAATTAACATCTAGAGATGGGATAGAAATATCATAGAAGGCTTTGAGGCTTAGCTGAGCTAGGCTCTACCCAAGCTTCCTTCTCAGAAAGGATTCAAGCAGTGAGGCAGGAACAAAAAGCGCAAGTGGTGTTTCGGCATGTTAAGCCTCAAACTCATCTCATTTAAGCCTTTCTCCCAGTAATTAATTAATTCATTTGTTCGTTCGTTCATTCATTTATTCATTTGTTCATTCATTCATTAGACTTATACCCCACCCATCTGTCCACTGTAATCATACTGAGGTGTCTGAAAGGTAGAATACCCAGAACAGAGAACCCAACTATTTGCAGTCCAGAAAATCCAAGCATTTGTCCGTATTAGGATTGCATATGGTGACAATGTCCCTGATCAAAAATATGAATCAAAATGTTGTGCCCAGTTGGATCTGCTTCAGGATATTGCTATTTTAATTAAAGGTTTTCACAGTCTAGCATGTGGTGGTAGCAAAGCTGCTTGACAGAAACCACCTGCAGTTCCTATACAGATCTAAAATAATTCATAAACTTGGGATTTGGGGGAGAAGTGTCACCTTCATCCCACCATGAACATCTTCGGTGGGCAATTTGTTTGAGAAGAATGTTTTCTTTTAAGTTTAGCCGTTCTTTCATTTCAAGTTTCTTTTAGAGATACCACATATATCTATGTCTTCAAACTGAAGGAGATACCAAATCAAAAAAGTTGTTTTTCATGTTCTGTTTCTTCAAAGAAAGAAAGAAAGAAAGAAAGAAAATGAAAATATCAGTACAGTACAATGCATCATGAATGGAATGTATCAGAATATGCTGTCTTATCTCAAGAGAAAGCATAAAGATGTGATTAAGTTATCTGTAGATGCTGCTTAAAAGTAATCTCAGAGAAATCCTACAGCTTATTTTGACAAGATCCCATGATTTAAACTAATGCGTGCTTTGAAAGCTAGGTTAGTTAACGCAAGCAAGTTCACATGGGAGCAGAGAGCATTTTTCTGCCTCATGAAACCTTGTAATAGGAAATCTTAGAGCCAGAAAATGGCAAATGGAAGTTGCTCAAATTAAGTTATTTTAATTGTGCTGTGTAGCAGGCACACACGATGCTTTGGCAGGTTTCCCCCACACTTCACAATGGGAACCTGGGGTCTTTGTCAAGAGCGCAGAACATTGCCAAGCACCAAATACAACTCCATTGTTTGTAAGGCTCATTACTGCTATGCTAAGAGTGGCCCTAAGGACCACACGAGGGACAATTTCCCTTCTCGCCTTGGCAACCTCTCCAACGTTTTGATCATGCCACAGCAAGTGGCACTGAATGTCTCTGGGCTCTAGAGCAGCTGCCCAGGAAATAATCAAGCAATAACCAAAGCGCAAGAACAAGAGAGAGATGCTAGACCAGGGTTATTGTGGAGTCCAGAGAAACCACTTGATGATAAACCCTTGGCTTTCTGAACTATAAAGCCTGGGCAGACAAAAGAACAATGATTAATAGCGACAAGAGGCTCTCAGAGCCAAGAACATTGTCTACATTACAAGAAACCTGAGGGCACGGAGGAATTAACGTTGATTAAAGTTTAAACTTTGCCTCAGGAAAGCCCCAAAGTGAAAATCATCACTCAAACACTATACATTGGCTGAAATCCTGTTGCCACAAAACATGTCATGTAAGGCTATGTCATCAGCCATGGTGATATTGCGGAAATAAAACATTTACAGTCCACCCTCCCGGCAAAGATCCTGAAGCTCCCTTAGGATCCTTTTATTATGAGGAAGCCACAGGGGAGGGGGTTTGAGGTGGGAAGTCTTTAGCTTCTGAAAATTGCCACCAATGGGATTTTATCAATACAGTAGCATCCCTGTGTCTGCGGGAGTGGTGGTGGTGGTGGTGGTTCCAGGCCAGCCCACAGATACTGGAATCCGCAGATTAAAGTGAACACCCTTTCAGCTCCTCTAAAAATCATATCTACCCCCCCCCCCAAATCCTCCAAAACGTGGAGCTACATTTTTGCATGATTTGCGGCAGCTTCTTGCAGCCTTTTGCAACAGTAACTTGCTTTGTGGCACCCTTTTGTGACAGTGTCTTTGCTTTATGGCATTCTTTTGCAACAGTAACTTGGTTTACAGAATCCTTTTCCAACTGTGATGTATTAAATTATTATTGAATTATTATAAATTATTTTTTGCAGCCAACCATACAGTAGATAACTGAATCAGCAAATACTCATTCTGCAGATGCGGGGGTGCTACTGTAGTTGTGATTTTCAGAAATTAAAGATTTCTTCCCCTCCTATAGTCTCCAATGGCTTCACCGTGAGAAAGAGGTCAGAAAGGATCTTCTTCAGGACATTCATGGGGAAATCGGAAATGTTTAATTTCTGAAAAATCATCATGGCAGACTAACATTGTCAGCCTTACACAGCTTTGGTTGTTAACAGGATTTCAGCCCAAGTTTTGGATAAATATGGGCATCTCCCATCCAGCTATTTCGACATATTCAGTAGCTTAATAGGTATTTCTTTTTTTCTTATTTTTTATAAGGAGCCCCTTAATGTTTACCTTTCAGAGCTAACAAAGCAATTCTCAGAACCAAGATATCTGAAAAACCACCTCCTCGCCGATCAATCCTGCTTCCCTTAATCTGAAACTATTTTCTCTGTTCTTCCATCAGTTAAGAATAAATTTCGTGGCAAAACAGACCAGGACCTTCTCCGCTGTGGTATCCTCTTCATGGAACTCCCTTCTGGGGGAATCAGACAAGCTCCCTCTCTGTTTGTCTTTTGGCAGTAAATTAATATGCTGTTTTGGTCAGTGATTGCGTGAGGAACAATTTTTGAGGTCTCAACTCTTGGTGTTTGGTTGTACAGTACCTCACTGGTTTGTCACCTATTCTGGAATCAGAGCAAGAACAATGCGAGATAATTATTTGCCATCATCTGAACCAATATTCTTGCTTTTCTTTTAACATTTGTAAGGACAACGGCCATTCTTCCCTTTCCCTGCAAACATTATTCACTACAGCCATGTCACCAACTCAACCCAGCCCTATTTTGCTCTCTCTCTCTCTCTCTGTTTGGGGGACAGTCACATAACAAATTAACTTTTGGCTCGGCATATTTGCCTCAAAAATTCCTTAATCTGGGTCTCATTGCTCCCTGAGTGTTGTAAGGGCACATTCTTTACTAAGAGCAAATGCACATATATGGCTCTTTCGCACTTTTGCTAAGCACCCTAGTAGGATCAAGTTCCTCTAGGTCAAGGGTGTCCAAACTTTGACCCTCCAGATGTTTTGGACCACAACTCCCAGAATTCCGAGTGTGTATTCCCAATGACAAAACACTGTGGGAGTTGTGGTCCAAAACATCTGGAGGGCCAAAGTTTGGACACCACTGCTCTGGGTTGACCTGTGACTGTTTGCCAATAGAATAGGGCCAGGCTGGCATTAGTCCTCCGTTATTACACCATCTTAGCTAGGTTTTCAAAGCCTTCTTGTACTGGAAGAGCTTAACGCTAGAGCCTGGCGAAGGAGTAGTTTCAATGCTCCAAAGTGGTACAGTTGGGGAGACTGAATATCCTTTTATGTGTGTGGACAGTGTTCAGAAATGAGAGATGGACTGTTGCATAAAACCTCCCCTCTTTTTTGTTAGTACTTGTTCTCACAGAAGGTACCCTGTGTGGTGTAGTGATAGAGGGGTTCTGGAGATCAGGGCAGCAGTGGCCTGGCTGCTTGCTGCAGTGGTGCACCTCTGAGAAAGAAGGCACAAAACAATCAACTCCTATTTTTCATTCTAACTTGTTCTCACATTGCTCATTTAATACCAAACCACACAGACAAGAGAGTGAAAAATGTGCGAACAGAGCTTGAAATGGGTGGTTTTAGGCATGCACAAATAGCAGTGACTTTTATAAAAAAAATTACATTTAATTGATTGCTAGTGCTTTTTAAATTTCCTAACGGCAGCTTTGATTTTTGTGTTGTATGTGTTGTCTTCCTTCCCAGTGGAATTTTAAAAGCCCAGCAAATGTACTTTGAAAATACCAATAAGCGTCAAGATGAAACACTTGCATCAAAGATGCTTTAGAATTGCCTTTAATTGCTACTGGAAATGAGGAAGGGCCTGTTATAGAATAATGTTCTTTAATAAATCTGTGTTTCCTTTGGATATCCTTGATACAGCCCTGCTGGTTAATGGATACCAGATAATTTGAAATTGAAAGACTACTATCATTATCTTAGACACAATCACTTTTGCTATTGGTGTGCCAGTTCCTAATAAACAAGGTTTATGGAGGGAAATAATAAATCACCATATGCATGAGAAGACCCAAATAAATGATTAATGTTATTATTTTCTTCTTAGAACTTGATAAACCCATATATCTCATTTGATTTCACTCCACAGTACTCCACATGATGCTGGATAATATGACGGCTTGTATAAAATATATTTTTAGTAGAGGATGGGTAAAAAAGGAAAGCTGGTTTTGAGGCTTTTGTTATATGTACATTTTCCAGTAGGGCGAATTTCCATGCGCTGACATGTGTCAGACATTTCAGGTGACCATACCTGAGAAACAGATAATAAATTACTTTGTTTGCAGCCAAAAGAAGATGCTAACATATTTACTGTTCCAAATCTTCAGCTTGGTATTTCTTTAATATGGGACGTCCAGTGTGCTATAGTGGAGAAAGCAAAAGGTTAGAAATCAGGCGATCTGGGTTCAAATCGCTGCTGAGCTATAGCTTCTACCGCTATGTACAGGAGTAGTTTAGTGGTACAGCTACATTCTTTCTGACTAAAGGCGGGACTTTTGCATTTACACAAAAGGCATTCAATGCCCCAGTCCTCTTTGCACCTCATTCTCAAAATGAGAAAACAGGAGTGGTAGTATTATGCAGAGAACTATAGAAGAAAAAAACCCAGAGTTTAGGGTTGCCATCCCGTAGTCATACATGAGGAAGGCCCGCTAAACTAGTTGTTGGGTTTCAAAACACCAGAGAGATAAAAATAATTATATGTCCCCCTGTCTTTCTGGAAGTTGAGTCATGGCTACTGGACTTCTTTTTTGAGAGATAGAAACATTTCGCTGCTCATCCAAACAGCTTCATCAGTCTGAATACAGCTAGTGCGAGTCCTAGCTGAATGAACAATGGCCTGAATAGGCTCCTTATGGAGACAATAGTATCAATAGCCTTAAGGTGAACAATGGCTTAAGGTGCTGAAACCTATCAAGAATGGGTTGTTAGCTATGGCCTTGGTGGTGAAGGCTTTTTGATTTGTCTGGGTACTTTGGAAAGCACACCCTGATAAGTAGCAGATAGACTATGCCTGAGGCCACCACCTCTGTTGAGGGAGGGGGTTTCAATGCTCACATGAGTGGCTTCCCTTACTCCTCTCTCAAACCACCTATCTTCTTTGTCTAATATGTGTACATCCTCATCTTTGAAAGAGTGCCCTTTGTCCTTCAAAATGGAGGTGTACTGGTGATTCTGGTCCTGAGCTGTTACCCCTCCTATATTGGGCCACCCTTCTGTTTAATGGCTGTTTAGTTTCTCCAATGTAGAGGTCTGAACACTTCTCACTGCACTGGACCGCATATACTATATTGCTCCTTTTATGTTTTGGTGTCTTGTTGCACAAATCTGCAGTTTTGTAGAGCTGCACCAGATTTTTTTTTAAAGTCTTAAGGGCTCTTATGGTGAAATCAGCCATCAAAGTAACAGAATGAACATGTATCTGAACCCAGTTGGAATTAATCTACAATCAGGTGGATGTGCTTCCAGGATTGTTTACTTTGTATTACCAGAGTAAAATTTGTATAACAGATTAAAATTTCCAAATTAGTAGCTGTCTCGGTCTGTCTCAGCATGATAGCAAAAGGATAGGTGGGAAGGAAAGAAAAAGATAAAATGTTGGCACACTCTAGCAGATTTATTCCAGGATGCATTTTATCCATTTATTCATGGATAAAAAACACTTCTTCAATCATAGAGGTCTCCTATATTTATTCACAGCAGTGAGATTCACATCCATGGGAGTAATACACATGGCATTCCTTTGATAAATATATGAAAATATTATTGCCAATCTCTCTACAGTCAATACCTAATTTATATATTTGTTCTCATGCAAAGGCAGTTTTGGTTTTCATTACAAAGCCTCTCCCACTCCAACAGTTTTACTACCTTAGTCTAAAATTCTTCCTTTGTTACACCCAGTTACTGTAGAATTACTCATTTAACACTGACCACCATTTTAATTAATTTTTAGATGTGCCTTACGGAAACATACACAAAGACACAAGAATATGAGTACTTAACGTTTTATTGTACAGTTCTCAAGTTAAATACAAATCTACTGGGTTTTTTCCCATATGAAATTAAAGACTAATGCAGCTAGTTTGTTACAATTTTTTTTGAGATGTACAGATGATTGTAAGATAGTTATATTCTTCCTGGTATTGTATTTACAAATTTAATATATTGCTTAATATTTACATTTTAAGCACATATCATATATATCAGTTATCTGCACTGTACATTTATTTATTTTTACAGATATTGGCCAAAATCTATTAGTTACTCCTGCAATTGTAATGCAAACATCGTACATTTTGGAGGCAATGACCTCAAGTTCAGAAATCAACATAGCCATGATGTTTTGCAGCTAATTTCATGATTCACCACATTAAAAGATAATGACTACACTACTTTCTTAGGTTAAGGCCATTTGCCTCCAAAAATTACACCATTTATGTTATGCCTGCATAAAATTCCATTAGGATTTTGGCCATTACTAAATATTGCATTTATTATCAAATTACAGATTAGGCTACATTAGCGAGATGTCCTGTTATTTTTTCCATGCTGAAAAAATATAAGCTTAATAACATTATATAGATATGAATTTACTTTTAATTTTTATACTTGTAATAAAGAAATTTAAAATGGTAGAAATATTTCTTGTGTGTAACATTTGGTTGGGATGGCACTTACCTGAGGTAAAAGACTTGCAAAAATGAACTATATTTCCCTTTTAAGAGAAATGTACATTGGGAACAAACCCTGAAAGACTTATGTGCTTGTCTCTCCAAATTCTATTTGCGCACATTTTTAAAAATGGGAAGCAATGCAGAACTAAATGGAGCTTGGAAGTCATAATACAGTTACTCAATACCATCTCTGGGATCCCCCCCCCCCCGCTCACCCTAATAGCACTTGGTTATTCTGAAGCCAAATCAATTGTTAAGTGGAGAATCTAGGAGAGGATCACAAGAATATTTAAGTTTGCTGAATAAATATAGCGCATTAAGCAGTGAGATCTTTGTTCCCTCTATTTTGCTAATTTAACTTTTACCAAATTCAGGAAAGCATTTGCACTAGCCCAAGTTAATGGCTTGCATCCTGTGCTCTTAGAGGGGAGATATCAAGAAGCACCTTGTATGTCTCTGGAATAGTAGGGAAGTGGAAAGTGTGAGGCACTTCAGCAAGACTGGGTGGTAGGGATGCCAGATCCCCTTGTAATTCAATATGTTTTTTTGTACCTCAAAACACCACTAAAAGCAATTAGGGGGGCAAGTAGATCACTTTGATGCCTACAGTGTTGAACTCATGGGGTTCTGGGTGGCCAAGGGTTTGCACTGAATAATTCTTTATTTTATAGTTATTTATGTATTTACTGAAAAATTCATGTATTACCAAAACCATGCAATTCAAGAGAAAAGTGTTTATTTTACATACTATATGGATGTAGGGTTTGGTTATAATGTACATTGTGCATTCTGTCTTGCTCTATACTATACTATTTGACTGGTGCTTGTCTCTGGTCGTAACAAATTCATTTTCATTGAATTTTAATCATTCAAATGGATCACATAGAGAACATTTTGTTAATGTTGCTTTCAACATTCCCATTCTGTTGCCTAGGCATTTTGTTGCCTAGTGGAAATCTACACAACAAATTCTTCTGGGTCAGTTCCTTGTAATTGAAATTCTTGGGTAAATAAAACATATATTTTTAAAAAACATAGTTCATGAATGCTGCATCTTATTTTTCCTCTTCTAATATGTTAAATAAAACGTTCACTCTAGTAGGCATCATGCACTTTATTTTTTAGATGTGTATGTTCTGTTAATGGAATAAATTTTAGACACATTATGATGCTTTGTAATCTTCAGAAGTAGTTGTTGCTGAGAAATCACACACTGAACTTAAAATTATAAACAATTTAAAATTGGAGTAAGACATATTCTAAGAACTGTAGACATGTTGAATCATGCTACAGAAGTCAACCTCTCTTCTACATTATTAGTTGGTAATAACCTCATAAGTAGATGAAATCATGCAGGAACGCCTGGTAGCACTGTACTGGCCCTAGATTTCCAGTCATGGTACATCATAGCACAGAAGACAAGACATCAAAAATGAACATCTTCTTCTTATGTAATGGTACCCTGAGATCTCCTAGGAAGCACACTCCACCATACCACCTATACATTCTATCCAGAATCTGTAATCTTGCCATCCTTAAGGGGGCCACCCTCTATGACATCAAAGGAAGAGAACAACTGTAATTCAATAAAGCTCTTACCCAGCCCTATGATGAAAAACAAGGACTTCAAACTGGAATGAGACTATGGCTCACAGTTACAGTCCCAAGCCAAACTGAATAAATGGCTAAATAGTAAGACACTTGTAAAGAAACTGCTGGCAACAATGCTCTAAATAAATGAACCCTTCAGAAATTCTCTGCAGCCTTTTAGGAAAATACTCCTATCACACGGTTATGCTGATACTCTCAATTCACTCTGGTAGAAGGGGGAGCAGATAAACCGTTCCTCTACCAGTAGCTTTCATACATTCAGTCATCTGCCTATATGGCAGGCAGCAAGTCAGTATGAATAAGCTAAAAAGGCATTTAAAAAGGGACAAAGAAACAAAAAAGAATGAAAAGGCACAGTGGGAGAACTCTTGAAATCATGTTGTTTCATTTAGACATTAAATATTAGCCAATGGCCACACTGATCCAATCTGCAGACTTGAGAGATGCAAAGTTTTTCACAGGTCAGGAGGGAGACCCTGCTGCCTTCCCAAATGTTGACAAACTCCAACTACTCCCCTCATCCTCTACCCCTATCCAGGTTACCTAGAGTTGATGGGAATGAGAATTCAGCAATACCTGGTTCCCAAAATCTATCATAAATTCTACTAGCTTCAGTAGATCCATGGTTTTCATCCATGAGTGCTGCAAGACTTTACCAGGAAGAAAATTAGGACTTGACCTGCTTAGCAGCAAGCTAGATTTTTATACATACAATATTTTAAAAAGGGGAAACCACACCTTTAGTCTGAAATGATGCAGCATCAGAAAAGCTTTTACTGCCCAATCCTACTATTCAGATAATTTGGGCTTTATAGCAAGTTAATGATCATCAATGCCTGATACCACCTTTTGTAAAGCACTAGAACTTCAAGTCACAAAAATAATAGTTTGTTCCATAGGCTAGTAGTTTTTTAAATGAAATAAACTTCTCAAATAATTTTGAGCAAAATCTTTCTATATTTTATATACATGAATTCCTCCAACATATTCTTTATTTGAAGATAAAAGTTCATGTTGTTAATTAATCAGCCAACATTACCAATAAGGTCAGTAGACTGGATCTGAAAAATCTTTACCAGTCCACAAAGAACAGACTACTGCGAAGTCATAATCAATCCAGAACTCCAACACTGCTCCACACAAAATCAAAATTTATAATTCAGAGGGCAAGTGGCATGTTGGCCATCAAGCAACTGACTCTGATGTTTCACTTCTATTCTTAAATCATCCCATTTTTGTTGGAGGTCAGAATAAAATGAGTAAGATGAATATTTTATTTATCTATCAAGTGTTCCTATCATACATATTAGAAATTCGAGATAAGGCAATAGCATATTAAAACATTCTTCATGATAAACTAAGATTTGTAATATGGAAAAGTCTATATACTGAAAAATATTTGATAGTTTTCAAACCATCAAATTCTAAAGGAATAGTTATGGGAGGAGAAATCTGTTTTATAGTTAACGTATTTCAGAAAGGAAAATGACATACAGTATTTAGTTGAACACTGTCTGTGAATCACAGTGTTTTAGCAGGTGTGGATAACTTGTGTTCTTTTAATTTTTCAAGTTCTAGATTATGTGTTCCATTAAAATCTATGTTACCGGGTTGCAGTCCGTAAACAAGAATAACATTAAGGATATTTAAATATTTTGTTCCAAAACAAAAGAAAAACAACCCCTATGTGACCTTACCACCCAGTTCACTTGTCCTCATTTTCAGTGCAAGACTGATTATTCCTATTAGCTCCAAAGCACACCGGAAATATTTCCATGAAAATAATGAACATAATCGACTGGGAACCAAGCTCTTGGAAACAAGACAATCAGTCATTAGATACCAATGAACATAAAACACTTTCTTTGTTCACACAATAATTCAATTATCAAATGAAAAAGGAGAGCATAATGAAAACAAAATTGGACTTGCATCCTCTCTATGAGCCATAAACAAGAATGCAGACTTTAAAACCAACAAGGTCTTCTCAATAGCTTGTGTTGCCCATTTCTTTGGTAGACCTCTGGTCACATGCATAGCCTTTTTCCAAACTGTAACGCAACACTTGGTATAAATATGGCCAGAATGATGAAAATGATACTACGCCACAAGAAGTAGATTGGTGGTGTGCCATTTCTTGTTCTTTCATCTCTTGTAATGGTTGGGAGCATCTGCAAATGCAAACTTCAGTCTGTAAGCTTCTGCCAGGAGAACACTGATCTCCTCATTTCCCCAGTGCATTGTGGGTAAGTTCTGTAAAAAGATAAGGAGTTCCTTGGGGATAAGAAGAAGAAAAGAAAGAAAATCAGAACAGGAGATTCTGTAAATACCTCAGTATACACCAGTGATGGCGAACCTATGGCACGGGTGCCAAAGGTGGCACTCAGAGCCCTTTCTGTGGGCACCTGACATTGCCCCTTTCACAGCCACTTGTATTCAGGTTAAATTGCTGTATTGGCACTTTGCAAAAAAAAAAGTGGGTTTTGACTTTCAGTCTGGGCACTCGGTCTCTAAAAGGTTTGCCATCACTGGTATACACTATGCTGATTATGTCTTTAGCTGTACCAACATAAACATTTTCTCAATGCTAGAACTGCCTGTTATTTAGAACCAACTTTTTAAAAAGCACTGAACTGAAAAGTTCCTTATGTTTACAAATTTATGCTAACCTAATTGATTGTATGAGGTAGGCACATATGACAACAGAGCCAACAATTAGAATGTTTTCATGTGAGTTACCCATATAACATTTGTGCTTAGGGACACCTGTAAAAACACAGTAATTAAAAGGGGTGGGGGAGAACACAAAATTCCAAGAAAATAAAGTACGTAGCTATAAAATGGAAACATTAGCCAGGTGTTAACATCTATAAGAATGGAAGAAAGGGGAGTGGGAGAAAAATCAAAGGATTACTTTCCTTCTATGTTCATCTTTCTCAATTGTGTCTCCTGATGTTTACCTATCTAAGATGGATCTACATCTTTATAGTCCCTCTCTCGTTTTTCTAATCTAGGTGGATAAATTATTGTAATAATGGTCCAAGAAGTCTGTAGAATACAACAAAGGGAATAATTTCGGATCCTCCATTAGTTCAATAATCCATGACAGAGAACCCTGGCCAGATCTGTTTTAAAAATACTTGCAGCATCAAATATGATATATGTGTGATTAATATTTAAGTTTTGGGAAATGGAAATCTAAGCAAAACAAGTAGCATTCTCACCTATATACAAGATATTTTGTTTGCTATTTATTTCCTCAGGTAGAACCTTGTTCATGAACTTTATAAGTATAGCATATACTGTAGCATGAATCTGATAAGGTTACAGTTGAAGTATACTGATCTAGGAAAAGATTTCAAAGGTGTTACAAAAGTAAGTCCCTTAAGGATTATCTACTTACTAATATTAAATTATGAACTGAAAAGCCACCAGCAGATTTATACATGGACACATGCACAAAGGAAATGGATTGGAAACACTGCAATTAATCCATCATTACTTCAAAAACATACAGTAGGATGCCCGTATCCATGGGGAATTGGTTCTCGGCCACCCCATGGATACCGAAATCTGCAGATAGGAGCAAACGCTCTTATTTGAGGGTAACAGTGGGAGCAGCAGTTGTAGGGTACGGGGGGGGCAAAAGTATTTGCCCCGGACACCGCGCTACCCCCGTTGGGCAGCAGGATGGCATGAAGGCATGCTGCTGCACCACACAGTAAGCTTGAATGGTCAGGGTAGTGTGACTTGGTGGAGGTGCGGAAATCCCCCTTGGCAGTGGCAGCAGCAGCAGCAGAAACAGTAGACGCCGTAGTGGGCAGCATAACTCGCCTGCTCTCCCTCAATCCCCCTGACTTCTTGCTTGCCTATCTGCCTGCCTGGCTGCCTTGCTAGTTGGCAGCCCTACCTCTCAACTCTTTCCTCTCCCTTCCTCAACCAGCTGCGCCTCTCGCGATAACCGGGAGCCCCAGTGTCCTGCCTGTCTCAGGCCACCAACTCCACTCAGGTCTCACCCCTTTGCCCTCCAGTGCCTGCCTGGCTCTCACTCGCTCATTTGATCTCAGTTACCTGCTCTCTCCTGCCCAGGCATGAACCTCACCTGCACTCTCATCTTTCAGCTGTTACCAGCGGGAGAGAACAGGCAGCTGAAAGTGACTGTGTGAGAGCCAGGCAGGCATGGGGGCCGAAGGGGCAACACTGAGCAGAGTCAGTGGCCTGAGACAAGCAGAGTGCCGGGGCTCCCGGTTACTGTGAGAGGCACCTCTGCGAGAGGAAGGACGGAGAAAGAGAGGTGAGAAGTAGGGCTGCCAGCTGGCAAGGAAGGCAGGCAGGCAAGAAGGCAGGGGGGTCGAGGGAGAGTGGGTGAGTTTTTCTGCCCGCCACCACAGCTGCTGTTTCTGCTGCTGCTGCCAAGGGACATCTCCAAGACCAGTCTGCCGCCTGGGAAGCTTGAACGGCTGCCGGCACCCCACCCCCACCCCACTGATCGCCAACCGTGGATAACTGAATCCACAGATGGTGAATCGGTGGACACAGGGGTGCTACTGTACAACATTATACAATATTGCTGTTCCTCCAATTTCTGTGACAGATAACAAATGCATATGGCCCCGTAACAGATGGCAATATATATACGGCTAAAGCACCAGGCCACACAGCTAGGAGTTAGGAGTTTAGGTCCCCACTGTGACTCCTGGTACAAAAGCCCACTTAGGTGGGTTTGAAGAAGGTGTACTGTTTCAAGAGTGCCATCACAAGAAGAGACTGTTAAATCCTCTTAGAAGATAAACCAAGAACATCTTCAAAAGGGTCAGTTGATAGCTATATTGGACTCAAAAGCAAGTTGATGGCACAGATTCTGTCTTTCTCTGTTTTTACTGCTAAAGTTTCACTGCACAGGGACCCATCTTCGGAATTACTTTGCCACCACATAATTGGGTCATGTTGCATAAAGGCATGTGGAAGCTCAAGGAACCTATTAATTCTAAAATCCACCTTGCTTTCAGCAGCAGCAATGCCAGTACAGAGAAGGCAACAGAAAATCGCCATGTTATATCTTCCAAGTACACTTGTCATTATTAAACAGAAACATAAAAAGGCTTCAACATCCATCAGGCTTTAGATGCCCAGAAGGACATCCTGATTGAAAGTCAGAAAAGGAACCTGGAATACATGCAGCATTGTATGAGACATGGGAAGCCCACAACTGCAAAAAATAAATGAAAAATATGAACATTCAGATCCTGGAAGGAAATAAAAGTTCATTGGAAAGGATATATTGGTCTTACTTTGGCAAAAAAGGGAAGTAACAACATGCAAGAATCTGTTCAAGATGGTATTTTATGCTACTCTGCACTAAGGAAGCCAAGAGAGTAATAATGCTGATGATGTACATTCAGCTCCTAAGCCTGTCATTCATCTCATGGTAAAGAAAATACAAAAATTAAAAATGGAAAAAAAGAACCTTAATCAATTAAGTGACTCAACTGCATATACTGTAAAAGCAAAGGGTGCTGCTTATATACTGCCCCATAGTGCTTAAAGCACTGTCTGGGCAGTTCACAAGTAATTATGCAGTCTACATATTAAACCCCACCCCCAGCCAACTGTATACTTGTTTTACTGGCCTCGGAAGGATGGAAGGCTGAATCAACCATGAGGCGGCTACCTGGAATTGAAGCCCAGGTTGTGAGCACAGCTATGGCTGCAGTACAGTAGTTTAACCATTGTGTCAAAAGGCTCTTAATATTGTAGTTGAAGACGGGCTTTGTGAAGGCATCAATAAAAAACTACACACTCAAATACTTTAGCTATTGTGTAAATGTTGCTAGTTGTAAATTGACAGGAATATTAGCAGTTTTGATCATCAACAACCTCAAAAGCAGAAGTACAATTGAAAAATATAAATAATGATGGGAGAAATTTAGAGCTAATGGAAGAAAAAAAACTTAGGAAAGTAAAGATACCATCAAATACACAGAATGAGACAAGAAAAGCTTTAAAAATGGTCCAAACAATATACAGAAACAGAGAACCTAAAGAATATCCCCAACTTCTTGGAAGTGCATATAAAAAGCATGTTAAAAGCAGGCATATTTTAAAAAAGCTAATGCTGACTACTGAGAGACAAGAATAATTTTTGAATACCTGACATCAAAGATGAAATCATAATGTATACTGAGTATATTGAACAGCTGTTTGAAGATAAAAGACCAACAGAATTCATTGTACTAGATATCAATACCAGACTGGAAATATATAAATGTAAAATGCAATACAGTCATTAAAAATGGCAGAGCTCTTAGACTTTAGGTTTTTACAGACATGTTAAAGCTAAAAGAAAAAAATTGATTAAGATTAATCTTTATTAGATTACCTTAAAAATGACAATGACTATAGTGACTACAGAATAAGATCCATAAGCTGTTTGCTAAAGGTAAAAATAATAAACAGATTAATTTACAAAAAACAGTGAAGCACTCTTCTGCATATGTTTACTTGGGCAAAGATTCAGTGACATGAATTAGCTATTTACTTTACTTATTATAAAAAGCCTATGGCAAAATATAGTGCAACAAGTTTATGTGTGAGTTAAACCAAGGTCTGAATTCAAGGGATATACCGGGATTGCAGTTTATGAACTGCGAAATGGCAGGGGACCACTGTATTACAGTTAATTAATAAAACATGCAATACAAAAGCCAAGATATTTTGCTCATGTACTGAAAAACAATAAATACAGATTGTCACTGCTAATCATGCAAGAAAAATGGGGAAAGATTTACAGAAAGAACTCTTTAACTAAAGGCAGTCTGGATGCATCACCACATTATTGGTTGGAGCAACCACATCCAAAACTGAAATAGCCTTTACAGAGTCAAACCTCTGAAACAAACTGAAATACAGTAGTTAAGCTTTTCTACTATTTAGCATATTTTAACAGATTATTTTCCGTTAGTTACCCCAAAGACAACTTGTATGCTCTGTTGAAATTCAGTGTCAGCTAATGTAATGACAGCACGTAATCTCATCAACTGCATAGTTAATTTTAGCATGTCCTGAGCCAATACACACTTTCTCCTGTTATTTAACATTAAAATATTAAAAACAGTGCCCCGTCTTCTTGTCTACAGAACACTCACATTATCATAGTACAGTGGTACCTTGTATAACAGACTGCTTGTATAACATAAAATTTGTACAACATAAAAAATTCCGGAGATAGGGGAAATTTGCTTAACATAATTGCCTATGGGAAAAATCCGTACAACATAAAAATTGGATTACTCTGCTTTCAATGCATTCCTATGGGAATTTGTATAAAGGAAAATTTGCTTAACATAATTTCATTTGGAACGAATTAATTCCTTTATACAAGGTACCACTGTATATAAAAATGTAAATGGCACACTCTCTACATGTGAAGGAAACAACTTTTAGTGAAAATGCAATGCATATTCATGAAACACTTCAAGATTTCAAAGTTAAGTTAAATTTGGAGGATGAGGAGCTGCATATTTTAGATAAGCCATAAATCAGTGTCACTTATAAACTCCTCCTGTTCATTCAACAGTTCTAATTTTTCCCCATTCAGAGCTTACAAGAAACCCATCAATATATACCAGAATGCCTTCATCATTCAGGTTATTAGATCTTGGCAACTGGATGTGAAGCTTAACTTTGCACTTTTCTTGGTTAATAACTCTTGACTTTTGGTTTATTTTTCCTAATAGCTGAACTCATCAACTGAGCCTGGAAGTTTCTTCCAAGCAAACTGCCTATAAAAAGAAACTTCTTATCTTATTTTTAACCTTCCTTTCACATTCGGTGACCTTTTTAACCAACAGATCAAACAAAACACAAGTGCGATTCATAGAGAAGATTAAACTACAGGTAGATGTAGACCAAGAAAAGGTCAATTCTTGCACCAATGAGAATAACTAGATATTTAGGTGGGATATTTTCTGTTTCTGTCTCTCTTACTCCTTCACAAACCGACTGGTGCATCATTGAAATACTTCTCAGAACCTCCTCTGATGCCTTGAAAATACTGCCAACCTATAGAACACTCTCAGGATCTGGGACTGAGACCATCTATCTCCCTCAGTATTATTTCTGCTTCCACATAGTTCTGAAACATTCCAAGATTCAGCCCTGAACAAATCAGTAGAAGCAATTTTTCATATTTGGTCTGACAATTCTGTTTATTAGTCTCATTTGTTTTTTTTTTTAAAGCCCTATCAAGTTGCCTCTAAAAACAGAAAAATAGTTGATAGCTATATTGGACTCAACTGCCACCTTTTAAAATTGGTCAACTGGGGCTGACAGTTCTCAAGGAGGTGAAACAGAAGGCAGGACAATATTCCATCAATCTTTTGATAACAGAGGGAGTTATATTATCCATGTGATTAATTTCACATTTTCCAGGAGAAACAATTTCATGGAAGACGCTGCCTTAAGGGATAAGAAATAATGCTAACAAATTGGGGGCCTTTAAAAAGTCCTCTTTTGTATTTCAGTTGACATAAGAAGCTGAAGAGAGCTCCTTGAAAGAGCTGCATGGTATATTTTGAACAGTACAGCAACATACACATAGCTCCACAGGAATTCATCTGTAAGATATTTTAACTTCCCATTCTTATAGGTTAAAATGCTATCTTACATGTCAGTTTTATTGACATGGTAAAATTAAATACTGTGTGGGTTGAAATAATGCAAGGTTCATGCATCTTATTAGGACTTAATTGTTGACTACAGTAATTTAATATAAACTACTCCAAGCAAGGTGAGATATTAGGAATGTAAACACCAAACATTTCTTTTTTACTACCTATCATCATCCTTATAGCTATAGCTATTGATGTGATATACGAGCACAATTAAAATAATTTACTGTACAATATTATAAGAGGTCTAGACCACACCTCCATCATCAAAGCATTAAGGAAGCAGCAAATACCAGATAATAAGAAAAAAAAGCTGAATGAACAAGAAGATTTTAAACTGGCATCAAAATACAGCAATAGCAAATGCTTTCGAATCAAAGTGCTGTGCCACTTCCATTCTGACGATGGGACCTAAATCATTCTATTCTTCTAATACCCAATCCACAGACCCAATCCAGGAGCACATCAGGACTGAATGTTAGCAGCTGCTAAGAAACCATGCGTCACACTTCCTGTCTGTCTCTTCAAATGCCACCCATCAGATTGACTATACAACGGCACCTTGGTTTACAAACATAATCTGTTCTGGAAGCATGCTTGTAAGCCAAAATACTACTATATCAATGGCAAATTTTCCCATAGGAAATAACGGCAACTTACCTGATCCGTTCCCAGTTTCCATTATTTCCTGTGGGGAAATTGCTTTGGCCAGGAGCCTTCCTGAATACCTTGTCTAAAAACCTAAAAACTGTATCAATAACTCAGTTGGTAAAATCTCCAGGTCCCAGATGAGACATGCATTCAGTACTGCTCTTTTCAAGGAAGGTAGCAGACCTTTCAAGGAAAACAATGGCTGCAGTCCTGTTACCCAGCTTTGTGTATGCAATGGAGATGGAGAAGGAAAATATACTGCCACCACCGAAGAAGGCAATTCACTTTCAGAACGAGATTTGCACCTTCTGCATTCTAGCAGATGCCCTACCCGCTTCACAGCTTGTGGGCTAGCAGTAAATCATTTGGGATTTCTGTTGGTTCCATAGTGCTCAGGAGTAGGCCTAGGAGCAATCCTGTTTCTGCCATTCACTTTGAGAGTCATGTGAATAACACTACTGTGGTTCTTTAATGTTGCTTCATGTAATGAGATACTTAATGGATATGAGGACTGAAAGGAAACACAAATCATAATTGCCTAAGCATGGTACTCAGTGGTACAGGAAGGTTAGGTAGTTCCTGAGAGAGAACAGACCTCTCCTCAATGTTTGGTTCGTATGCATGTGGGATGGGATTTTTTGGAAAATACATGCGACTCTGTCCACATGGCCAAAGATACAAGTACAGGAAATGAGAGTTGTCTGTGGAAAAACTACCGGCACTCAGTTTTCTTATGGCTTACAAAGCTTTGACATTAAGGCAATGGATAATACAAATACTGTACAGTCTCTGAGAAGAATTTTAAATTTAATTTGCTTACAATCAAGTGACAGAACAATAGGCATTTCTAATTCTGCTTATTTTCAATCATGCTGCTAGAGAGAGATTATTTCCCCCCCTCCCTCAAGATAACAACAGCTACATGCACCAGGACCGTGAACCATAAGAGACCAGACACAAAGGAAAAAGAAATAAATCAGTCTCTCTGCATCAGGCTCTGTGCAAAGAAAGGCATCTGTCGCTTCATTCTACTTCATCCATTTCATACTCCAAAACCTTTTCGGGTTTCTATTTGTCCTCTTATCAGCAGCTTTGATTGAATTTGGTAGTTACGCATACAGGGCTCCTGCGATTTTCATTTTCACTGGGGGCTACACACTGATAAAGCCAATAATTGACATTGTTATTCAGTTTCTAGGGAAGAAAGAAACGGGGAAAGAAAACAAATTTACTTTAGAGCGAGGCATCTCCAGTGACAGCTATGAATTACCAAGTAAACAAAACCACTGCCCGGATATTTAAGCTGGGCAGGACACTCAAATTACTAAACTGTTCTAGTGCTATAACTCCCCCATGCTCCAGCTTCCTTAAGTGGTTTTTCTATATCGAAAAAAGAAACACCTCATGTAATTTTACGGCGGCTATTTTTTACCAAACAACAACAGTACATCACTTATTAATAAAAATGCATTGATAGAAAATTACAAGCCAGTGATTTTATCAGCCCTCCTTGTAACACAGAGGGGGCTTTTGGTAGCTTATAAAATATACTTTAATAAAGAAAGAGATAGTGTGCTGTGTACACAGCATTAGTTGACAGTTAAGGTTTATATATTATATTCCACCCATGATATTGCTGATGTATCAATATGTATTTAGAAAGAGATGCGTGGGCCACATACGTGTATTTTATATGAATCTATAGGTTCACATTGACTTTGCATTTATAACTACTTATAACCATGTAGCTTTAATGTAATGTTGTCTATTAATGCTGTAAGACAGGCATGTTCAAAGTTAGGCCCAGGGGGCAAATGTGGCCCATTTTCAAATGCTGAGTAGCCCGCGGCTTCTTCTCTCCACCGGCTCAGCCTGTCACACATGCCTCCCAGCTGGCCCCTCCCCATACCGGATGGAGGTGTTAGCTTGCAGTTTTATGTTTTGCCTGCCCTCTCTGCCTGTCCGTCCCCCCAGCCACCTGTCCAGCCTACCCACCCCAGCTCTGTTGCTGCTGCATCCTCCCCACCTCCTTGCATGTTATAGAGACTTGTCCAAAGTCTGGCCCGGGGGCCAAATGCAGCTGAATGGTCGCCCCCCCCCACCATTTTTCACCTCACCAAATCTGGCCCTCCTTGCAAAAAGTTTGGACACCCCTGCTGTAAGATGTCCCTCAATTCCTTATTCTCAAATACTTGAACATGTCTTAATTGTACTGGACTGTATATTATTCCTCATTACTGTAAGCTGGCTTGGGTCCTTTTCCAAGGAGAAAGGCGGGGTAAAAATACTCTAAAATAAAATGAATAAAATAAATAAATAAGATCACCGTGGAAGTAGCCATTGCATGTTTGCTGGGAAAGAAGTCAAAGCATTTCACAAAAGATTCAGAAATTATTCCACTCATTTTCAGGCAAATTTGAATTTCACTGCTCTCATTTCTCCAGATTAGCAGTAGAGCTGGCAGGCAAGTCTCCCAAGCCTCTCTCTTCTAGCGGCAGGAAGCATTTTGTGTTTACATGGGACACCAGTGAAAACATCTGATGGGAAACTCATCTCCTCAGTGGAATTTCCCCAAGCAGCTACTTGTGTATGCAAAGCTACCGAAAAGCTAGCCAGGGAGGTTCTACTCTTAGCTACGCAAGGCAGTTGCTTCTAAATGGGCAGGTGATCCCCCCCCCAACAGAAAGGTATTGGTCTTGTCTGGTATCAAGTACAAGCTTGCATGGCTGAAGATTATACACCCAAATACAGATTTTGATTCAAGGCAAATTAAAAATGGTAGTGGATGGGGAATGTTGCAATGTTCACTTCTGTTTGAAACAGTATTTTAAGTACCCAAATCTCATGGCCGTGAGAGGCTGATGAGTTTCATTGGTATCTGTATCTGGGAGCAATAGATCTTCAAAAGGGAGAAATGCTCACTCAAGGACCTAATGGGAAGGAGCTTCCTTCCTGGCCAACAGGGAACATAGCTCTCCTTCCCACCTCCTTTTTTGGTCTTAAATATTTTATGTTTAACTGTTCTGATATTCCCCTTCATCTGCCTAGCAGATTTGGAATGGGGGGGGGGAGGAGGAGGCTGGTATAACTATATAGCATCACATGGCCATTTATAACTTTGGCCACTGAAAGCACCATGGACAGCAGTCAATCAGGCTTTGACACTTCACCATTTTAATCCAGAGATAAGATGGAACAGCAGAATGGCCATGATCCACACACTGCTTTCACTCACACTCAGATAATGGCTGCAGAACACTTATGATTTTTATGTTAATCCCCCCCCCCCAAGCAATCTCATATCTCTTCCTGGACTTTGTGTTGCCTTTCCCTATAGCTCTCCAGTAAATGGGAATTTCTGTTCTTACTAGAATATTACTAGATCTTCTAGATTCTTCTAAGAAAGGAGGAATTAAGTCGGAATGATTCCCCTAGGCTTGTGTTCACTGAAGTGACCCAGCTACTGACTCTCAATAGCCTACTGCCTCAACTCATCTGCTTCTCCTGTTATTTTGAGACATGAAAGAGTTCCTCTATTATATCAATGCTTTTTTGCAGTCATATGGTATCTATACCAGTGAGAACCACAGATCAAATGTTCCCCAAAGGGAATTCCTTTCCTTGTCAATATATGTCAAAATATATACAGTATATAGTATGAGGCAGCACTGCCCTAGGAAACAAGACAGAAAATAAATCAATTTCATGAGGTAGCTGATAATGTTTCTAATCAGGAGAATTGAATCAGCATTGTTAAACCCAATGGGAATGTTCCCACGGGTATATATACCACTGGGCCCCCTATGCTCCTCGACAAGGGCAAAAAGGGTTAAAAAGAAGACAGAGGAAATGCTGCACTCCTTTCTTTACAATTCAAACAAGGAAACTGTGCTCAAAAACTCATTTAAAGGGGAGGCTGTCTCCTTTGAGCTGCTAGTGAAAGATATTCACCTCCCACTAATACACTGCAAGCAAAATCCAATAGAAATCAACAAGAGAAATGCATTGAAATTCCTGTGCAGAAAAAGTACATATCCAGGGGTGAAACAAAACAGAAGTCAAAAGCAAAAGTCAAAAGGTTAGAGAAAAGTAACACACAAGAATATCATTGCTCACTGTGTAACAACAGATGTAGGATAATGTACTCATGTGTTACTTTTCTGTAACTGTTTGAGTTTTGCTTTTGACTTCTGCACTGCTTCATTCATGAATACAGTGGACCTTTGTATAACAAACGGTTTGTATAACATAAAATTTGTACAACATAAAAAATTCTGGAGATAGGGGAAATTTGCTTAACATTATCGCCTATGGGGTGAATCTGTACAACAAAAATGGGATCACTCTGTTTTCAATGCATTCCTATGGGAAATTTGTATAAAGGAAAATTTGCTTAACATAATTTCATTTGGAACAAATTAATTCCTTTATACAAGGTACCACTTTATGTAGTTGCATGGGAATTTGGATGCATTTATATTATCTTCCGTGGGATTCTGCTTAGAATGTAATGGTGAAACTCCACTGGTGTGGAGGTTCACCATTATTTCGACGTGAAATCCATGTGTTAACCTGCTTCTTCCCAGTCCTTAAAAAATACATGAGAGATGCTGCCAATTCGTCAATATACCTAACAAAGACCATTTAGTTGATGGTCACAAACACAGTAAGTAGCCACAGGACCCAGAAACCTGACCCCTTTGCAGGGAAAATAAATTGATAGGAGCATGCACACATGCTAAACCAGTAAAGAACGAACTGGTACATCATTGCTATGATTTAGATTAGAACAACCCTCTCGGCAAGTGGGGCGAAAACAGGGAGTAAACCGCTGGACGGGAAAACAAATTGATGTTAACTGTGTATCAATTCTTGTGAATTTAGGAAATGATCTAAAACCTGCCATATCAGTATAATGTGGGTTCTTTTGCCAGGTGTGATCAGCCCTAAAGTGGAAGGTACCTGCAACCTAGTATAGGTGATAAAATATCAAACCAGTACATCCATCTGCAATCAGATACAAATCAGCTCCATTATTGGATCAAACAATCACCTAGCTCTGTGGTGTCCAAACTTTGGCCCTCCAGATGTTTTGGACCACAACTCCCAGAATTCCAAGCCTAGACTGCCAATGACAAAGGACTGTGGGAGTTGTGGTCCCAAACATCTGGAGAGCCAAAGATTGGACACCACTGACCTAGCTAATGCAGCATCCTCTTCCCCACAATGTCAACTAATGATTCCCTAATAAATATGTATTTGTTAGAAAGATAATCTATGGGATGTATCACGTCTATAATCTCAGACCTTTTGGATACTTCATTATTAAGGCCTTTAGGAGCTCATATGGGTTAGTTTCAAAGAAAGCAACTAATCAATGTTGTTTGAAAGGAGTAACGTAAAATTCATCCTGCTAAGTTTGCTTCAAAAGCAATTATAACGAAATTTTCTACTGCAACTTCATTATTTTGAAAATGGTAATAAAGGAATTTTCTACTGTTGTTTAATTATTATTATATTCAAACAAATGTACCAGAAAGAAACATTTTAATTTTACCAACATAAACTGATCTGAAGGAATTTTAATCATTTTTCACACAATATTTGTTAAAGGGTTGTGGGGGGGTTGGAACCAAGGCACAACACACATAAAAATTGTGTGCATACACAGTTGTGCATGCAGTATAATATATAAAGCAGCTTGGTTAAAGCTCGAACACAGGCAGGTGCTCAAACTGGGAACAAAGAGTGATCGTAGGGCAAACATTCTCTGTGAAAGCAAAATGAAAAATGGACATAGCAGTGACAAATTCTTTATAATGATTCAGTCTATTTTGTGAGCAGCAGTCAATGATATGTCACATAGCACAGAGGCAATAAGCCAGCACAGGAAAATGGCAGCAAATATATAGCCAAGAAAACAAGGTAGCATGCCTGCATCATCATCAGAGCATGAATTCAGTCCATTTAGGATAGTTGGAGCCACTCCAAACATAACACAATCTCATTTATTTCTGTGCATTTGTGGAGGAAAGGACAGTTGCAGTAAGGACTTGGCAAGCCACAACTGTCCACCTGCTGTGTCATGCTGGTAATTCATGCTGCTATTCTGCAGCTATCGCCTTAGTTTATGATCGGGCTTTCATTACGATCCAAGCAAGTGCCGAAATGTAGAAGATAAAGTATATGTCAGGACAAACAACACTTGCTTTACTGTATTCCTATTCAAGATTTCAACTGGAGGCCATTCTATCAATAAAGATTACAAGTTTAATATATCTGTCAAGGATTGTACCAGTTTCATAGGCATTTGCACATGAATCTTGTGGCTATTATTCTTACTAACATTATAGCTGACGGTATAGAAATTCTTTCCTAGAAAACAGGAACAGCTACAAAGGACTATATTTTCCATTCTTTATGGTGACTCCAGTTTATCTGTTTCCTCCCCAAAATTTCCCATGGTGGCTCCTCCACCATTATAGACAGCTATCATAAAAGATTTTGGACTTATTTCTAGGAATAAGATGGCACAATGTGTGGTGTGGTGTGGTGTGTGTGTGTGTTTGGATCTGCATTTTGCTGTGTTTCTCTGTCCTGGAGTTGCTTCATGTAATGTGATACATGAAGCCGTGGAGGAGGCCATAGCCCTAGTGGAGTGAACTCGGATGCCCAAGGGTAAGGGTACCTTTGCCAGCTCGTAAGAGAGCTTAATAGCCTGTACTATCCAGCGGGCAAACCATTGGGGAGAGACAGGAGTACCCCGAACTGCAGGATCATGACACACAAACAGTTTATTAGATTTTCTGATAGGTTTGGTCCTAGAGAGATAAAAAGCTAGGGCCCGTCTAACATGAAGTGTATGCATGTCCCTTTCAATCCTAGTGGTAGGACTGGGAAAGAAATTTGGCAAAACAATAGGTTGAGAAACATGAAAAGAGGAAACAACTTTTGGAAGGAAAGTTACATCCGGGTAGGCCACTACCCTATCATGGTGGAAACGTAAATACGGAGGATCATACCGAAGAGCGCACAGCTCGCTGGACCTCCTAGCCGAAGTGATGGCCACCAAAAAAGCAGTTTTTAGGGTGAGTAGCCTAATGTCTGTAGAAGCCATAGGTTCAAAAGGCGGGCGTTGCAAGGCCCGCAGGACCAAGGACAGGGACCACTGAGGAGGAATAGGTTTCCTGTCAGGGAAAGTGAGTCTGAGGCCCTTGAGAAACTGCTTCATTCTAGGATGTCTGAAGAAAGCAGCTGCTTCTGAGAGGTGTAGTTGGTGAGCTAAAATAGCTGAAAGGTGGACTCGAAGAGAAGCCGATGTAAGTCCTGAATGTTTCAAGTGAAGAAGATATTGTAAGACCCATGTGAGGGAGGGATTGACCGGGTCAAACCCCTTATCTATTGCAAATGAAGAAAACCTCTTCCACTTATATGAGTATTGTTTTTTAGTGGAAGGCTTGCGGCAAGAGTCAATAATAGTTTCAATCAAGGCAGAATCCTCCAGGCCATTAGCTGGAGGCGATTCAGGTCTGGGTGAAGAACTTGGCCGTTGTCCAGTGAGAGAAGCTCTGGAGACAGGGCAAGGCGTAGATACTCTGAGGACATCTGTAAAAGGGACGCAAACCAAGGTTGTCGAGGCCACCAAGGGGCTATCAGGATGAGGTTGGCTCTCTCCTGAAGAGTCTTTATGACCACTCTGTGCATCAGAGGAATAGGAGGGAAGGCATAAAGGAGGTCCCTCGACCATGGGGGGAAGAGAGCATCCCCCAAGGAGTGAAGTCCCTTCCCTGCTCTGGAGCAGTATGCTGGACTTTTTGCGTTGAATTGGGAAGCAAACAGGTCCACACGAGGAGAGCCCCACTTGCCGCAAAGGAGGCTGAAAGTCCTGGGATGCAGTTCCCACTCGTGGGTCACCTGAAGTTGACGGCTGAGGTCGTCGGCATCGGAGTTCTCCTCTTCAGGTAAGTGCATCGCAATCGGGTGAATGTTGTTGGAGATGCACCAGTTCCAGAAGCAGACCGTGAGCTGCAGAAGATGCTGTGAGTGGGTTCCGCCCTGTTTGTTGATGTAGTACATGGTGGTTGTGTTGTCGGTCACCGCCAGTACTACATTGCCGGAGAGGTGTCGGATGAACGCCCGGAACGCTTTGAAGATCGCCAGCAGCTCCAACTTGTTGATGTGGAGTTGTTGCTCCTGTGGAGTCCAGGTATCGTGGATGGAGTGTGAGAGGCAAACAGCACCCCAACCCGTGTTGCCGGCATCTGTAGTTACTTGTATGGTGGGAAATGGGTTTCTGAAGGGACGTCCAGTGAGGATCTTGGACCGGCAAGATCACCAGCGAAGATGATGAGGTAAGTAGGAAGGGATGAGGAGGAGTTTGTTGGGAGGGTCCCGAAGAGGGTTGAATTGGTGGAGGAACCAGGCCTGGAGAGGTCTGAGTCGAAGCCTCGCGTGAACCAAGACGGAGGTCATAGAGGCCATGAAACCTAACAGTCTTTGGGCCTCTACTGCTGGGATGACCTGATGTGCTTGGAATTGTTGAAGCAGATGAAGCATATCTGCAATTCTGGTCCTTGGAGGAAAAGCCATAGCTCTGGTGGAGTCTAGAATGGCACCAATGAAGCTTACCACTGGAGAGGGATCGAGATGCGACTTCCTGTAATTGACCTGCAGACCCAACGACTCTAGAGTGTCGAGGACAGTGGCGATGTCTTGGCAGGCCTTGTCCTGAGAGTCTGCAACGATCAACCAGTCGTCGAGGTAGGGGAAGACAACTATTCCCAGAGTGCGGAGGTAGGCTGCCACTGGTGCCATGCACTTGGTGAAAACTCTTGGTGCTGTAGCCAAACCAAATGGCAGGGCGGAATATTGATAGATGTCTTCCCCTACAGTGAAGCGAAGCAGGTGACGATGAGCTGGGTGGATCGATATGTGGAAGTATGCATCTTTGAGATCCACAACTCCAAACCAGTCTCCTCTGCGAAGAAGAGGTATGATCTTTTCCAAGGTGACCAATCGAAATTTTTTGTACACAAGGAACTTGTTCAGGAAGTGCAGGTCTAGAATGAGTCGGAGCCCTCCATCCTTTTTGGGGACCATAAAATTACGGGAGAAAAAGCCGTGGTGAGCCTGGAATCTTGGGACGATTTCGATGGCCCGCTTCTGAAGCAGAGAAGAAACTTCTTCCAGAAGGGATGGTGATGGAGAAGTACGAACTAGATGCCCCAACGGGGGAAGGCAATTTAACTCTAACAGGTAACCTTTTTGAATAACGGAGAGGACCCACTGGTCCGATGTGATGTTTTGCCACGCTGGAAGAAATGGACTGAGACGGATAGTGTGACAGTCAATAATCGTCTCTTGACCTGCGATCCCTGGGCTTGGAGGAGATGGTAGCCGATTTAGACTTCTTGGACTTGGAGGCAAAGCTGGACGAGGCAGATGATCTTGCAGAGCGGTCGCGTTGCTGGTGCTTGGAAGATGACTGAGAAGACGGAGGCCAGAAGCATCTCCTTGATTGAAAGCGAAATGAAGGCTTCGGTCGAGAAGGGATGACATTTAATTTTTTAGCAGTGTCCTGCTTTTTGTGCCTGTCCTCCATCAGATCATCTGTTGCAGTATTGAAAAGGCCCGATCCATCAAAGGGCAGAAATTCAATCTGGGCTTTATGGTCATCAGAAAGACCAGTGGTGTGAAGCCAGGCGTGCCTACGGAGGGTGATTGAAGAATTTAATACCCTGGAGGCAGCATCAAAAGAGTGTTTGGAGGCCCGCATCTGCTGGGCCGCTAGGGCCATAGACTCCTCGTACAAGGCTGATGCTTCTGCACGCTTGTCTTTTGGAAACAGCTCCAAAAAGGAATGCAGATGAGTTAAAAGATCTCTTTGGTAGGCCCCCATGGAGCCTTGATAATTGGCGATCTTGTGTTGCAGGATGGCAAAGGAATAAAGGTGGCGGCCCATTGTGTCCAGCTTGCTACCCTTCTTAGAAGGAGGGATAGGGGTTTGCTTGGTACGGGATTGTACCTGGAAAGATGCCACGACAACAGAGTTTGGAGTCGGGTGTTTATTTAAGTAAGGCTCCTTGTCGTCGTGCACTCTATAGACGGCTTCAAGAATGCGTGGGACCGAGGTGGAAGACATAGCCTGGAATGAGTCTTCAACCATGGTGAGAAAGGAAGGGATCAAGGTGAGATGCACAGGGGCAGTCTCATCATTGGAAATCCTCCCGAAGATGTGACAGACTCTTTTGGGTTGAGGCTGATGCACTGACAAATCGATGGTTTTTGACATCCGGATGAGAAAGCTGGCATAGTTTCTCATCAAACTCGACAAGGATGGTGGAGACCGTTCATCAACCTCTGAGTCTGGGGAGGTCACCAGTTGCAAGGATGTCGAATCCAATATCTCAGATTGGATGGATTCGACGTCCGAAACCTCTTCGTCCTCTCTGTTCGAACCGGAGGAAGAAGGGACCAGAGCCATCCGATCGGATTCAACAGACTCCGCCGTGTGGATGGACCACTGCCTTCCGTCAAAACGGAGGGAGAAGGCAGGGATCGGAGGCGCGGTCACAGAAGGGGCTTGTAAATGATGCTCCTTTCTCTTCTTCTTCGGTGGAGCGGCCGACTCCGAAACCTCTTTGGTAGGCTTTGGCGGAGTCAAGGCTTGAGCAACGGCCATCGCTATGGATTCGACCAGCGAGGCAGAATCAAGAGCGGGCGTCGAAACCGACGATTGAAGCTGGACATGCTTCCGCTTTCGGTGGGTATCCGGCTTTGAGGACGAACCCGAAAGGAACGTCGGCGGCAAGGAAGAGGCATGCTCTTCGGGTTCGGTGTCTCAGGATGGTACCGGAGAAGAAGCAGCCTTGGAAGCCAGAGAGGGAGAGTGTAATGGAGGCTCTCTGGATGGACCGGTCCCTTCCGACGTGGACCGACAGGTCCCCGAATCAATCACTGGAGTCGAGCCCATCAAGGTAATATTTGGAAGGGCTCCGTCATCATCGGATGACGACTCCGAGGAATCCGAAGGAAGTAACTGTTGATACTTCAGACGAGGAGCTTGAGGGATTGCGGCAGCCGCCAAACCCGAGTATTCGGTTTCGATGAGAACCGAGGGTGAGGCCAAAGTCGAAGTTAGCCTTCGAGGGTTTCGAAGAAGACTTCGAAGGAAGAGCACGGGACGGGCTGGTGGATGGTTTAGATTTCGAAATCGCCACACCTTGAAGAACCAGGATCTTTTTGGTCTTCTCTGCCCGTCCCGAAGCCTCAGACTTACGGGAGCTCTCGACGGTCTTCTGCTCCATGGGTTGTGGACGGAGGGAGCGTTTGAGAAGGTAATTCGCCAAGCGGTTGCGGCGTTTTTTTCTTTTTCTTTTCATTTTTATTTATTTATTTATTTTCTTATATACAAGGGGGGCATAGGGGGTGGTTGAGTGGAAGCAATTGGGTTAAATACAAGTTAGTACATAGGTTGAAGCTTACCATCATCTCTTTGTCTAACCCACCATTACAGTAATTCATCAGATTGTCTTTAGTGATCCAAAGAAAATTAATAGCAGATCGTATTTCGGATCTTTTAAATATATCCTAAAAATCAAAGCCACAAACCAGCAAATTATCATTTCCTTTTTTTAGCACAAAATCTAATAGAGGTTTCCAGACACTCTTAAACTTGTTCATTGATCCATCTTCAATTAAAGCTGTCAGTTTTGCCATTTCTGCCAGTTCCAACACCTTAATTAACCAGTCTTCTACTGAGGGCAATTTATCCGTCTTCCAGTATTGTGCATAGAGAAGCCTGGCAGCTGTCGTAAGATATCTGATAAGAATCACTTTGTTCTTTTCTATCCGATTGTCTATCAAACCTAATAAAAACAGCTCTGGTTTAAAGTGGAGATTGGAATTCAGTATCTCATGCATTACAGAATAAATTTGTTTCCAAAATTTAACTGCCAGTCCACATGTCCACCACATGTGGTAAAAAGTACCTTCCTTCTCTTGGCATTTCCAACACCTATTGGAGATTCCCTTGTACATCTTGGACAATTTGTCTGGCGTTAAATACCACCTATACATCATTTTGTAAAAAAATTTCTTTCAAATTATAACTCCTTGTGAATTTCAGTCCATACTTCCACATTCCCTCCCACTGTTCTATTTGAATATTATGCCCAAAATTTTTGGCCCATTTGATCATACACTCTTTAACCTGTTCATCTTCAGTATCAAATTTCAATAACATTTTATATATTCTTGAGATCAAATGGTCCTTATTGGCACAGAGTTCCATCTCAAAAATAGATTTTCCCTGTTCAAATTCAAATACTTGTTTATCTATTTTGAATCTTTCTGATAATTGCAAGTATGAGAACCATTGACAGACAAAACCTTCCTGGTTCAGTTCCTCTCTGGATTTCATCTTATATTCTCCTTGGCTCCGTTTTAAAATATCTTTGTATGTTAACCAACTATCTCTCTGCGATGTTTCTGACTTAAACAGAGCCTCCTGAGGTGATACCCAGAGTGGCATTTTGGATGCCAATCTTGGTTTGTAAGTATTCCAGATTCTTAAAATGGATTGCCGAATATAATTTCTTGTAGTGTCTTTATCATAAAGGACCAGTTCAAATTATCGAAAGCCTTCTCTGCATCTAAGAAGATCATGGCCATCTGTTTTTCATTATGTTTCTCAAAATACTCAATGATGTTCAACACATTTCTGACATTATCTTTTAATTGCCTTTTAGGTAGAAAGCCACATTGATCTTCGTGGATAAGATCTTTAAGAACCAATTTCAATCTTTGAGCCAGGATATTTGCAAATATTTTATAATCATTATTTAACAGCGAGATTGGCCTATAATTTTCAATTAGATTAAGATTCTTATCCTCTTTTGGAATTAATGTTATATTTGCCTCCTTCCAGGATTCTGGTAATTTTCCTTCTTTTAAGATCGCATTCATTGTTGTTTGCAGTGGTATTAGCAATTCTGTTTCAAACAATTTATAAAAGATAGTAGGCAAACCATCAGGGCCAGGGGCTTTACCTGTTTTGGCCATCTTAATTGCTTCTACAACTTCTCTTACTGTGATTGGTCCATTCAATGTGGACCTTTGCTCTTCAGTAAGCCTGGGTAGCTCTTGTCTCCTAATATAATCATCTATCACCCCAAGGGGGGTGTCCATTTTTTTATAGAGATGAGAATAGTAGCTATGTATTACATTTTGGATTCATCTTTTATCGGTAATCATTCGATCTTGTGCCTGTAATTGGGAAATCCATCTATTTTCCCTCTCTTTTCTCAGTTTGTGGGCCAGCCATCTACCTGGTTTATTTGCGTGTTCAAAGTACCTCTGTTTCACATATTTAAGCTTCTTAACCATTTCTGAAACTGTCAGCATTGAAAGCTGTTGTTTTAGTATTTTTAATTCATGTAATATTTTTTTATCAGCACCTGAGTTCTTTAGTTCCTCCTCTTTACTTCTGATTTTGCACTCTAACTGGTAAGTCTTTTCTAGTCTCTTTTTTTCAATATTGACCCCGCCCTGATGAATTCTCCCCTTATAAATGCCTTTCCTGCATCCCAAACAACTCTTGTGTCTGTATCTTTACCCAAGTTTAAATTAAAAAACTCTCTTATTTTCTTTTTACATTCCTTGAGAGTACTTTCATCTTGTTTTTTTCAAGGTCTGAGAACAGAAACCTCTACAGATCGTGCAAGTATCGGTGCGATGGTTTTCAGCGAGACAAAAAAGACAAAGATCGTGCCCGTCTGTATGAGGAATCTTGGCCTGGCAACGAGAACAATGTTTGAAGGGAGGCGCGAAAGACATGAGCCAAAAAACAGTCCGAAGTCGAAAAACCGAGAAGGAAAATTTTTGAAGGCAAAAACGCACGGAGACCAATGGAGAAGAACCTCTAGCCGTGGTGGTTAAGAGGAACTGAGGCGTTTAGGCGGGAACACCGTCGCTCATGGGCAGGGGGCGGGGGCGGAGACTAACGAACTTTCCTATTGCTAGGGAAGTTCCGACCTCTGGCGCAGGGGCGCCTGGGAAACCCATCTGTGTGGCTTCACGAAGGCCACGATGGAGAACCAACAGTATATAACAAATAAAAAAAGAGAGCAAGAGAAAACTAGTAAAATAAGGAGTGGGAGACCCTCCACTTCTAAGCACACGTAATGTTGACTTTGTATTTCCAATTAACATATCCACGTTTCAATAACATGAACAGTAGCTATGGAGCATCTGCAGCAGGCCCACCAAAAGAACAATTTCACCTTCGACAGGGAGGCCACACATCTGCACTGTGGAGAGATCAAATATGGTGAAAAAAGAGCACATTTCTGGAAACTGGAGCAGCTCGGGTGTGCTCAAGCTTCAAATATATGTCAAGGAACCAGAATTTGATTACATTCTAGCTGTCTTCTCCAATGCTGAACAATATCATAGATTACAGGACAGTTAGAGCATGGACAGAAACTTGACCTATATGGGCTGAAAGAACTGGTCGGCAGACCTAATCAAAGTCCTTGAAATGGCAGAACTTTTATTTATACCTTGTCCCAGTATTACAAATTCCTTATGGAAAACAAACATTTGCTCTGCTCTATAGTGGTTTTTAAAATGCAAAAACAGAAGGAAATAGTCTATGAATTTGTTCTCTTGAGTCCCAGAGAAGGCGCTGGGCCTTCTACTATTTCGAGAAGTGGCATGGGAACATAGGGCATCTGTCTCTCACTCATGTTTCAGGGTAATAGCACAGACTTCCTTGGGATAACTCACTTCATCATATTAAGTTTTTCTTCTTCCATTAACAGCAATACAGTTAATTACATTATACTAAGTATGAATATTTTGTTGCTGCTGCTTTAAATAATTGGGGATACTCTTGGACTCATCCTTGGTAGATGCCCAGGTCACGGATGTGACCAGGAGTGCATTT
>JAHTLZ010003526.1:63312261-63366430 GCA_023846285.1 Phrynocephalus versicolor
ACACACACACACACACACACACACACACACACACACACACACACACAATGATTTGGGAAACATACACTGGCATTACCATTGGGTAAATGTAAAATACAAGTCTTAAAAACATGAAGTACTCCATTATTTTACTGAAGTTACTGAAAGAGATTTTTTTTAAAAAAACAAAATATACATTAAGGCAGTGCTCCCCAACCTTTTTGCCCCCACGGACCGGAAAATATTTGATGAATTTTCCGTGGCCCGGGACTGGGGAGGGGGGGAGATGGGGGTGCGGGGGTTGGGTGGGGGGGCAGGGGAGGGTGTGTGGGGGCGCGGGGGAGGGGCGGACGCAGGAGGTGCCGGGGGCGCTTGGCCTGCGCCCCCTCCCGGGGGGGCACGGGAGCGGCGGCGGCGGCGGCGCTCGCCGGCTGGGGGCGTCAGGTGTGCCGCTCCCCCCCGTGCGCACGGGCGGGGTGGGGGGAGCCCGGGGCTCCTGGGCGGGCGGGACCCCGCCTCCTCCTCCTGTCGGCGGCTGCGGCAGCCACGGCAGCCGCCCGGGTTCCGCCGTGGCGCAGGGGCGCCCCGTGGCCGACGCCGCCACCCGCCTCAGTGGGGCGCCTCTGCGCCGCCACCGGCGGCGGCGCCAGCGGCGGCTTGGATGTCCCGGTGGAGCCCTCGGGCCGGAGCCGCCACTGCGGCCTTCGGGCGGGCGAGTGGGAGGGGGGAGGGGAGGGAGGCCGGTGGGGGGGTGGCGTCTCTGCGCTGGCCAGGCACATCCTCCTCCTCCATCTCCTCCGCCTGGACGCGGCCGAGCCTTCGCCCACCGCGGTGCAGTCCCACCCCCGCACCCCCGTGCACACCTCAGAAGCTCCACACACACACGCGCGCCCGCCCGCCCGCCCGCCCGCCCGCTCGCTTGCTTCTGCCTCCCCCTCAGGAGAAAGGGCGGCCGGCGCTGAGGAGGAGGAGGATGCCCTGGCGCGCACCACCAGCAGCACCAGCGCCAGTCGCCGCCGCTGCCCCCTCCGTTTTCCCTCCGTCCACCGCCTGTCAAGCGCCGCTGGGCCGGGCGAGGCGAGAAGTCAGAGCCGGCAAAACCTCCGCCGGCGCGTGCGCGCGCGCCCCCTTCCTTCAGCTGAAGAGGGCTGTTGAGGAGGAGGAGGAGGCGCCACCGGGGGGGTGGAACGGGGGTCTGGAGGGGAGGGGGCGTGCGTGTGTGTGTGTGTGTGGAAGATGCTCTGCCTGCCCGGCTGCTTTCGGCCGCTCCGTCGCCCCCTCCCCTCTTATGAGGCGCCCCCTCCCTTTGCCCCCCTCTCTCTCCCCCTCCCCTCCCGGCCCGCGGCTCCTTTCCTTCCCCCCCCACACACTTTGCCGGGTATCGTCCTGGGTCTCTCGCGAGAGGGAAGGAGGCGCCGGAGGACCCGAAGCCCAGCCAAGAAGGGGGAAGGGGGAGGGGGCTCTCCTTTCTCCGAACCCCGTTTGGCCCGCTCGCCCCTCCTCGCCTCCTCCCAACCCAACCCCCCACCATCCTGCTCTAAGAACCGGGCGTGCAAAGGCCACCAGGGAGCATGACGACTGGGACGAGGAGGAGGCCAGGGCGAAGCGCAGCGGCGGTGGCGGGGGCGAAGGTGAAGGCGGCGGAGGTGCCCGGGGCAGCAGCCGCATGATCGCGCTCTCTGTCCCTCGGGCAGCGGGCGGCTCCTCCTGCACTCCTCCAGCCTGCTTCTTCCATTGGCTGCCGGTGGGAGAGAAGAGGAGGAGGAGGGAGGAGGAGGAGGAGGAGGACGCGCCGCCGCCGCCGTGGGTGCTGCTGCTGCTGGTGGTGGTGGTGGTGGTGGAGGGCAAGGAGGAGGAGGAGGAGGCGCCGCCGCCGCCCAGAGGAGGGAGGCAAAGGCAAAGGCGGCGGCTCCTCCTGCACTCCTCCAGCCTTCCTCCTCCACCGGCCGCCGGCGGGAGAGAAGATGAGGAGGAGGAGGGCAGCGGAGGAAAAGGGGAGGAGCCTCCCCGGCCTCCCCAGGCGGCCCGGTGCCGACTGGTCCACGGACCGGCACCGGTCCGCGGCCCGGGGGTTGGGGACCACCGCATTAAGGGGAGCTGTGATGTACCAAAGTGTCCTTACTATTTATTACATCTCAGAGTTGGAATCTTATCTGACGATATAGCATTCTAAAATAATTTATTTTCTATGCTCAAAATACCTCTAGGTCAGGATTAAATAACCTAAAAAGGTCCAGTGGGCACTATCCCTCCACAAAATGTATGAGGGATTTTTCCAGACCAAGGAAGTAAGGAAATTTCTACAGAGTGCAAGCTTCTGAAATCTGTAAGTCTGAAGCAAGGTACATATCATATGTATGTACACATTTCTGGTGAGTCAGGAGTACCTGGGGTGCCTCACGGGGGTCAACTCTCATACTAATGCTACAGTTTTAGAAGAGGTAACCATATTATTCTCTGCTAGCATATCAGGCAAAAACAAAATAAAAATATAAAATAAAGATGACAAAATACTATGGCACCTTAAGGACAAACTACAATATATTAATGTGAGCTTTTGTTGACAAGTCAACCTCGAAGTGAACTTGTCCATGAAAGCCAACATTGATATATAATGGTCTTTAAGGCGTCACAATGTTTTTGTCTTCTTTACTTGCTTATTTTTCTTTTATATTTTTCCTGTCCTACTAGTGCATTGTGCCAGGCATTATTCTGAATCCAATGATGCATCTAACGTAAGAAATATAATTCTGTTAATGGATCTTGTACTGATTTCAGAGTATGTAACTTTTGAGTTATGCAAAATGTTTTACTGACTTATGGGGTCATCTTTGATATGCCGACGTTCAGGGTTTTTACTACCGTTACCCAGGAAACACCATTTCATACTGATGCCTGAGATGTTTTTGCTGATGCTGCTTGTGAACAGTGGCATAGGTATTATATTAGACAAAGACTCAAGGAACATAAATAATACTTGAAATATTAGTTACCATGAATACACGAGAGGTAGCCAGCTGAACTCATTCAACATCATTCAACACAGGGACAGAATAGTGCACTTAAATTGCCTGATTTGCATACTTTAACTTTAGACAAACAATGCACAAGTAAATTACAGTAAATGTTCTCTATGCTCTGGAGCAGTGGTTTTCAACCTGTGGGTCCCCAGAGGTTTCTGGACTGCAACTCCCAGAAGCCTCCACCACTCGCTGTGCTGGAAGGGTTTTCTGGGAGTTGCAGTCCAGGAACATCTGGGGACCCATAGGTTGAGAACCACTGCTCTGGAGGCTACAGCCCCTACTGGTTGGTCATGTGACAGTGGGTGAGGTTATCAGACAAGCAGGGTCTGCATTCTCCGGGATGTGGAAGATGCTGAGACTTGCAAATCTTGCTTCCCATGGCGCTCAATAGAGGCCACCTCTGAAAGAACTACGATTTTCAGGAAGCACTGTGGCAGCTTTAATTTTTTTTTTAAATTAACAATGGAAGGCAAAGACCAGAGAAGCTGGTGGTGGGGGTATTGCTGTATCAGATGTAAATAACCTGAAAGCTGTTCTTTAAGGAGGCAAACTCTAGAGCTAGGTCTGGAAATTTGCATTTGTAGGCTACAATACTCTGAACTGCTTCCTTAATGGGTAAAGATACTATTTGTCCTAACACTTGTATTTCCTCATTTTACCATTTTACATTCTAGGATGCTTCATAGACTGGAATAAATTGAAAGTCTCATTCTTCAAGGATGCAGCTCTAAGGAAATCTATCACTGGAGGACAATAAGAGATAATCATGTTGTCATGTAGTCCTGGCCATGTAGATAGAGAAGAAAAGATATTTATGGACAATAACACAGTCTGTATCTTCTGTTTATACAGTACTCACACTTAACAAAATACACCATAAGTGCAGAACAGATTTTGATTGAAAAAAATCTTTCCACTTTCTTTGGTGAAATCTTACAACAATTTAGTGTAAGGGGGAAAAAAACTCTAAACTGGAATAAAAGACAGAATTCCTTGGTAATATTGTTTAATCATTGCCGTTACTTCAAGGTATTTTTTAAACCGCTAGTTTACATTCATGATAATGGCCAAATCAAATATTCTCAAGTCACTGGAGCCATTTTCCAAATTAGGCCCATATTTATATCAGTTCTGATTTTGTCTTGGTATATTGGTACAAATTTGTCTTACTACAGTAAACAGGACAGCACAGCCCTATTTTACCTTCCCATTTTAAATTCACAACTTTCTTTTATTAGTGCTTTGGCTTAAAGCCAACTTAGAATATTCTCTGACTTCTTTTTTTAAAAAAAAACCAAAGATGGTTCTTTTGTTAGTTGTCAAGAGGCTCAATTAATTTTTACTTTGTGGCTTCTATAACCACATTAAATGATCAAATTTTCTCCTCTTAGCATTTCTAATGAGAATCAATATGGAATGCAGTTCAGAACTGCTATTTACATACACATAATATAACTGGAATTTTACTCACTAATCCAGAAATGCCATAAACACTCTTAAAAAAGCCATTTACATATGAATTCAACAAAGCTGAAATTTTATACACAAATCCACTACTATGTAGTGTCCAGGCTTTATCAAAAATTTGACGAACAAAATCCACAGCTACAAAAGGAAGTTGTAATGAAACAAGATTTCATTAAATGCAAAAGAATACATAAGCTACCGTTTCCATACTACATAAGGGTGGGAGGAGGTCTATTATGAACATATCCTTGCACACACCAGTCTTATACAGGACCCATTAAATGTAACACAATTAGTGCACACCTATGAAGATACATCAAGGTAAGAATCAAGGATGCACACAGTCAAGGGCTGGCTCAAGGAAGGGAAGTTAGCCCACTTCCTCTGAGCATGCACCAGCCTATTAACTGGGTGGCAGGTGTGTGGGTGGAAGGGAAGCTGGGCCTGCTACCTCTGAGGATGGGGTGGCGGTGGCAGTGGGAGCTGGATGTGACTTAAGTCAGACCTGATACCAAGTCACAACTCATGAGTCCCCATCCCTGTTAATGACACAGGTAATCCTATTCTAAATGGGCACAATACTGAGGATTTAAAGACAAGTGGTAACTATGCAGATAATATCCAAATCTATCTCTCCTTTCTAAATTTGTGGAAGATGTTTTGATTCTAGACCAGTGTCTCACGTCAATAATGGACTGATTGAGGGTGAATAAACGGAAACTTGATACAGCTAAAACAGAGGTACTCCTGGACAGCTGAAAGGTAGATCAAGGAAGAGGGATGCAACAAAACACAAGTTTCAGCTTGGGGTGCTTCAGGATTCATCTCTGAACCTAGATGCCCAGGTTTCAACAGAGACCAGGAGAGCCTTTGCACAGTTAAAACTAGTGCACCAGCTGTTCCCATTTCTTGAAAGGTCGGATCTGGCCATTGTGACACATGCCATAGTTACATTTTGGCTGGATTACTGTCATGAGCTCTACACGAAGCTGCCTTTGCAAAGTGTTTGGAAATTCCAGAGGGTCCAAAATGCTGCAGACAGATTGCTGACCGAGGCCGATTACAGAAAACCGATGACTCCCCTGTTACAGCAGCTCCATCAACTGCTGATCCATTTCTGGTCACAATTCAAAGTGCTGGTTTTAATCTTTCTAGCCCTAAATGGCTTGGGTCATACACCATCTCTCTCTGTGAGCCTTCCTGGGCATTAAGATCATCAGGGGAGGCCTTTCTTGTTCTCACCACTTTCACATATGCTCCTAGTGGGGACGTAGGAGAAGGCCTTCTATGAGCATGCAACAGTCTTAGTCTGGTGCCATTTCATATACTGTAGTTCAAATGAAACAATGTTTTCTAACAGGTAAATGCAGAACATATTTTAGTTTTTTCTGGGGTACCTTTCTTAAAACTTAATTATATCCTGTGCTTATTTACTGCCTCTTCCAATGTGTCCCATCTCCCTCAGCCATGAGAAAACTTCTTGTTCTGTCTTTCTTGCAAAGATATACAGATGCTTAGCAGCCATTCCCAATTTTCTAAATCTCTCTCTCCCAGATCGAAGTTCACCCAAGTTTATACAGGAAAGAACATAAATTCCTCATAATGTGGCAAGAAATTGTAGCAGACACAAACCAGAAGTGTTATGAGACCCTTAAGATTGACACGTGTTTCTGTGTGACCTTTTGAGAACACAGTTGTTTTCTTCAGATATTTCTCATGCTGAAATAAATTTGTGAGTAAGGAAGAAAAGATAATAATTTCTTTCATCTTGTTTTTACTGAAAAAGACTTACAAGGCGACAACTGCCATTTTGATTGTTTCCTTAGCTGCATTTTGGATGTTGGAGTCGAGAATTTGTTAGCCATACAAATATAAACAGAGAAACAGAATCTGCTTGCTTATCCTTATCTTTCTTGACTGAACATGGAGATTTTAGTTTTAGGCACTGATTCTCCCACTGAAAGGATGAAGGTATGGGCATTCTAGACCGATATTTCCCAACCCTGGGTGGTCCATGTGTTCTTGGGCTGCAATTTCCAGGAGCCCCAGGCAGCACAAGTAGTGGTGAAGGCTTCTGGAAATTGCACTCCAAGAACACTTGAGTTGCCCAAGGTTGGGAATCACTCTTCGTGATATTAGGCCTTTCTTAAAAGAGTCCTAAAAGTAGTGAGGAACTTCTATTGCCCATCCTATTGAGCAAACTGTAACAGTAGATCCCTAAAGTATCCGAACGCCACTGTTTTTTGCAAATGTGCCTCTACTTACGAGTAGCTCTACTTATGAGCAATTTGACTTAAGAGCGGAAAACCGTTGGTATTTTAACTGCTGCCTTACAAATTTTAGGTACGGTCTGCTCTACTTACAATTTTTTATTTTTTTTTTCACATTTTTATTTATTTATTTTGCTTTTTTAGATACAGCTGCTCTACTTATGAGTTGTTCGACTTATGCATTCGGAATGGATTAAATTTATAAATAGAGGTACCACTGTAACTGAAGAATAACAGTTAAAGTGGTACCTCTAAAAAACAGCTGCAGCTACTCATGTCAAAATATTTTATACAACCAAAACAAACTATGATCTACGTTGAGCATCTTGTCATTTGTGCCTTCCTCCATAATTTCCATTTGATATTCACTTCTAATACTGCCTGGACTTTTGTCACTTCATTCAGCCAGCAAACAGAAAACCTTGGGCAAATACAATCACATAAATATGTTGCCGCAATAAAAAAAAATTAATGGAAACAAATCCCTTGGGTTAGCATGAATTTCATTATTCAAAATCCATTTGAAGAAATCCAACAGCATTCCTGGGGCAAATACCATGAACTGACCAATGACATGGCAAGGTTAATAGTGCTGATTTAATAATCATATTAAAATTTTTCGGGTTTCAAAGAGAGTCTACTGCAATCTGCCTTTTATTAAACTGCTGAACACTGCAGAAAGATAGCCTTACATGCTAAAATTATGCTTTATGGGATTACAATGTTAGGATCATAGGCTCTGTAGAGCAGAGCAAGCTTGAAAATGAGCCAGTGTTAGAAAAAGGATTCTCAAAGCCCTTGGGTGAAGCTTAGACTAGACAACTTTTGTCCTTGCTCATCCTTTGTTTTCTTTCAGACCACCTTTTAACCCTGAAAACTGCTATGACTGCAACTATTTAGAGATAAAGTGAAGTGATATGTTGATGATATTCATCTTAGGTTGCTATGTTACAGTGATTATCTAATTAGCCACCAGCCTGAAGTGAATAATAATGGCAGAATTTAAACAAATCGATAAAATACATCCAATCAGTTCTTGGCAGCCCTTTATGCAAGTTTTATAAACACTGCCTTAGAAAATAACCATTCAAAAATATGCTTGGGTAGCTTCACATAGAGCTGGTACACAGCAAATGCTGACACACAAGACAATCTTTTAAGTGAGTCCATTTAATTGGGCTAAAAAGCAAGTAATATTCCCTGAAAGTGTTGACAAAAATACGTTAATATAATAAAACATTAATGCTGTTTTTGCATCTCTGGAAGCAAAATACATGCTACAAAAGAAGACAAGTCTGCAAGCACTGTGACTGAACAATTTCTACAAAGTTTTGGCTAAGACATATATGAAAGAAAATAAGTCTAAGATTAAGGCATTGGAAACCATTTACCATAACTTAGAAAACTATTTTATAAATATTAATTCTGACCATTTATGACCTTATGGCCCAAATAGCCATATGGTGACTAATGTAAGCACTTCCATGGAAATGTAAACTTACAAAGAACAAACAGAATCAGCAACAAAATGTAAAAAGCTTTCTGAATGCACCAGAATGTCCAAGTTTATTGGCTTAAACATAAAGGATTTACATTTTGGGACTATGCTTCCTAGAAAAAAAGATGATTGTCAAGTGATGGGTTGCACCTCAAGGAAAGATATCAGTTAACTCTGTGCTCAGAGGTTTTTCAGATCAAGACGGGTGAACAGCCAGGGATACCGCAGACTGATAACACAGCTTGCAATAGGGGAAAAAATCCAAATGAACAAACCCATAATGCTATGGTAAGCTGAAAAAGATAACACCAATAAATTCTACAGAGCTCTGCGACTGAAGCAGACATTGAAGTTTCTTTCATGAAGGAATAAAACATTTGCGAAATGGTGGGACAAATTACATACAACAATAGCTTTACCTTTTTCCTGGCCCTGGGCATGACACCGTGCTCTACAAGAAAGCATCTGCATTATAACTATATTTTGTCATACAGACAAAATGCTTACACAGTGAGCCTGCCCAAATTGTACCATTTGTTGTTGTCACAAGTGGTGTCTGGGGGTGGGGGACCCAACAATGCTCTGGAGAAGGAAGAAAGCAAAGCTGTACCATAAACACTGCAAACAGTGAGTCTCTCCTCTAAGAAATAGCTGAGAACGCCCCCCCCCACTCACTTGCTCTCCAGTGGCGGCGGCCCTGGGCCCGCCTCCGTGGCCACCAAATGCCGCTGAACCCAACACTGCGACCCCACCCCGTCCGCCTGTATCACCCCTGCCACCATTGCCGTCACCCCCACTCCCCATCGCCATTGCCCTCACCCCCACTGCCATCGTCCCTGCCCTACCCCAGGCCCCACCCACTGACCCCACCACTGTAGCCATCACTGCCTGTGCTGCCATCACCCCGCCCTGCCCGCTGCCATGGCCCCCTGCTGCCGCTGCCACCATCCCAGTCCCCACCTGACCCCGCCACCCCCTGCTGCCACCCCCACCCCCACCGCCGCTGCCGCCATCACCCCTGCCCGCTGCACATGCCACCACCGCCACAATCACCCCTGCCCCCGCACACTGCCATTGCCCCCACCCCCGCTGCCATCACTCCAGGCCCCACCCAGTGATCCCACCACCACCCTGCTGCCCCATCGCTATTGCCCCCACCCCCGCTGCAATCACCACAGGCTCCGCCCTCGAATGCCACCCCCGCCGCCGACCCTCTGCTGCTGTCGACCATGGGGGGGGGGCTACAGAAACAGCAGGTAGGCATTGGGCTATTCAAAGTTGGACAGCCCTGGGATATTGTTTATGCAGAACACTAAGTGGTTGTACGAAAAGAAAAAGAAAAACTGAACTGTCATCGACAAACTAAAGTTATTCTGCTAGGAGTTCTGGGAAATATCCCTCTACATTATACCCCTGCCAGAGCAGGATCCTGTCCCGTGACTCATCTTAAATAGAGTTCTACATTGGAATGGCACGTGGTGATTGTTTCTCTCACTCATTCAGACAGATGAGTGTTTTCAGTCACATTATCCTTCTCTTTACTACTGAATAGCTCTGTCAATTCTAATCAGGATTTTTAAACAGTAGATTTAATGGAGATAAATGTAGAACATTTCTAAGTGCAGTGCAACATGCATCTTGATTTGTGTGCAAGATGTAAAATCCATTTAATTTACATCGTCTATGCTTAGCTGATCAGAGAGAAAAGATGACTGGCTTCATATTCACACCCAAGACTTTGACATTGACTTATTGTTCATTTCTCTAGCTACAGTAAAAAATTTAGGATTTTCATACAAGTGGAGAAAATTTGAAACAAATGCTTGACAATAAAATAACAGTGCATGAAATTTAATGTATTCAACCTTAAAGTATAATAAATGGCTATGTTTTGCTAGTAATTAGATCACCATAATGGCTGAAACCTAGAAGAAAGATATGTGATTCAAAAGTCACACTAGCATATGCCTAACTTCCTTTTATTAATGTCAGTAATATATGGCATTTTCTGGCCTTCAAAATTTCAATTTATGTAAACTACCTGAAAGAGAAAATAAAACTGGATTTTGATAACAATGTCTAACCTGCATAATTAACGCGTTTTCATAGGTGTTCCAATGAAAAGTTAAAACTTGTATGTGCCAGAACTGTATTTTTAAGTGCCCAAATAAGTACTGACTAGTATTTTCTGGGCCCGTTTGGTTAAGTGGTTAGCACAATAGCTACAATATGTATTTGAAATGCCATGCAAACAGGGTTCACTTTATTCCATGGCAACAACGACCATGTGCAGTTAATAGACAACCATCTTTCTTAGCATTAAAAATGACGGGCATGTTCTCAAATACACCAGCTGACCCCCTGTCCGTTCAGGGCATTTCTCTTTTATCTTTTTATATGTCTGACTTGGACATTCTAGTGGGCGAACTTCCTATAAAATAGCAAAGTGGGGTTTATTTTCTTTTCAAATGCCTTTTCATGTGGAAGAAGTCAAACCGGTAGGGCTAATTAATTCTTAGAAGAATCAACAGGAACAGTCCCGTAGCTATAGCGGAAACTATCCCACAAGGTCCTATCACAACTCCTATGACTGACAAATAGAAATATGACACTTATTGATAGCTTATTTCTTCAGGGGGGTGCTTGGCGGGGACACAACAGAGAGTGTTCTATTGCTGCTCTCAGACTCAGGAACACCCTCCCACAGGAGGCTAAACTGGCCTCATGTCTATTCTCCTTCCACAAGCAGGTGAAAACCTTTCTCTTCGAGCAAGCTTTTCTTGAGTATATGGCTGCCGAGTGGGCTTTTTTAGAATGGACTGTTGTGCCTTTTTGCACTGAGTGTGTTTTGGTGTTGCTTATGTTTTTTTGATATATAACATTGATCCTTTTATGTATACAGTGGACCCTTGTATAACAAATGGTTTGTATAACATAATATTTGTACAAAGTAAAATATTCTGGAGATAGGAGAAATTTGCTTATCAGAGTCGCCTATGGGCCAAATCTGTACAACATAAAAATGGGATCACTCTGTTTTCAATGCATTCCTATGGGAAATTTGTATAAAGGAAAATTTGCTTAACATAATTTCATTTGGAACGAATTAATTCCTTTATACAAGGTACCATTGTATATAGAGTTATTAAATTAAGTAATGTCGTTTGATTGTTGTGTAAGCCACCTTGGGTCCTTTTAAGGAGAAAGGTGGGTTTGAAATATTTTAAATAAACAAACTTTATGTGGAAACAAATGCCACAGGAATGAGCTGTGCACACACAGTCCTGTTACACTAATAAAAAACATTAAATATCTCAGAAACAAAAATATTTGACTTACTTGGAAATCTTTTTCCTCTAGAATCTCCTTCTTCCATCTAACTAAGAAGGCAGCACAGACATATAAATGGAAGTGAGAAAACCCCTCTGGTTCAGACTGTCAAAAAAAGAGAATATATATGTGACCAAATGTTAACTGGAATATCTAAGGAATACCTAAATTTTGCTGCTTTGTAGCTACCTCAGAAATAAACTAGTATTTATGACATTTAGTCCCAAAGCTAGATTGCATATAGTGTTATGATTATTTGGAAAAGTAATGATATTATTAGCTGGAGAATATATACATGAAAATAAAAACTGCATATATTTATTTCAATGTAAGTAACTGTAAAGTTATACACATAAAATCAGATACACTCCAATGCGGTCTGAGTTAGAAGCCACATGCCCGGAAAAAGTTTTGGGGAGCACAATATATATTTTAAATTGGTGAGTACACTCCAGATGTTAAAAAAAAAAAAGAAGAAGACAATTCCTTGCTAGGAATTCTTAGGAAAGGACCAACATTCCCTCTAATTTTTTTCTCCACTGTGTGGGAACCTTGTTTGTCCATGCGTAAGCACAGGGCATGGGGTTTTAGCCGAAAACCGGAATTAAAAAAGCAATGACTTCAGCTGCCGTTGTGCAGTGCCAATGGAGCTCTCCACGCACTCACATGCACACATCTTACTGGAACATTGGAAAGGACCAAAATTTTCATTTTATCTTTGCATTCTCAAAAGTAAATTGTTCTGCTTATATACCGCCCCATACCACTACAAGTAGTCTCTGGGCGGTTTACAAATTTTTAATTACAGTGTGCAGGCTACACATTGCACCCCCCCCCAGCAAGCTGGGTACTCATTTTACCGACCTCGGAAGGATGGAAGGCTGAGTAAACCTTGAGCCTGCTACCTGGGATCAAACTCCAGGTCGTGAGCACAGTTTTACCTGCAGTACAGGCATTTAACCACTGCGCCACGAGGCTCTGTACCCTCAGTACATTCTACCAAATTGTAACAAAAGACTCTATTTACAAATGTATGACACATCCAGTCTTAGAATATTTAAAAAAGAATCTTGGGGAGCTTTAAAGATGAAAGCACAGCAGTAAAGACAATATTATGGTATGAAGCACGTTCACTACTAAAAAAAAAACAGAATAAGAAAAGCAAAAAGAAGAAAAGTGTGCTGCTTATATACTGCCTCATAACACTTAAAGCACTCTCCAGGTGGTTTATAAGTAATGATGGAGGCTACAGACTGACCCCCACTCCCAGCGAGCTGGGTACTAATTTAACCAGCCTCAGAAGGATGGGAGGCTGAGTTAACCTTGACCCTGCTACCTGGAATTGAACCCTGGGGTTTGAGCACAGTTAAAGCTGAAATACATCAGTTTAACCACTGTGCCACAAGGCTCTTGAGAAAGATGTGGTGGACCTTAATTTAGATTATCCATATTTAGGGGAGCAGATGCATTAAACAGAGGGGAAACCATGGCCTGAAAAAAATCTAGAGAAGTGCAGCACAATGTTCATGAGAAACTTTGAGTACTCTTTGCAAAAGAAAAAAAATCTTAATGACATTCAGATAGAGGCTACATCAAAAGGTTTGTATTTTAACTGCAAAACAACTCTGCCAAAGCTATGGTTTCATTCTTAATATTTTCCTTTTCCACACTGCTTTCCAATGCTGTTTTCCTAGCCTCTTTTAAATTAAATCAAACAAGCTTAAGTATTCAATTCATTAAAGGAAAAATGCATATTCCCTTTAGATTTAAGAACTCATCATGGTTCAGAGATAAACCTAGGCTACAAAGTATTTCAAATGGATAGTCTTGGACAGTTTTGGAAATTGAGCAAAGCACCTAATGCATAATTGCCGTTCCTAACACCTGCTACCTATTACAACTTTCCATTTGAAGACCTTGAAGTTACAACGAGATTCATCTTTAAATGTATAAAATGGCAGGCCAATAGCTAAAAGCTGTTTAAAAATCAAATATAAGCAATGACCTTGATTTAAATATTTTTGCAAAAGATCTTAAAACAGATGTACAGCCTTCCAGAAGACTTATTCTGAACATATTAGGTGTGACTCTGAGCACATCACCACAGAGCCATCTGTCATCATCAATAAAAATCATTTAGACGGTTAACATCACACAAATATCACACTGCCTTGCAAAAAGCGTATTGCATCTGTGGAAGAAATCGAGCCATTATGTCAGGCTTTGACCACAAAAACCTCATGAATTAATCAGAGCCTAACGATAGAGAAGGGGAGGAGGTGGAGAAGAAAGGGATAAAACAGAACCGATTTCATGATTACAAAACGCTCAGATGAGAGATGATTCCTTAGATGAATGGTTTAATGTTGTATCAATTTATAACCACAAGAAAATATACTTCCCTGTTAAATTAGGAGACATTTAAAATAAGCAGTTGAAAGGGTCATCTAGTTGGTGAAGAGGTTATAACTTTCTAATAACTTCTTAAAACAATAACACTTTAAGTCCCACAATATGAATCTTAAAAGACATGAAATATTAACCACATTCTTTCATCAGTTTTTAAAACACCACACCATTGTGGTCATTAAATACTTAAGACAACACCAACTCAGAATAATTTCCCAGCATGAGAAACACATACCCTTCAAAGGCAGGATTCTTTCGGGGAAACCATTTTGTAAGAGTTGGCTAGCTGCACTTGAACTCAAACAGGACATTAACTTCAGGCTCCACTAAAGAAGATAGCACATGAATGTTTGTGTACATCCTGATTATCTACATAGCACGGTTGGGCCAGGGTCTATCCCAAGCACTTTGCTACACAACTGGGCTCAATGGGGGCGATTTCCACTGGGCAATAAGAGTGACAAATATGTAATGTGGAAGAGGGAGGTCAGAAGAGGGAAGCAATGGGGGTTCTGTGCCTCTTACCATTGGGCCACTTTACTGTCCCATGTTGTCATTTTATTTTGCCACTGGACAGTTATGATACTCAGCTTATTATTAGGTTTTAACTACACCTGTTCTCAGTTTGTAAGGGAACTAAAAAGTCTGATAGTCCTACATGGTTTGGTGGCCTTCATCAGGAACAGAAGAAAATAAAAACAGAAGAAAACACACCCCTAATTTCTTCTGATCTTTTCTTTTCCAGAGGAAGCAGTCTAACAGATTTCTCAGTGGAAATCTCAAACATCATTCGAATGACAACTTCAATCAGTGTGCAAAACCCAAGCTCATTTATTTTTAAAAAATACACCTTAATGCCTCTGATGTACCATTCAAGAGGCAGTTAAACGGCACAGTAGGCTAGCAATGTAGTTAGTAGACCAAATTGCAAAAGCACATCCCCCCCCAAAAAAGGTTTTAAAGTTTGCTCAGAATAGCCATATTAGCCTGTTGCAAAAAAAAAAAAAAAAAAAAAAAAAGGGAGTCCTGTGGCAATTGTGACTAGCATGTTTTATTCAGCACATTTTTTGGTGTGGACTGTAGCCTATAACCTCAGTTGTTTGAGGTTTGCTTAGCAGGCTTTTTATAAGTGTTTGTAAGTCACAAGATGTTAAAGGAAAAAACAAATTAATTTTTAGCTTCTTCTTCTTTTTTTTTTTGTCTAGGCTAGAACGCACCATGGAGAGAGCCCAGTGTTCCTCTCCAGCTAATCCACTCCATCCACAGCAAATTCTACATACCTTCAGGACCACCTAACAGCAAGGGATGGGCAGGCAAGGAGCTATCATGTGAAAGGGATCTTGTAATGATGACCAATGTTTGGTCTGTCTGCTGGAAGCTGCCCAGAGTTCCCTCGGGAAGATGGGCGGGGTACAAATTTAACAATAAATAAATAAATATATAGAAAAAACAAATACAACATGATAATGATGAGAAGATCATTAAGTCATTACCAGTGGCAAGACTATCACCTTTGTGACCCACTAAACGACACAATATGTTTCATTAAAGTCAACTGTTGTCATGTTTAGTTGAGCATGAAGTCAAACTCCTAAATGTTTCACTGCAAGTGAGGCTAAAAGGGGCTTACACAGGAGATAAATTCATGGAAGCTGAGGCTATCAACAGCTACTAATTGTGACAGTTACATCTTACTTTCAGAATGCTTCACACAATCAGTGGCTTGGATCATTTTACAAGGAAGGTGTTACTGCACTCTGGACTTTGTTCTTGATTTCCCCTGAAGTACATGGACAAGCATGGACATGGACATGGACAAGTACATGGGAAGAGAATGCAGGAGCAGATAACCACTGGTCTAATTTAGTTTGCTTCTTCCTTTGTTCCTACTTCAGTTCTAAGTATTTTGTATATACAGCAATACCTACTTTGAATAAAGCGTTCTCTTCAAGCTAGAACACAAGTGGCAAACTGTGGTTCTTAGAAGTTACTGGACGTCAACTTTCAGTGTGCCTTACCATTGGCTATGTCAGCCAGGACTGAGAGCTGCAATCAAACCTCTGGAGGACTTCACCCGTTTCTGTGCTAGCATAACCCATAATGATTAGGAAGGAGGATTCAAAGTTATTGTTTCAAATTATAGCATGTGTGATAGAGTTAAGAAAAAGGATGTCAAGTCCATTTTACTGCAGACTGAATCTCAGTGGGAATTTCACAAATCCAAAAATAAATACTCTTTTACCAGTGTAACAAGGCTTTCCCCTTTTATTAGCTTTCCAAAAGTAATAACATACTCCCTCTGAAAATTATATCTAACAGAAACTCTGCTTGGCAACTTGCCCAGCATAACAGTCAAAACAATCCTACTCTCCTTCTTTCTTGAATCTTATGTGTAAATATGTTTTTGCACTACAAAGATAGGACCGGGTTAGTAATTACGCTAAGCAAGCAACACAGAGGAGTTGCAACTAAATTAGGCTTAGAGTCTTAACCACAAATGGACTCTACAGTTCAAGGAATATGTTCTTCCACTGCACACAGCAGCTCAGATCTATTCAAATAACTGAGTGAAAGCCTCAAAATTTTGAATCATCACATTCCGACTTCTCTTGGTCTGGTCCAAGGAAGAGTTTCCCAGTTGAACCTTCCTTCAAGTAGCAACAACAAGAACGTATTTTAATTCTTTGATAGTCTGTCAGTCTCTTTCACAACACACTGGTTGCTTCTTAGAGTAGAGGCAACTCTTCATATTCCTTGCTCTGGGAGGTGGGATCTACTATCAAGCATTCTGGAGTTTCATCAGTTAACATAGGTGCAAAGGAAAGAAGCCAGTTTCTATTTCTGTAAAATAAGTCTTGGCAAGGTTCCTTCTACACATGCCTCTATCCCCTATGTGCAAGGCTTTTCTGCCATATACCTGCAGTTTTGGTTGCAATAGAACCTGCATGAGTGGGGAGTCAGATATGCAAAAGGGGGGGGGGCAGACCTCCAGGCAGATGGGTAGAAAATTAGAGAGCACATTGAGTATTGAATGTTTCTGAATCAGTATATTTCTCAAGACTAGCAAGTGAATGAGGTTGACACCAGTCACCACAGCATGTTCCAGGTCAACCATTTTCAATGGGTGCCCTGGTACACTTGAAGGGGGCCACAGCCTGGAAACAAATCTTCACATGCCACCTTATGAGGTTGGTTATGTAATTTATATAAACTTGATTCAGTCAATATTTCTTTCACATTGTGTTTCTGATTGCAACCAAAAAACCTAGATTACTTGGTCAACACATACCAAGTATATGGTGAAAGAGAGGAGGAAATTAATGAATGATGTAATGAATATCCTTAAAACATTTGCATATCACGTTGTGAACCACCCAAAGTAGCCTTAGGCTAGATAGGCGGTAAATAAATGAATAAATAAATAAATGATGGGCGGTACAAAAATCCATTAAAATAAATATCTAATTAATCTTTTAAAAAGAAGAAGAAAACACTGAAAATTATGACCAACCAATCCTGCCACAAATGATAATCTCTCTAAGGAAAAAATACTGGATATCCCCAATTGTTAAACCTGCTTGCAAAGGTAATGCTATTCATCAGTGATTTTCTTGTGAGCTTTTACAATGGCCTTGCAACCAGCTGTACAGCTCCTTTATTCTGTTATCACATCCACATGAAGCAATGAATGCGAAGGATTCAATAGTTGTGCTAAAGAAGCACCGTCACTCACTTGGAATAGCAATGAGTAGGAACTCGCAAGCCACTCCAGTATTCCTGCCAAGAAAACTCCATGGACATGGAGTCACAAAGGGTCGGTCACGACTGTAACGACACAACACAGAGATGTGATTGAAGGTATTCTTTTGAATCCCCTTGCTTTTGCAGAATGAATGAATGAATGACAAAAACAAGAACAACAGCAACAGCAACAACAACAACAACAACAATGACTTCTCAGGAGCTGATGCTGATGGCGGTATATAACATAAATAATATATCAAGTCGAGTGTGTCAGAGTTTCAAGAGAATGGTCTGAAAGTCAATATAAATGATGTATCATTGTAACAGAGATAAAACTGACAGGCTTTATTTTGCAATGGAGAAAGTACAGAAGAACAATCTTGGACTACATTACTTTTTCTATGAACAATGAACAACCTCTCAGAATTTCAATCAGAGTGTGTAATTGCTAAAATATAAAATATTACTTGCTTCCTTTTTAGAGTGATATGATGACCAAAAAACCCTTCAGTTTCTACCCTGAAGCAATAACAATTGAGATAGGTCACTTTCAAAGCTTAACAAACATTGTACAATCTCCAATTCTTCCCAGTGCTGGAGCAGAGACAACAGGCTGCAAGATTAAACTTTTTTAAAATTGTTAGGACTCCTTAGGAACAGCTGAAAACTGATATAATAAGGAAACCTCGTGCAGGAAAAAAGCAAGTAGGAAAGTTTTGAGTGAGGGGTAGGCTAGATTGACAAGGGACTTGGTAGCAGGCAAAGCCAAATGTCAAAATAGGTTTCTTTTATGTATGCTTTTATGATATCCTCAGGATTAGATTACTGCAACAAGGTCTATACATTGATGATATGTGATAAGATCAAATCTAAGGTAGAGTGCAGAGCTTATAAAGAAACTGGAGTAGTTCTGTACTGGAGTAGAAACTGTAATACGTCCCCATTAGGAGAAATGTAATGAAAGCAGCAAGATCAGTTTTGGTGAAAACACATTACCCCACTGATTCTGCTTCTGTACACACTGTTCCCCAACTACAGGCCTTGCCAACAGAGGATCATAAGAGCAGTAGCCCAAAGGTAACCCCCGTTCTGGGGGACATTAACATCCATGCTGAGGCAGCTCTGTCAGGGGTGTCCAAAGAGTTCATGATCTGCATGTGGGTCTGGCCCAAATGGTATCTGCTCCAACCCATCCTGCAAGCCACACCTTAGACCAGGTCTTCTCCCCTGATAAGGACAGTGGGGACATTAAGGTAAAGGAACTTCTGGCCAGAGGGGGAAGTCAGACAAGCAATACATCCCAGAAGGCTGATGAAGCCAGATGATTTTTAACTGCCCTAGAGGAGTTTCCTACCTCTCTGATGGGTGATTCCTTGGACTATTGAATCCTTGGTTGATCTGTGGAATGGGGAAATGAGCAAGATATTGACCAAATATTGACCAGATAGCTCCTAAACATCTCCTTCCTCAAAATAGACCCAAATTGGCTGCTTGGTTTACTGGGGAGCTGGCAAAATTGAAATGGGTGAACTGTAGAGCTGAGAGGTGTTGGCAGAAAACCCAGAGTGAAACAGTGAAAGGCCTTTGGAAAGCTTACTCCAAGGCAGTGGAGGCAGCAAAGAAATCATTTTTCTCTTCCACCATTGATTTGGTACAAAATCACCCAGTGCAGTTTTTCTGAATAATCAAAGGTCGGGCTTGTAAGAAACAAGATGGGAGAAGGGCAAATGTTGTCCCTATCTTCAAAAAGGGGAAAAAAGAGGACTCAAATAATTACCACCCAGTCAGCTTTACTTCAATTCCTGGCAAGATCCTAGAACAATTAGCAGACATTCTGTAATTATTTAACTAGCAATGCTGTCATTATGAGAAGTGAACACAAATTTCTTAAAAACAAGTAATGCCAGACCAATTTGATCTCTTTCTTTGATAGAATTACAGGCCTGGTGGATGAGGTGAACACTGTGGATATTGCTTATCTAGATTTCAGTAAAGCCTTTGATAAGGTTCCCCATGGTATACTTGCAAAGAAGTTAGTAGAATGCGGGATGGATACTGCCACTGTTAGATGGATTTGTAATTGGCTGACTGATCGCACCCATGGGTGATCATTAATGGCTTCTCTTCAGCTTGGAGAGGTGTGACCAGCGGGGTGCCCCAGGGTTCTTTTCTGGGCCCAGTGCTATTCAATATCTTTATTAATGACTTGGAGGAAGGAATAGAGAGTAGGCTGATCAAATTTGCAGATGATACAAAATTGGGAAGGGTTGCTAATTCCTTAGAGGATAGGATGAAATTCCAAAAGGACCTTGACAGATTAGAGTGCTGGGCCAAAGCTAAAAGAATGGGGTTCAACAGAGGGAAATGTAGGGTGGTGCATCTAGGTAAAAATATGAATTGCACAGATATAGGACAAGAGACACCTGGTTGGAAAATAGTACCTGTGAAAGGGATCTGGCAGTCTTGGTGGACCAAAAATTGAACATGAGTCAGCAGTGTGACGCAGCAGCCAAGAAAGCCAACACAATTCTTGGTTGCATCAACAGAAAGAAGCATAGTGTCTAGATCAAGGGAAGTGATAGTACCACTCTATTCTGCTCTGGTCAGACCCCACCTGGAGTACTGTGTCCAGTTCTGTGCGCCTCAATTTAAAATGGATGTTGTTGACAATCTTGAATGGGCCCAGAGGAGGGTGACCAAGATGACTGAGGATCTGGAAGAACTGTCTTACGAGGAACGGCTTAGGGAGCTAGGAATGTTTAGCATTACAAAAAGAAGGCTAAGAGGGGATATGATAGCTATGCTTAAATATTTGGAAGGATGTCATATTGATGAAGGGACTGGCTTGTTTTCCATGGCTTCAGAGACCAGGACACAGGGCAATGGTGTCAGACTACAGGAAAAGAGATTCAATTTAAACATTAGGAAGAACTTCATGACAGTTAGAGCTGTTCGGCAGTGAAATATGCTGCCACGGAGGGTGCTGGAGTCTCCTTCTTTGGAGGTTTTTAAGCAGAGTCGGGACAGCCATCTGTCGGGAGCACTGTGATGGGGGTTCCTGCATGGCAGGGGGTTGGACTGGATGGTCCTTGAGGTCTCTTCCAACTCTATGATACTATGATTCTATGATTCTAACTACTGCTCATTATTTGTCACCTTTCATTATAAACCTGCCTGGATGTGGAGAGCTTCAAGAGAAGGATTATTAAGAATACAAACAGTTGCAATTACTAGCAGGCATGCAGAAGAGGGCTTTTCCCTAAGTGTCTCCCAAACTGTGAAATGTATTCCCTTCAAATTTGCAATTACAAAAGCATAAAAACACATCTAATGTCTAATGTAATTGGAAGTTTTTAACTGTTTGCATACTTAATTGATTTAGTATGGCTGGATGGTCATCTGTCGGGAATACTTTGATGGGGGTTCCTGCATGGCAGGAGGTTGGATTGGGTGGCCCTTAAGGTCTCTTCCAACTCTATGATTCTATGACTATGACTCTATAAATCCTACTAATTACTTATAAAATTAACAGAATTTAAGAGATTATGACAGAATAACTTTTCTTTTATTTTTTTATCTTCAGTCTCAGTAACTAGCCCCACTGAAAGTGTATTAATCTGTCATACGCAACAAAAACTCACTAGTGAACCAACTCATTCAAAATGTACTGCAAGACAGTTTTCAGAACGGAATCCAGCCAGTCGGGGCTGTTGAGTAATTTGTTTGATCGCGTATGATTCAGTGGCACATAACTGAAACTCTTCCAGATATTAAATACCTGTTGTAAGTTTTCTTGCCAAGACAAACTTTTTATTCTTAATTCCTGTCACTCATGGACCTATTACTGCTGACAAGAATATTAGTCTTTGACTTCATCCAATTTGCAGCCATAGAAGAATTCTTAAAATGTTTTTCTTCTATAAGTTTAGAGAAAATCAGAAGTATTACAATTTCCTTTTCCAGAATGTTATTAAGAGTCTATCATTCTGCAGCTGTGCCATACCTCCTACTGCTCTGCCAATCTACTGACAACTACACAGACTTTTGTATTGGCATCTGAGATGTTACAACAGTGTGAGCACATGTACAGGCCAATGTATCTTCTGTGTACGCAACTGAAATTCTGGGAAACAGAGAAATGTCCCTATTTCCAAGGCTTTTGCAGCCACTCAGTTTACAAGATCAGCTTATACTGTACATCACGTACACTCAATAATCACAGGGGTGGTTCTATGCTGTCAAAAAGACAGTAGCCAGATTTGTAAAAGTTTCATTATATTAGAAGAATACTGCAGGTTTCAGTTCATGTTTTTAAAAACAAATTTGTATTTTCTTTTTGCAAACATGTTCGTTTGCACTAAATGTAATCAATCTAACTCTCATTTACATATGTGATTGAAACTAATAATCATTAAAATACATGAAAAATTAAGCTTGGTAAATGTTTATATCTAAATTCTGATTGGTAGCCAGTAGAGATGCCCTAAGCACATCCGATCTTGCCTGATTTCAGAAGCTAAGCAGGGTCGGCCCGGGTTAGTACTTGGATGGGCGACCACCAGGGAATCCCAGGTGCTGTAGGCGCCTGGAGTAGGAACTGGCAAACCACTCCAGTATTCCTGCCAAGAAAACTCCATAGACATGGAGTCACAAAGAGTCGGTCACGACTGTAATGACACAACACACACACACACACACACACACACACACACACACACACACACAGAGAGAGAGAGAGAGAGAGAGAGAGAGAGAGAGAGAGAGAGAGAGAGAGAGAGAGAGAGAGATGCTTTAAAGGGGGTGTAATGTGATCTCTGCACCCCGCCCCAGTCAGCAATCTGGCCGCTGCAGTTTTCTGACACTTTTCATCACTTTTATAATCCAGGAGGGGCAAGGATCCAACACACATGTGGTGGCCCTCATCTCCCCAAGGGTCCTGACCACATCATCCAGCTGTAGGAGCTGAAACTCATCAATTAATAGAGGACAAGCACGGCAGGTCGTTTTATTTACAGGCTCTGCATCAATAGCAACATCCAGGTAGCCCAGATCTGTTCAATTTTACCTGCAAAGTGTTGTGCAAATTCTTTGCAGTGCGATACAGAGTGGTCTGTGTTATCCACTCATGGGTCAGTGTGTAGCATTTGCTTAATCTGTTTTTCCTCCCATTGGTGATCTGTAATACTCCTTGTCCTGCTCCTTCTTCAACATTTGGGCTAATCCCACAACCCCTTCTGGATCTCTGCCTTTAAGAAAAATTTCTCCCTTCCCCTGAGAACTCAGTTTAAAGTTCTCCTTATCAAATTTTCAAGCCTCTTGGCAAAATGAATCCCTCCAGCAGCGGTGAGATATATGCCACCTATGGAGCCCACCAAATTTTTAGCTACAGTTGGATTATGTTACCAGATTACTACCAATTTAAATGCTTTATTTGTTTTAGAATGCATGGTATAATGTACTTTAATTGTTTGATCACTATTATACTGCATTTTTGGTTGAGGTTTTTTTTTATAATTTTTTTATTTGTTTTGTTCTACATTGTGAATCACAATGGGTAGCATATAAATTGAATGAAACAAGCACTACGTAAACTAACCACATTTCCTTGCTTAAGAGACTGCAAATTGTCTCTGAAAACTTTAATATAAGCAAATCAACCACCTCACTCTTAACACTGTTGATGACAGACCTCTGACCTTAATAAAGCAAGGGAAGTGGGGTTCTCTTTCAGTTTTTCAAAAACCTTCTAACTGGCTGCTTTTTTTCATTATATATTACTATTCTGAAATCTGCTTTGCTGTGACAGAAACATGTTACTGCTTCCTGCAACAGACTACACAGGAAAAGGCTTACCAGTTCACTTCCAATCCTTGACAGAAATTATTGGGGCAAGAGGAAAATAAATGTTGTGGGGAGCACTATTCTAGTGTGATTAAATTAACCCAAATCAGCTTTGGCACTATCTGCTGCCATGGGAAAGACTGACAGAAGCACCTACAGATGAAACAAAATTAAAAGTGGCATCTTCATGCCCTTTCAGCTTGAAATCTTGAAAGAAAAGGTCATACAACTCAAAAACAGATCCCTGAGAACAAGGAGAATCAAATGGCACCCAGGGAAGTCACACGGTTCCAAATGAAGTTAATGAAGGCACTCTGTGCCCTAAAATCAAAATTCTGTTAATATGGAGTGATTCCGTGAACTATGCAGAGCAAGGTGCTGCCACCTACTCAGTTATCACTGAGCGGCAGCCATTACATGAGTCTGCAGAACAGGGCGCAAGAAGGGAAACAGGGACATTCCATCGGCTCAGCTGAGAGATTTGCTCCAGCAGTCAGTCTCCTTCTTCTCTGGATAGCTGAAAGAATATTAGCTTTAAGAACTGGTGCTTCAAATCCTCCTCCCATCCCCACTTTCTCTATATTTCCCTACTCTGTAGGCATTCTATGCCCTGTAAGAAGGAAGGCAAGAACTGTTGTAGGCTTTTTTTAAAAAATGATGCACAAGCTGCTCTGAGTAAAATGTAAAAGTACTCTGAAGTAAAATATAAAAGACCACACTAAGAGACTGGACTCCTGTTTACAGTATAAGACCAAGTGGAACTTTCCTTTTTATCTTGGAGCTTTTTCTTCTTCCAGATTTTGAATTTCTTGAATTGACAATTTTATTTTCAAAAACAGTTACTAGTTATGGTAGTTGTTGCTATTAACCATATAAAATAGCAATATGTTTTTCCTAATTCAGTACAGGATTAGGATATTCTGTACACACACACACACACACACACACACACAGAGAGAGAGAGAGAGAGAGAGAGAGAGAGAGAGAGAGAGAGGTGCACACTCCTTTACCAGGGAGGAATAAATGGAAAGTTACACTTAGGGTTACACTACAACCCAAATTTCAGCCTCTGATTCTGTACTCTGCCAAATCCAGATAATAATAAAGAGATATGGCAGACACACTATCCTTGTGTACATGAACACAGGATTGAAGCTATATTAGATATACAGTGGTACCTCAGCTTAGGAGCAGCTCGACTTAAGAGCAATTCAACTTAAGAGCGGAAACCTGTTGCCATTTTAAGTGCTGCCTTACAAATTTTAGATATGGTCTGCTCGACTTACAAATAATTTTTTTCACTTTTTATTTTTTAAACTTATTTTTTCAATTTTTTTTTAGAAAGGTACCCTGACTTAAGAGTAGTTCAACTTAAGAGCATGCATTCGGAATGGATTAAATTCTTAAGTTGAGGTACCACTGTATTAGCTGCAATCCTAGACTCACCAACCAAGATGCAATCCTTACCAGGAAGAGAAACCCACTGAACAGTGTAAGACTTATTTCTGAACAGGCATGTAAAAGATTGTTCTGTTACCTTTTCAGCACCTTCAGGTTTTTCTTTGGATGGGGATAGACCCAATTCTAACCTCAAAAAACTGTTGAAGTATTTATGTGGATCTATAACGGCAACAGAATTCTTTATTTTTTGCTTCCAAACCAGAAAAGATTGCAAAAACAGCCACTCAAAAGCAACAAAGATTTCTCCTTCATAATTAATTATTTTCTGTCTCTGATACACTATCCTGAAGTCTCTGCTGTGCAGCCACTATGAAGTAAATTCATCTAAAAGCTCACAAAAGATAGAAAGCTGAATTCATTTTTCCAACCAGAGTAGACCCAATGAAGTCAATAAGATTAACATTAGTCTTGACTAAAAGATCTCATACATTCGAATTTTCTACTCTACTGGGACAAAAAAATATTTTTCCCATTATCAGTTTTCTAACATTTCTATAACCTCTAATCATTTTCCTTTTTACTGTTGCTACTAATCAGGAAGTTGAAGAACAACATGTTGGACCAATGATTCTACAGAATCAGTAGCTAAAACCATTCCTATGACTAATTTCTTTTAAATGTTCTTAATTCTTCTTTTCCTAACATGTAACTCAAATGTGAAATAAAACTCTGCTTCCATGAAAATGAAACACATTCCTAGTCAATCATAAAATATTACAAGCACCTATCGTTTGAAAAATTTCATAACATTGTAACTGTGCCCAGTGAGTATCATGTGATCTCCAAGAAAAAGATTCTAATATTTTCTATGAAGCAATAGAGCACAGAGTAAACAAAAGAATTATGCCCAGGAAGTCGCAATAGCTCAGCAACAAAACCACCACACCAATGCAGGCATGCTGAGGTGAAAAACACTCACAGGTAAAGGAGTGAATTTTTGACACAATACTATAAGGGACAGTTTTGAAGAGAAAGACGATTGACCTTTAAAGGTAGAAGGGAGGAGAATCATTATTTGGGGCTATGTTCACAAACAATGGCATCTTAAAAGCTGTTATCCTGAAGTTATAATTTAGCTCCTACACTGCTTCTGACTAGTATTCAGAGAGAGAGAGAGAGAGAGAGAGAGAGAGAATATGCACACCCAAACACCTCTCTATACAGTGATACCTCTTAAGACGAATTTAATTGGTTCTACCAGTCAATTCGTCCTACGAAAAATTCATCCAACGAAACAAGGTTTAATGTGGTTTCCCATAGGAATGCATTGAATTTGTCTTGCAAAACATCCCATAGGAAAATTCGTCTTACGAGGTTTTCCTAAACCTGGGCATTCCATTCGTCTTACAATTTTTTTGTCTTAAGGGGCATTCGTCTTACGAGGTATTTCTGTATTTCTTTATGGGCACAAATCATGTTACTCAAAGTGTCCACTTCTGCTAAACGTTCCATTATGGAAAATAACAGCAAAGATTCCCAATAATTAAATCAGTTATCATGCTTGGAGATAAACTCATTTATTCTATGAGAAGGCCATTATGTGTCTGAAATTCCATTGAGGAGTTAGGTACATCACAAATAGAGTGGGCTCATTCAATCAACAAAACTTAAGGAAGAGCAGACTCAATTGCTATTCTAGTTTCTACTTACTATGCTAAGCAAGGAGATTTCAGCCTGTAAGAAAGAAACACATCACACAAGAATATGAGATGGGATACGGAGAGGAATGTCAGGCAAGCATTGAGCTGTTTAGTTGTTACAAATGATGGAACAGAGAACATGTGTGTCTTAGAGAGCAGGAAAGGAAGAGAGTGCAAGTGCAGGGACAGACATGACTATTTCAGCTCCTTTAAATTGAAGCTGTCATGAGCCATCTAGGGAGAGAAATATCAGACAAGACAAGATGGAATGACGTTTTGAACAATACAATCAAAACGACGCAAATACTTTAGAAGGCTGAGGATAAACTATAAACCCCAATGTTGTTATTCTATTGATGAAATGCACCCCTGGAATAAATAAGCTTCACTCTGTTCCTACTGGGCTAAGAGGTTTGTGTCAAGGAAAACTAAGTTGCTCTAAAACAGAAGGAGAATATGGAATAAAAGGAAGGGATTCTTTAGGGTTTAGGATTATACAGGAATGTAAACAGAGATTTCTTTTGGAATGCATTGAAGCTCAAAAGCTTTTCTTCTAAACCAAAAGCTACATTATACTGACAGGAAATTATTTTGTCATTATTTTTCTTGCAACTGTGTGAAATAATAATTGTTCTGGAGAGCACTTTCTCCCAAAACCTTCTTCTAAAAGCTTACTCTATTTTACCACAACCCAGCACCAAGAATAAACTCCATAGGTGACAGATAACACAGAGAGTGAAGTGCAATTTGCTGTTATATATGCAGACCGAGAGATGAAAGCCACTTTGGGTCCTTTTCCAAGGAGAAAGTCGAAGTAAAAATACTCTAAAATAAATAAATGAAATAAATGAAACATTAGCTTCTTTTAGGATGTTCTTCCATCTCCTTTCTACCCAGCCCAACAAATTCCATGTGTCAATACAGAATGTGTTACCTTTTCAATGGAACAAACTAAGGTGCCACCAATAAATAAAGGCCAAAATCTTACTGGGAATCAATGTAAGGACAACTGTGAAAGTTTAGGCAGTTAACTCATTTAGTTAACAAGCTGGCGCTCATATTCCCCTTTTCAGGCCCAGTCATATGGCTGGCACAAAACCAGGAACACAAATGGCAACTGGTTAATTAGCAGCAATTAGCTTCACAGTTTAGAAAATTCTACTTACAGCACAGTAAATACAAGGGTGTGGTGTGGGGAGGGCAAGGGGGGCGGGGCACCCAGGGTGCAGCAATTAGGGGGCGCCAAATCACCTACTGCACCCTCCTCCACCATCTCCAGGCCGGCTGCAGACAGGCAGGTGTGCAACAGGGGTGGCTGCGACACCCTCCTCCTCCTCCTCCAACTCTTTCACACACATGCACACAAACAAACGCAAACATGCCACCGCGCGCCCCATGCCCGCAGGATTGCTGGGTGGATGGGATGGAGTTGGGGAGGGCCGGAGGGGCACAAAAAAACCTTTGGCCCTGGGTGCCCCAAAACCTTGCTACGCTGCAGAGTAAATACCCAACAGAATTCTGACTATAATGTTTTACAGCCGATATTTAAAAACTTATGGAGGCAATGTTTTGTCAATGTTAGTTTAAGTTGTTAAAATATGTTACTGTTAGGCCTTCTAAGGAAGTCACAACTGTATAAACAATCGTCCCTGGAAGGGGCAAGCACCGACTCACTTCCAATGAATGGCTAGCTCCACAAGTAGAGGTTCCCATATTTGGACCCAGTTGATTCTGAATTATACCTCCCAGAAGCCCTAACAACGTAAGTAATAGTTAGGCTTTACTGAAGTTTTAGCATAGGAACAAGTGAGATAATGGATTAGGAATCAGTGGCTGGAATCCTGGTACTTAACATAGTAAGTCACACTAGAGCAGGCCCATTCAAATAAGCTACTCCAGCTATGACTTACTGTGCTAAACAAGATTTCTTACAAATTCTACACAGACTTATTCTATACAATTCAAAGAAGCTACTGTAGAAAATACGGTGATTTAAAAAAATCAGTTTTCTCTCCTGCATGGCTATTTCAGGGCATAGCAACCAATTTCCTATCGCACTTAAAGCCTGCCCTGGACAGTACCACAACTGAAAACTACAGTTTTTCAGTCCCTACAGATAACTTGTTTGAAAAGTGCTTTTAGAAAATGTAGATTTGAAGCAAAACCAGTCCCTTGGAGAAGACATTTTTTAAAGGTGTAAGATTAAGCTGCAACTATTTACATAGTCCTTTCAACTAAGGATAGCCATCACTATAGACCAGCACTGAAAGTCTTGTCTGCCAGAAAATGAAAGAGGATATCCTAAGAACCTTAAGAAGTAGCTCAACATTGAAGACACTATGAAAAGGCCAGTTTTTCATTCAGGAGTCTGTCACCAATTAATAATGCAAATTCAATGAGCCTGTCTGGATAAGGACTCTGTGCTGGCAAGGTAAGGGAGCAGAAATGCTGGTGGAGCAATCTATAGAAGAAGGAATTTCCACTGGGAGCAATATCCAGCCAGAGACAGCACTGATACTGATCATTTTCAAAACATTATTAGAGGGATGGACGTATTTGTGGGGGTAATATTCTTCCTAGCATCAAGCTTAATGATAAAGAATGGCACATATAAATGGACAAGTCCGTTCCACACATCCTACCAGATTAATGGAAAAACATGTGCTATTTGTGCATTTGCATTTACTTACAGTCAGATATACATTTGCACATTTTCCAAGTCATTAGCTGCCAAAGGTTTAAACTACCCATTTAAGAGGAATAGTTTTATGTCAATACTCACCTTTAAACTAAGCATTTAAATCAGACTTAACAACCTATAGCTCCATTAATTGGGAAAATTGCTTGCCTCCCCATGTCAAACTAATTCAAAATTACTAGCTGGAATCCTATTGCATAATGTTATGATGTGTAACTCAGATGATACCATCAATCATAGGCAATTGGGGAAATTAAAGTTTCCCAATCCTAATGCAATCTGCAAGCTGCAAAACTGGGTGGGGGTGTCCTTTAATGCCCCTAAAATGAAATATTTCTGGTGTAAAATTGTACAATAAAACATTGTGACTGTAACAAATTATATGAAATCAAATCTAGACACAATCAAATAATCAAATAATAATTAGTAAATAATACCCCAGTCTGTTTGAATAAGTGTACAAGACACTATATTTATTATTGCTTTTGCCATCAACTGGTCTTGCAAAGAGACTTGCAAAATTAAAACAACTGGTCTCATGAGCCATCAAATCAGATTTGGCTTATATCAAATCAGATTAAGTGAGGTATTTAAGGAGTGATTTACCAGTTTCACTCCCCAACTGAGTTTCCATGGCTGAGCCCAGATTCAAATCCAGACCTCCTGAGTCTTAGTCATGCTATCCACTACACTGGTTATCACATCACCTACTAAAAACAATACATTATTACAATATTTTAAAAGGATTTAACAAATATTAGATTAACAACTAGTGGAATAAGTTCAGCTGGTGCATAGTTTTAACTGTGCAAATGCACTCTTATTTTTCGTCTCATAGATTAAGGCCAGATTCCTTTCCTCGTTTCAGATGGGTTGGAAGATTTAGACAAAGATTTGCAGACCTGCCTGGTACAAAATGCCCACATCTGGGTATAATTCCTTACAAACTCCTAAGCGAGAGGTCTGTGCCTTCCATGCTGTAGAGGGAATATTTTTATTCCATCTACAAACTCCTTGGCTTCACCTTGTATCAATCACAAACCTATGTACACTGATTAAGGACTAATGCTTGAAGATGTCATTACAAACTCATGGCCAGATTTGTGGTAAATTAAAATGCATTAATACATTCTAAAATCAAATAACTATCAGATGAACACTCCTAAAGTCTTCTTAGTAATGAATGCCATATCTGATATATCTAAATTTTATCCTGTTGGAGCTATGACTATGACAAAGAGCAACATACCCTTTTGTATTTTTACACTATAAGAGAGATTTCTGGGTTTGTTTAGAGGAAACTTTTATGCCATTCTAAATCCTTCCCTCATAATCTTCAGTTTGCACTTTTGGTATCTGCAATCTATTGAGTTGACATTTCAAAGGACTCAACAACAATGGTCAATGGGGAATTATGAGTGTTCAATAGCTCTGAAATATAAATATTTATTCTTCCAAATACAGTCAGTCGTGGGCAAACATACTTGTCCATGCTGGCTTTAAATATTAAGACTCCTTCATAGCAAAAATGCCAAGTACGTCTCAGTTCAATACAGATCAGCTAGCATCATTTTATAAAATAACTAAAAACATGAGATGCCTAAAACCCCACAGTGTGTTGTAATGCATGTTCAGTATAGTTGTTCACCTGGTATGTGTCCCAAAGCCTTATGGTGCACTGCAGGGGAACTTCTCGCATCAACAAGTTGTTCATCCAGCGGAAAGCAAACTGAAGGTATTTTACTTCATGTTGCTCCAAATGTCTGTGTACTTGTTCTGAAAAATAAAAAATAATAATTTGCATAACAGACTTCATTCAATACTAATGAGTTATGTGCACCATAACAAATAAGCACACATATGAAAATACACAAAATGACAGGATGTGAGGTTTAATACTCAATTGTCATGTTTTTCAAAACTGAGACAAAGTGTCTGGTTCACCTGAGTAGCACAACATGTTTTCTGAAAGGGCATATAGACAGAGGAATGAAGACTTAGTGTTGCTCAAGCCTTAGCTCATGACAACAAGGAATACTGAGTGGTCTAATATAACCTTGTTTCAAATCCTGTTACACAAACTGCATAACTTTTACAGGCCAACTACCATATGTTGATTAGTCTCTGCATACTTTACTTGTTGCATAACAAGTCACTTAACTTGGGATACAACAGAAATGTCTGCAGAAATTTCTTATGACTATTCACCTTTAAAAGTTAAACCATTTGCGTAACTATGCAACAGGATTTCAGCCACTACCCAGTATAATGAAAAGTAAGTGTTCTCTAGTAAAGACATCTTGAACAATTTCCTGAGTAGGAAGCAGAAGACTGCTAAACCTGAACATGCTTGCTTAAGAAATGTAGCAGATAAAGCAATCTGATTATTTCCCCTTTTAATTTCCTTTCTGTTTCTTTTCTGGAGTGGGCTTGCAAGGAGGGGGCTCACCATTTATCAAAACCTCAAATGGAGAAAATTTGATGCAAAATAGTTATGGAATACCTTTATTTTGCCTTGTGTATTACTTTCAGTAGCTGTGATTTTTTTTACTGTTGTTCTACAAATCAACTGCTATTAGTATACTTGATCACAATTTTAAATTACAATACAGATGGTATTTAATCCCCATACCCACACAACACAAACTGGTGGAGAAAGTATAAGAAACCCAAATCCTATTTACAAATTTGGTAAGCTTATTTCAATGTGACGTTATATTCAACAAATGTTTTTACAGACATGGGAGAAAATCACTGACAAAAACTATTACTTTGCCACCCTCTCTTTATCTATTTTTATTCTTAGATAAATAACCAGGAAACGTGATAAAGAGCTTACAGTTACTTGTGTGGTTTCAAGACTGGAAATGTCACCCATAATACTGGGGGGTTCTGCACCGAGTACTAGAAATTTAGACCATGGAATCTAGCTCTTATGGAAAAGCTGAAGCATAGACTTCAAAACTTAATAAAACTACTTGTACCAGAGCTATTTGTAAGCACTTGGTATCCATTTTTTGATTATGTCGACAATAATATATCCATCCTATCCTTCAATCCCCCTCTATATAGAAGACCAATCCTTAACTAAAATCTTGTTTTTCACCCCTTTACTCCTCCTTTATAAAGGTGATAATTTCCCCTATTATGAATCTCTTGCCAGTACCCATGACCATTCTTTAATTATTATACTTTGAGTGATATTAATGTATTTTGCCTATTAAAGATTTAATAAAGTAATAATCAAAAACCACGAAATCGATAGTTTAATGCTTTCATAGCATACTTGCTATAAATTTTGCACCATCCCCCTAGCAACTGGCCAGTATTATGAAATTATTCAATGTAGGACCCTAGCAACCCTTGGGTCATGTGCTGCAGTATCGTGAACCATGGCTGGCAAGGCCACTATGGGGCTATAAGAATGGCATTTGACCTATTCTTTCGGAGCTTGATGATTGTTTTCAGTAGTAGAGGCACTGGTGGAAAACCATAAAGCAGGTTGGAGGTCCATGGTACCATGAAAGCATCTCCTAGGGATGTTGGGTCCTGGCCCGCTCTGGAACAGTATAGATGACATTTGTCTTTGTCTATGGAAGCGAAGAGGCCACTCGTGATTGTTGAATGACAATCTGCTGAGAGAGTTCGCAATGAAATCATCTGTGCGAATATGAATGGCTATCAGTGATACCTTGTGTTTGCAGCACCAGTTTCAAAGTTGCATTGTGAGGTCTAACAATGGCTGGAAGTGAGTCCCACCTTGCTTGTTGATATAATACATCACCGTGGTGTGGTTGATGACAAGCTGAACACCCAAGTTCTGGATCTCGTGGTGGAATGCCCTGAAGGCCTTCAGGAAAGCCAGGATTTCCGACTGGTTTATGTATAAGAGTCTTTCCTTTGCTGACCAAAGGCCATGAACTTCTAGGTGAGTGCAGTGAGCCCCCCCCCACTGTGTTGGGCATGTGTCTGTGGTTACTTGAATTGCCAGACAAGGTGGTTTGAAGCTGATTCCTTCCTCCAGGTTTTCTATCTGAAGCCACCATGTCAGTTGAGTGAGAACAGCCATCGGTGGTTGGAGAAGGAGCCCTTGATCATCCGTCTGGGGGTTGAAGACTGACAGGAACCATGATTGGAGAGGACGCACATGTAGTCTGGCATAACGGGCTGTGGGGATGGTCGAGGCCATAAGGCCTAGAAGTTCTTGAACTGTGTGTTCACAGATAACGAACTAGAGATGTGATCTTCTGCCAGAAATCTACAGGAAGAAAACCTCGGCCGATAGAAGAGTCCAGAATGGCACCTGCATACGAAACCACTGTGGCAGGCGTGAGTCTTAATTTTTGTTTATTTAGCTGTAGTCCCAAACTTTTTAAGAGAGACAGGGTGAACTGGGTATCACATATAGACTGGCGTTGGGAATGTGAAACCAAGAGCCAGTCATCTAAGTATGGGAACAAAATAACGCATCTGAGACTGAGGAAGGCCACGACTGGAGCCATAGCCTTGGTAAAAACTCTTGGGGCCGAGGAAAGACTAAAGGGAAGAGACTTGAATTGCATAACTGTGACGTCAATGATAAAACGGAGAAACCTTGATGGAGATGAGCAATGGTGATAGTAAAATAGGCATCCTTTAGATTGATTATGACGAATCAATCACCTTTTTTCAGAAGGGGGATGATGGTATCTAAAGATGTCATGTGAAAACGTTTCTTGACAATGAATTTGTTCAGACACCTTAAGTCTAAGATAAGTCATAGACCACCACCTTTTGGGTGCCGTAAAATAACAGGAATAAAATCCATATCTTAGATGTCGAGCATGAAACACTTCTATGGCCCACTTTTGAAGGAGGGAACGAACCTCCACGCAGAGCAGTTGGGAAGAGGTGCTGGTATGGAGAAAACCTGTTGGTGGTAAAGTGTTGAATTTTATAAAATATCTGGTGGAAATGATATCCAGAACCCATATGTCCGTAGTCATGGTAGACCAGAGGCAAGTTGGATTGGACAACAAGGGGTAGTAACAAGCTGGGGCTGTAGGTGAGTCAAAAACCGTGTTTGCTCTTTCTTTCAGGTTTACGGAAGGACTGGCAGTTGGCGTTGTCTGGAAGCCGGAGCATGGTTAGCAGGCCCTGAGTTGGATTGAGGGTGCTGACGATCAGGTAAGTAGCATTGGTAGAAAGCAGGACAACACCAAGGTTGTCAGAAAGACCTGTATGAGCTCCTGGTAAGAGTAGGAATGAGAGGTTTAACACAGTTTATTGAGCCTGTTGAGAATGTCATCAGTTTGTCTTCAATGAGAATGTGAGCATCGAGCATAGCCATGCTTACCTGCAGAGGACTATGATTGTAGCAAGTTGTTTAGCAGCCACACCAATAGGATGCCAGGCTGCTGGTCTTTGGTGTTTGGCAAGGGAAATCACATCTTGATAGGAATTTTGGACCCTGGTATGGTGGTCTTCAGGTAACAAGTTCTGAAAGGTTGCATTTTGTTCCAGACATTGTGCAGGTAAGCCCCCATGGCTGCTAAATAATTTAGCTACTCTAATGATGAAGGATGAAAGGGAATACAATCTGCGACCCAGAAGGTCCAACTTCCCACACTCTTTATTGGAAGGTGCATTAGAATATTTGAACCTAGCTCTGTTCTGAGTGGAATCCACTATAAAAGAGTTAGGGAGAGGGTGTCTCTGAAGAAAGGCAGTCTGATCACCATGAGTCTTGTATAAGTTTTCCACTCAGCGTGGCATCTGGTACGAGGCAGAGGGTTTCTCCCAAGATTATTTGATGAGCCTAAGCATGGGCTTAATGAAAGCTAAATGAAGTGGCAGAGCTTGATCCAAGGAGATGTCATCAAATACTTGATCATCATCATCAAATGGTGGTTGGGCCACAGACAGGTTGAGGGCGATGGCAATCTTTGTGATCATATGTGAATAAGACTTGTAATCCTCCAAAGGGGATGGGGGATGCTCATTGTTGACATCTGAATTCGGTGGAGGGGGATGCATTTGAGTAACCTGAGAGTGGTCAGAAGGGCAAGTCTGTGGCATCACCTGTGGGGTTATCTCTGGTTGGAGAGTCTGAAGGATCCCACTCCGAAGGTGGCGCTGATGAAAATTCAGACCGTCAAGCTCGAGAGGTGACAGTGGGTGAAAACTCAGACCGTTGAACTTGAGGAGTGGCAGAGGTGGAAGGGCGCACTCAAGATTGTTGCTCCTGCAGTGGAGATAGTCAGGAAGGCTGTGTCAAGGTCGGTTCTTTTTTACGTCTGGAGTGTTGCCTAGTTGCTGAGGAAGTAGTTCAAAAGGGGTCTCGTCAAGGAAAAACAGGAGAAGGTTGAGTATGATGCGTTTCTCTGCCTCAATATGGAGATGGCGAGGTCGAGATGGAAGTGACCTGGCGTTGAGCTTGAGGAGGCGTTGATGTGGAAGATGAAGAGTGGTGTTGGTGTCAGCTTCAACAGTGAGCCCTACGGGGCGGAATGTCAATGAATTCCAGCTCCAGATAAACCACATTTGGCTGTTCATAGCGACACAGCTTGGCAAGTCGAGAGTATTCAGTGTCAGAGTATGAATTGTTGGAGTCAGAGTGTCGGGGTTGACACCTGTGTCTAAATATGGAAAGGGAGTCTGAATACTCCAAGTCATATAGATCCTTTTGTCGACGCTCTCAATGTCGAGGAGGGGTAGGGCTCCATTCCCTCCGATGCCTCTGCTGTTGATGGCGTTGCTGTGACTCGGGAGAGCCAATATCGGAAGCAGTAGGACGCCGAGCTGTATCTGCTGAGGCCGTTTCTTGCGACGAGTTACAGACTCAATAGAATGAACCTCATTAGAGCGGCCAGGTGGAGTTGGCCGAGCCGCAGAATGGTCCTTGGACCTGATAGAGACCAATGGATCTTGATGTCATCTGCCCGGTGTGGAGGGTGAATGATGACCCGGTGAAGGCGGGCTCCTTTTATGTCGTTGTCGACTTGGCTGGACAGTTGGTGGGATAAAAGGTGCTACCCTAGTCTCCATCACATATGAGTCCAGCGAAATACTTCTCCGATAATCAGAAGATCCTGATCCTTGCAGTAAGGTGGGGAGCTCAGTAGAGTTATCACCCAATATCAAGGAGTGAGGAGATCTTTGAGTCGGAGCAGTTTCTCGCTCAGGGCTGGTGGTCGGTGTCAGTCAATTCTGGAGTCCTGGCTAGAGAAGTTTCCATCCTGGGAAGGCTGTTTCCACTGTTTTTTGTCTGCCTTAGCCAACTTGGGCTTGGTAAGCTGGCGAGTCTTAGTTTTAGGAGCCGATGGAGGCTGCTCCAACAAAACAAGAGAAGGCTGTGGCCCATGCCAGCTTCTAAAGAGTGCTCCCAGAGGTGGGATCTTAAGCGCTGGAGACGGGCTCAGAGGGCAGCCTTAGTAAGGTTTTTACAACGATTGCAGGAAGAGTGCTGGTGTCCTTCTCCCAAGCAAAAAAGACACAAGGAGTGTCCATCTGTAACTGGGATCTTATTTTTGCAAGAACTGCAATGTTTAAATGGAGAGGAAGAGGCCATTAAAAAGGGCAGGGGAAAACTAGAGGGGAAAAATGGGTAAGGGGAAAATAGGGAAGGAGGTTCCTTCAAGAAAAAACAAAAAGCAAAAATAAAATAATAAACTTTATTTTTAAAGGAAAAACCTCACAGCTAGAAGAGCACGAGGAACACTGGCTGAAGAAAAGAAGGAACTGAGGTATGACGGGGGTGGAGCTGGGTTATATAGGGTGGGAAGTCCTTCAGTCTATACTGCTTCTAGAAGGTTCCAAGGAGTTACTGTGTCTGCACACATTAACCCATTGTGTGCAATCACAGAAGATCACGAAGAATCTCCAAGCACACCAAAGCTCTTCCACACTTATGTGTACTTCTATCAGAAGAATAGACAATAAAGTGCAAAACTTTATTTGCAATTTGTTTTATAAAATATGCACAGAAAAAATGGAAATTCATAAACCAAAAGGATTCATCCCTCTTTTTTTATAAGTAATTGTGAGCAGATGTTATTCCTCTGATAAAGGTAATTTGGCTGGTAATAATTCTAAATTTACATTTTCCATTCCACTGGTAGTAAGCATGTAGATGTAATGAATGACTCGGCAGATGTAATTATTACCATCTTTCAGATGTATAGTTTCGCCCCAATAAAATACTTATACAGCAATTTTCAATAATAAAATTATGCTAAATCTTAAAAAAAAAATAGCTGTTGTAGCAATATGAAATAAGGAGTGAGTCTTTTTAATAGTCTTCTCAGCACTTTCAAAACTTACACAAACCTATTGAAAATGTTGCTGAAACAGGTCTTTTTTAAAAAACACTCACGTGATGTATGTCTCTTTTATGCCTTTCATTATGTGCGTTCAAGCTTCTCAAACATGTTAATACAGAATGCACTATGTGTTTGCACTAACAGCTAGCATAATTATTCCATGCTTATTTCTTAAGCAGAATATCAGGTTTACAACTGTGTATGCTTAGTGCACTGCAACAGCTCTCCTAACAATTACTTCATGTTAGAAACCACTACACCTAAGACTCACTTACTTTAACACAGACTAACTGTCTTGACAGTTCTGGAGTGGATTTTATCATGTCAAATGTGGGTGCAATGACACAACTGATAATAAGGTTTGCCTAGTCCAAGCTTTGTCAATACAGAAATTACAGTTAAGGCATGACTACCATCCAACCTTTATATGAAAACCTCCAATGAAGGAGAGTCTACCACATTTCAGGATAGTCTGCTCCACTGTTAACCTCTTACTATCATGAAACTCTTTGAACGCTCCTGTTTTATAATTTGAATCACCTTGTTTAGGTTCTACTCTTTAGACTAGCAGGAAAAAAAGTTTGCACCATTTCCAATGTGATACCCTTCAGATATCTGAATATGGCTATCTTACCACCTCTCAGCTTTCTGTCTGCCTCGCTATACGCATTCATCTCCTTCATTTGTTCTGCACTCGCACCTGTAGCTGTTCACAACCAAAACACCTTTAAGCTAAACCAGAGTACTGTATTTCACAACTTACCTTCCAACAAGTCTCCTTGTTCACAACTAGCACAAAAACAGTGGACTGGCAGAGGGGAGACAAATTATTGAACCTCTGTTCACCTAAGACTTTTATTACCTACTGGTAAAGTATCAGTAGCCAGTGTCTTCAGTGCCGAGTATGGTAGGGGAGACTACTCTGCCTCCATAGACATTATGGAGATACTTATTTACAAAGCTAACATCAGCCCCATCTATTAATGGAGTTTGTTTCCCTCCTTACTCAAATCCACAATCCTCTGATAACCCAAGACACAGGAGGATCTGTGAAAATATTTATCATAGGTCATGCACTCTTAGTCATTACTGTGGGGTTAAGGTTTCCTGGGCTACAATAAACTTTTCTCAAAACACTTGGTTTGATATTATTCTAGCAGACAGTTAATTAACACATGATTTCAAGTAGTTTTAAACTGTATTAGATTTCCCTAAAATATAGATACTGTATTTTGAACTGATCATGCACATTTTGTTGTGCCATTAAACAATTACAAGGAACTATATCCTGGAAGGTCACAAATCACATAGGAAGACTTGTATTTCCATAATTACATAGGAACCTTTGAAAAAGAAGTTTTCTATATCATATTAGCAGAATGTAGTTTTTTGTTTTGCTTATTGTACTTTGCCTCTAGACCAGTCAACTTTAAAAACACCTTAGAAAAGTAATTAAAATTGTTTTTCTATCGCAGTATTTAAAGCAGCTTTACTGAATTACAGTAATCACATTTCTTATAAATATTGTAAAATAACAAATCCCTTGAAATTGAAAACTTAATCCACAAAGTTTGAAAACAATTCCCTCAGAAGATGAAAAGATGAGATTATTTTGAGAAACCTGCATTCATTATGGTACACATGTGGTTCCATCATATTATAGCAACCAGAAAAACAACAACAAAAGCCCACAGCTAGGATAGTTGTAAGAAAATTATGGGCGAATTACTACTATTTGCAGCTTTTGCTCTTTTAAGTCAAGAATTTAGAAACCCCAGAACCTTCAGCAATGCCTGTATCTAACTTTCACAGGTTACCAGGTTATAGCCTTTAAAAGTGGAATTTTTATGGAATAATTAAGTCAAAGATTATAACGAGATTGGGGATTTCAAATGAGGGCTTGGAGAAGGTCTACATGAAACTGTTTTAACACATTTTTTATTGATCAACATGTTTACAAGAGCACTGATCTATACAGAGAGACAGATACTAAAAAAGCAGAAGGAAAATGGTCAAATTATATGGGGAAGGATAATAAAAGAGAGATTCCAGAGCAACTGCTTAGACTCTGGTAATTCTTCTGACCTTGCAAATAGCTGGATAGTTTTATATAATGGTAATGTTAACCTTTACCCATGCCCAAGGCCACTAGCAACTGTTTTTAATGTTGAAACATAGACAAACATATATAAAATTTACTGTGGTTATGTGCTAGTGCAACTAAGTGTATACTGTGCATCAAGAAACAATCCAATTAATCTTTTTCAAGAAGCTTATTCTGTATTAAGCTATTTGTGCAGTAGCAGTCCTTTGACACACATACACTCATAACTGACAGGCAATGTCACAAATATATGCTTAGTTCTGCTTGGCATCACTTTACTCGTTAACTTAACAAACTATCAAGAGAATATGTTGAGAACGGGCAAGCACTATATCTAAAATTTCATTTAATTAAACTCCACTGTAGCATTATGACAGTCAGCACTTCATGATGGGAATTGTTTTAAGAATGAAGGTAGAAAATGTTTCTAAATGGCCTTGCTAAAACATGAAAGCATAATCTAAAATTACCCTTCTACCCGCCACAATTTATTTCTAATATTAAAGATGTTATTTCCAAGGTTGTAATTAATTGGATTCCACAGAGAAATTATTCAGACATTCCTGATAGCAAAATGATACACTTAGGCCCAAAACACAGCACCAAAGGACAACTATAAACAACCACTGTGACTTTCCCAAATTACTACAATCGTTGAGCTTAATGCAAAACGAATGCCGGCTGCCTTTTGTATGCAGCCATTAGTCTGCAGCAAAGAGATTGGCATTGAATTTTGATTACTTTGCCTTAATAAACAGTAACGAGAGTGGTTCACACTCTGGTAGCTTTCTTTTAAATTATACACTGCAGCGAGTTTGCAGAAGGCCACCATGCCACTAGCTGATTAAGGGGGACAATTCACCAGTGAAACTTGTATTAAGGTTGGGGCAGATCGCTGCATTGACAAAGGCAAGGCAGCTCACAAAGGCTTAACCAAAAACTGCAGCCAATTCACATTTAGAGTCTTCTTTAGATGTTGGGGCTTACCATCAATCCGGCTCACAAGCTCTTCCAGCACTTTCACTTTCTTTTGAATACCTGGCTGGGCAAAGGTATAGTTATCCTACGGAGAGAGAATCATAAAACAAAGGTTTCAGCAGAGAGAGGTGAACATTGGCATTTCAAATCACGCGCCTCCTGTGAACGTTTCAAAAATACAACTCGTTCACTTCATCACAACTTTGCTTAACTGAGTGCCCTGCTCAAAAAAAGATAGTAGAATTAACAATTCAAACAAAGAGCTTTATGACAACATCTTTTAGTATTTTAAGTATAATTGCTTTGTTGCTTAGAGGATGTTATTTTAATTGTGGCTCTGACAGAGATGTAAAATATCTGAAAATTTTGAAGCCATGGGAAAAACAAACTTTGGAAGAAACAGAAAAATTAGGGAAAACTGGGATTTTTTTTCTCATTTCTCCCCCAAAGTTTCTAAAAATTTTACCATCTCCAGACTCTGGCTAATCTAGCTAAAGAAACATGTTTCCCATGAGATGGGACAATCATGTGCAGCGAGGTCAGAAGATATTTCCCCACACGTGGCTTCTCTATTTGGGCTTTATTTTTGTAAAATAAACCATGCTATGGAGTAATATGTTATGTGTTGCTCTTCATCTGAGGTTGTATTTACCTAATTTTCAGACCTGCTAAGGACCAGATTATTTTTTATTATGTCCTGATTCGTAAAACTATAGAATTCAAGGAGATTGTACTCTCTTTTCCACCTGATTGTGCAACATTGCAGCATTTCTTGCCCCATCCTCCTTGTCAGGTGTGTTCTTCAATTTTCTTAATGCAGTTCAAAAGACACTTAACTGGTTACCTCCACTGGCTACAGAAGGGGAAATCAATTTACCTGAATGCCATCAAGTAGTTTGCTCATGCACCAGAAACTGTCAGCTTCAATGTTCTGCAGTACTTCGGTAGGCAGACTGGAAACATCAACATTTTCCACCTCTTCTTCTGTTTTATAAAAGAAAAAAGGGAGGAAAAGACACATTAATGAAGTACACAGACTATATAAGAAACAAATGCCCTCAAGAAATCATCATCTCTAACCTTGTCCACATGGATTCAAGTGCAGTGCCTTGGCTACGTTAGGAATTAACTTCCCTATTCTGCCTCCTGGAAGAAGAATGGGCCTGTGTAGCCTTGGGGGACGTATTCAGTCCGAGAGTGCCCCCGCAAGACCGGAATAATAAATAACTTCTGAGTATTCTATGCCTAGAAGATCTTGAAAAGTCTGGCCGTACGTCAGTAATGACCTGAAGACATTGAATTTGGAACAACACCAATTGCCTGATCTTTTGGGTCATCTGAAAGACTAGGTAGCAATATTTGGTATAAAGTTTCATGAGGTCCAGTCATCAGATATGTATGGAAGCTTTTGCCTAATTAAGTCCCACAAAGCTTGTTGTTCTTGCTGCAGAAAATTCTGAAGCTATCAATTTCAATATTAGCACTTACCGCATTTAGGCTCTTGGAACTCAATGTTCTGGGTAAGTTTACAAGGAAAAACCATGGGATTCAACCCCTGCAGACCCAACTGCATCACACCCTTCATAATGGACTTCTAGCAGGGGATCATACACAGGGAAGTGCGCAGGGTGGCCCAGATTGCTAGGAGACCGAGTGCACAAATGGTAAGGCTCTCTTCCAAAGAAAACAATTGAGTTGGGACTCTCCGCTGCAAAAGTTGGCCTTAGTCAGATCTTGCAGGTAAGAGCATGATTGTGGCCTCTGCCCTTCGTGAGGCAATAAATACAGGGAATGGCCATCATATACAGGAATCTTGCTGGAACAAGATTCACAACTCTTAAAAGGGCACTTCAGAGCCATGTAAAAAGGGCAGGAAACCACAATAACTGTAACCCCTTTAAAGGAAAAAAATGACGAAAAATAGAGGGTAGAGAGGAACAATCACAATCAGGTAAGAAAAGAATAATCTACAGTGAGATGTCACTGATAAGGAAAAAAGACACTTCAGAAACTCCCTCAAGACATCTTAGCAGCAGAAAAGAAGGAAGAGTAGGAGGATCACTGAGAGGGAACATGCCTGCTAGGAGGAAAGGGTGGGATTTCCTAAACTCTAGAAGTTTCCAAGGAGGACAGCACAACAAGTACAAAGAGAATTCAATGTGTAATTCACAGAGACAATAGTGAAGAAATTAGAGTTACATTGAATTGAAATGCCCTAGGCTTTCCTGGATAGAATCGTGCACAAAACACCTAGAGTGATGATGCGATATAAAAGGTTTTGATATCAAAGATTTCCAAGGTGTTAGCATTCAGAGGCTTCCATGTTTATGCCAAGGCTGCTTGATGAGTAGTTTAGGACTTTGTGATCGCCATTATGGCCATGGAACTCTCCTCTCAAGACATTCCCACCCAGCATTCCACTTCAAGTGCAGATGGGTGGGCTTTCAAAAATCCCTCCAATTCTCTCACCACAGTTCCTCAAAGCTAGAACTGACCACACGTTGCAAAGGTCCACTTTCTTGATCTTGGTGTGCTGCTACCTTCCCCAACTGAACTTCCACCTTAAGCATGGAGAAGAGTGCGCTCCTCTGAGGCCCATAATACATCTTTTTACTGTCTTACCAACTTAAAGTGTTACCTTGGCTGCAACTACAAGTGGACATAAACAGCAAATTACCCATTTCAGGTTAACCACTGGATTAAGCTACGGCAGTCTGTAACATACCTCTCGGGCATGTTAGGAAATTAGATTGAAGACATTTAGCAACGAATGGCATTATGTGTTTGTTGTGAAATATGCACAATCTCTTTACTTTTTAGGCCTTTGCTGCTTAAGACTAAGGTCCTCAATATCGTCATAAATAGCTACTGCTAAAATAACATCTTTAATCAAAGGTTTTCCATATGTGCCACTGCTGTCTGAGAGAGGGGAAGGCAGCTACCAGAAGCAGTGCTTTCTAAGCAATGCTGCCATACTCACAGAACACTCTCACAGAAAGCAATTTCTATGGTCCCTAGATGGTTTTCCTTCTGCATGACATAAAACCCTTTGTAAATACTGTATCATTTTAATTCTATTTCTGTGGTTTCTTGATGTTGACTTTCATTGATTTTTTTAAAATTTATGCTCAAAGATATTTACTGTAATTAATCCTGGAAAAATCATTGGAATTCAGTACTTCAACAGTTAAAATTTAATTAAGATCAGCCCCCAACTGGAAGGGACTACTGGTATAAGGAGGGCAAACCTATCTTGGCATTAGACATGGGTACGGAGCGGCGAAATTGTTGTTTCCATTTTCAGTTATCGTTATCGTTAGGTAACGGAAACGGTAACAAGAATTACTCCGCTCTAGCTCGAACCCGACCCGAAAAAAGAAAAGTTGGCTCTGGTTTATCGTTGTCGTTCATGGCATCGCGGCAATCGCGCGATGCCATTGCCAAGCAGCACAGAAAAAAAGTTTTAAAAAGTAAAAAAAAAAAACCGATTCCCGGCCAAAAAAGCAGGCAAAAATATGCCTGCCTGAGTGCCGCCCCCTAGGGGGGGGGTGGGGGGGGGGGGGGGGGTCCCCGGCCTCCCCCCTCCTTTCCTGGGCTGTCTCTCTCTATGCCATGCGGTGGGGGGGATCCAAAATAGCAACCACAATGTTTATTTTTAAATTGTGGTCCAAAAGCCCACTAAAGCACAACAGAAATATGTGAAAATAAGGTATTTTAAATGCCCGAACTTTTATAGTAGCAGCAGTGGGTTTTTCTTGCAATAAAACGTCTCCATTGATTTTATTTTATTTTATTTTTATTTTTTTACACCTGCACATGTGCAATGATGGGCTGGCCATGGGATGGGACAATGCAAATTTTTTGACCCATTCCACCAATCACATGGCCAGGTTTTGACTGAGACTTCTGGATGTGCCAGAGGGCATAAAAAGCCCACTAACCCTAACCCTAACCCTAACCCCAACCCTAACCCTAACCCTAACCCTAACCCTAACCCGTTCGCCAGTACACTGTCCTTCTTAGTGGGTCAGAGGCACCCAGAGGTGCAGCCCACTAACCCACCCTAACCCTAACCGTAACCCTAAGCCTAACCCTTACCCTAACCCCAACCCTAACCCTAACCTGTACACCAGTACACTTCCCTTCTTAGTGGGTCAGAGGCACCCAGAGAGGTGCCTCCCAGAGCCCACTATTCCCTACCCCTACCCCTACCCCTAACCTGTACGCCAGTCCTTCTTAGTGGGTCAGAGGCACCCAGAGAGGTGCCTCCCAGAGCCCACTTATCCTACCCCTAACCCTAACCCTAACCTGTACGCCAGTACGCTTCCCTTCTTAGTGAGTCAGAGCAGAGGCACCCAGAGAGGTGCCTCCCAGAGCCCACTATTTCCTACCCCTACCCCTAACCTGTACGCCAGTCCTTCTTAGTGGGTCAGAGGCACCCAGAGAGGTGCCTCCCAGAGCCCACTTATCCTACCCCTAACCTGTACGCCAGTACGCTTCCCTTCTTAGTGAGTCAGAGCCGAGGCACCCAGAGAGGTGCCTCCCAGAGCCCACTTACCCTAACCCCAACCCTAACCCTAACCTGTACGCCAGTACACTTCCCTTCTTAGTGGGTCAGAGGCACCCAGAGGTGCAGCCCAGAGCCCACAAACCCTAACCCTAACCCTAACCCCCATGCTCTGGGACGTCAAATCGCGCTAAATCGCAGTGGAAACGACAAACGACAAAGGGAAATGACAAATTTTTGAAAATTATCGCGACAAACGGAAACGACCCAAAACGGACCCATTCCGACAAACGACAACTCGAAACGTCATTTTTTCTGGTCGTGCCCATCTCTACTTGGCATTATTCATCAAACTATGACATGCCTTTCTTATACCAATAACAATTTTTTCGTTAAAATACCAAGTTTGGAGGGGAAAGTTCTATATAACCTGTACAACTGATAAAAAGCATAAGCTGGTCATAATGAGAAATGGTGAAACACTTGTGTTTGGAACCTCTTCTTTACTTGGGTGCAGGTGGCCTCTCTGCAGAAACAGTGCTGCAAGTCAGTAGTCTCATTCTCATGGAAACTCTCTATAAATGTATGTAAGGAATGCTGGATGATTCTGGCGTAGGGCATTGTGAAGTGATTCATTTCATGTCCTGTATGCAAGTCTAGGATACTTTGTGAGGAGATTGTTTATTGTGGATCAAACAGCTGATGAGCTCTAGAAACGTCTCAAGTTTCAGTTACATTTCTCGCTTCACATCCTGACAGACCATCAAACTGGAGTGTGCTGGGAGAGGAGCAATGTAACTTTGATTTTTTTTGAGCACCTTCTTTTCTTTGCAACTATTGTGAAACTAAAGAACAGCTACTTCATCAGTTGAAGACATGACCTCACAAAACTGAATAATAATGACATTTTGGGAGGTAAAATTAAAATTCAGTTTATACTCCCCCCATCTCTCTTGCCCGAATGATGCCAACAAGAGTTATCAAAATTAGTTTTAGTAATCCCTTCAATTACAGATGTACTTAACCCTTCAATTTAACATCACAGTCCAATCCAAAGGCAAGCACGCTTAACAGAAATTTGCTTAAAGTGGCTTGTGCCTCTATTTCTGGTCTTAATATTGTACATATTTCTTATCCTCAAATATCAAAAATAGCAATGGGCACCAAACAGCAGTTTGGCAGGGTTCATTTCCAGGCCAAACAGTTGATCATCTGGATACAGAGCCCACTGAAGGGGGTGGGGTGCCAAAAAACACAATAACCACATCAAACCGCTGATTCGTGCCCATCTCTAATAGTCACGGTGAAGTTCCCAGATGAAGCAAGGTAAGGCAATCAACACTTAAGTGACTTCTCCTACATTATAGAGTATATAGATGAAGGACAAATAATGATGAAAGCATAAATAGGGATAGTGTAACTTTACTGTATATTAGTGGCCAGAATCCAACTGCATTTTACTCTGGAGCAAGTAAAATCACACACGTCATGGTAACAAATTACAACTAATTACCAAGACGCCAGATGCAGGCCTTGACTATGTGGCTGGGATATAACCAGAATGTTGTAAATCAGCTGCAATTTGCCATCACAACGTACATGGTTTCACTTACAAAATAGGATTCTGGTGAATAAATTTCAATTCTGGAACACCAAAGATGTTTCCATTGTTTCACACAGTTTCCATCAGTACTTTATAAATGCATGTCTCTGTAACAAGGCAAAAGGAAAAGGGGACGGTGGAGAATGAGATCGTTGGACCAACATGGATTTGACCAAACTCAGGGAGGCAGTGGAAGACAGGAGGTCCTGGCGTGCTCTGGTCCATGGGGTCACGAAGAGTTGGAAACGACTGAATGACTGAACAACAACAACTGTAACAAGAATGAGTGAAGTGTAGTGTTCCCCAGACCTCTCTCCCCGTTATTTTTTAAAAATTGTTTAGTGGGGCTGTTAGGGCTCCGGTGAAGTCCTTTGAGGTCCCAGGGCAGAAGATATGGTCCTTCAGTCTTCTGGAATTGGCCATTCCTTTAGTGCAGGGGTGTCCAAACTTTTTTCAAGGAGGTCCAGATTTGGTGAGGTAAAAACGTGTGGGGGCTGACCATTCAGCCTGAAGGGGGGAGAAAGGGCGTGGTCCGTGCTCATCTACAACAGCTGCAAATGCTCCAGTTTCAAGGTGCCCAAGGGCTCAGCGGCTGTTGCAGGGCCGGGGAATCGGCCCATGCACACCCAAGATGCACCACTGCTCGCATATGCTGCCCTCCCTCTCAAGGGGGTGGGGAAGACACTGCAACAACAGAGCCTTGAGCGGGTAGGCAGGCCGGGGGGCTGAGGGGATTGACGGGGGCAGGGAGGACAGGCAAACTATAAAGCTGCAAGCTGATGTCTCTAGCCAGCACAGGGACGGGCCAGCCAGCAGGGATGAGTGACAGGCTGAGCCGGCAGGCAGAAGAGGCTGAGGGCCACTCAAAATGTTAAATTGGGCCACATTTGGCCCCTGGGGCCGGACTTTGGACATGCCTGCTTTAATGTAAGAACAATTGCTATTGTAATGCAAAACTGATCTTTTTGCCCTACACATTTTTATATCTACTACTCCATGAAGAACCCTAAAAACTACCTAGTACTATGGCACTATAATGAAAGGGGGGGAGAGTTTAAACATTTGTCAGTGCATTTAAGCCTGCAGATGTAACAATAACATCATCCACACTAACAAGCCAATAGTATGGACACAGAGAATTTTTTCATATATCTTATTTTTAGGTTCTTTAATGTTTGGGGTCTTTAGTTTGGCTAATGCCTGGAGTGAAATGCTAAATTAAATAGACTAATTATCTAGCCCAGCAGGGCTCTTCTCTTCTTATGGCCTGCCGGAGTGCTGTCAGCCCCTCCCCAAGACAATTACTCCTTGTGGTGGGAACAGCACCAGGAGAGAGAGGAGCAGGGAAGAGACAAGCTAGAGAAGCTAAAGAAAGGGAAAGGGAATTGACACAGAGAATGGAGGAACTTTGGATTGGAGCAGAAAAAAAGGGCGGGAGAATTTGAACAAGGCGTGAGTGAAGCAAGCGAGGGATATATAAAGGAGGAGGTGTAAATCTTACCTCCAGATTGGGGGTGGGTTTGGCTGGAAAGGTTAATGATGCCAAAGGCAGAAGCGGAAAGCCAGAAAAGAGCCTTGACACAAGGGTGTTCCTATTGGGGAGAAAGACAGACAAGGGAGTCTAGAAAGAAAGTAAAAGAAACAAAGAAACAAATAGAGCAAGAAAAGAGGATAAAAGAAGGGTAGAATACGAAAAGCAGAATAACCCTTGCCCCATACGGAGGAGTATACGATCAGAACCAGAAAAGAGAAACAGGCAAGAAGAGTGGAAAGAATGTGGACCCTGGACTCGTTACAAGAATCGTGGAGGGAACCGACCAGAGAATTGGAGCATTGCTTTGGAAAAGCTCCACCAGCACTAGGATCATTAAAACCATGGTGGACTGGGTTGCTTCCATAACTGAGTTTGTGTTTGGACTCTGGGCCAGTTGGCAGACTCTTGGAAAGTATCAATAACCCTTTCACTACCCCAGTTGGACTATATCCTATTACTCTGGTTGAGGTCAATCCATCGTTGTTTTTGGATAATTCAAACAATAAATACAGTTTGGTTGAACAGAATCAGAGTTATATATTGCAAGAGGAGGGGGTGACATTGAGTGTGTAAATGAACCCTCACAGGTAGGTCCTGTGTGTTTGTTTCCCTGCTGTAGACAAGAATAAGCAGGTGAAACTGTTTAGTATTTGGAAAATTAATGATAGATGAAAGTGATAGATGAACAAACAAAGAAAACCAAGTAGAAAGCAGGTTGTTAATGTGGAAATGTATGTAAAATATTATCCCATTAGAAAATAGACCCTTGTTAGCAATGCCTGTTGCTGACTAGAAGACAAATCCACAAAGGCTGCTTGTCATATAAAAATTACATTTTATGCATTTTTTTTAAAAAAAAAACAGCAGGACATCGTACATCTTTGTCAATATCTGGATGGATTAGAAAGATACCACTGCACTAAAATTCCAATTACTATGTCTCGCAGCTATGTCTCTCATTTTCTTCAATTTCCTGCAGTGATTCTCACCATGTTCTCTACATAAGTGTAGAAGTTCACAAAATAGTTGCCTGAAGAAAAACCTGCTGCAACATGAAGTAACTGACATGTTGATCCAACTACTGTGGTTGCTGCAAGCATTGCTATTAGCTCCTGTTTACTCCTTTCCAGCATATTATCTGATTCTTGTGGAAGCTTCCTCTGAGCAAAGTAGAGTAATTCATTTGGAAGGGCTTTAATGAGATTCATTCTCCACAGGCAGAAGCAACACAACAAAATGAAAAGGAAATTAACTATAGCTTGTTACCCTATACTGTATAAAATACTTTATTCACATACTAACTGGTCAGATTATAAGCAAGTCCAGTAATAATCTTACAGTTGCTTTTAAGAGCCACAATGTGGCACAATTTTTTATTTGCAGACTGACTTCACAGGAGGCCTTCATCTATGCTTGTTTCATCAGCATGATCTCTGCTTAGTCAAGGATTAAACTCCTGAAAGTATGATCCAAACTCCACCCAAATTGGGACTTCCAACTCTGTGTGAAAGAAAAGTGTTCTGCTACTGTTTAGGTTTCCCTGCTCATAATCACAGTAAAGTTCAAAGCCATGCAGTCTTAATTATTTTCAAAGAGCAGTTTACAGAAGGGCACTGCTAGCACAAAAGTTGCCAGCCAAAAGCCATAAGCAGTAGATGCAAATGAACTAATCATATTTTTTGTTTTGTTTTGTTTTTAAAAATATACTTAGTTGTAGACGTTAAAGTACTGCATTTTTCAATCCATAAGTGTGAGCGACCCCCGCCGCCCCCTCCATAATGAGGTGCTTACAAGTGATGTAAGATAGGCTTTTATTATGTCCACTGGAGTTCAACACAGACAGAAAACACCTCAGCACAGTTCAGCGGTGCTTTGCCCCCTCTGAGAAATAATAAGGAATCTTCTTCTTTGGAGCAAGCCCTGTCAGAAGTCTATCCATCTGTTAGTAGCACCTGGCTAGGTTGTCTTTTATCTTCACAGCACAAAGAACTTGTGTTTCTCCCAAAGTCCCAAGACACAGCCTATAAACACAGTCTCTCAGTTCTCACTCTTCCTTATGGGTTTTACTCAGTGCCTGTGTAATTCCTATAGAGTGGGGAGTTACCTCACTCCCTCACTCCAGAAGCCAGCGAACGTCCCGGTCAGTTAAACAAGACAGTCTTCATCAGGCCGGCCCACGTTGTCTCCCTTTATTCTCAGTTCTCAAACGTTGAGCTACCTCAGAGAGGGGCTGAGCCCATGAGCTGGCTTCCTTCGCTCGGCTCCTCGGTTGCACAGAAGAGACTTTCTCTTATACTCCTTGGCCTCGGCTTTTAATGCTCACCTCCTCAGGGTTTTCCGACTGGCCAGGCTTCCTCCTTCTCCAGGGTTTGCATCGCATCATGCCAAATATCCGTCTCGCCCTCCTCCTCCACCACCATGATGTTTTCTCCCCTTATATATATAAGCAGAACACTTATCTCTAGGCCCGCCACAGCCTTCTCCTGCCCCCAGACAGGTGTTACATTTCTCTCTAATTGCCTTGCTGCCTCTGGAGGCTGACCACTCTCCCAGCTGCTTTTAGCTGTATCACAATAAGACACACCAGACCATAAGATGCACCTAGTTTTTAGAGGTATGTGTGAAAAAAACATTGCCATATACATACTGTGTTACTGGTACATGTCCAGCCCCACTTTACTCTTCAGCCATGCCACTCTTGTGAGGCCTATCTGGAAAGCCTTCAGCCCTTGTAGAGGCTTCTGGACCCGGTGGAGGTCCTGGCCCCAGCTGCAGCCCCGGCAGAGGCTTCCAGACATGGCCGTTTAAAAAAAATCCCTTATATGACTGATTTTTTCATTGAATAGAAGAGGGAGAATAAACGGACCTACCGGAGACCACAGAGACAAGAAATGGGCTAGACAGTAACCACCCACTATGATGACCATAGAGCTGCTCTTCAAGATGGGCTGAATCTGCATGCAGGGGGCAGAGCTCTCCCATTCAGCCCATTGTGAAGAGCAGCACTATGGTCATCATGGTGGGTGGTTACTCTCTAGCACATTTCTCATCTCTGTGGTCTCCGGTAGGTCCATTTACTCTCCTTCTTCCACTCAATGAAAAAATCAATCATGCAAGGTTTTTTTAAGCAGCTGGGTTGGGACACCTCCACTGGGGATGTAGTTGAGGTTAGGACCTCCACCAGGTCCAGAGGCCTCTGCAGCAGCTGCTCTGGAAGCTCTCGGTGGGGGTGTATTCACTCTATAAGACGCACAGACATTCTCCTTACTGTTGTGGCGGGGAGGTGCATCTTATAAAGTGAAAAATACGGTAATAAAAATAACAATACGGTATGCTGTGCCCTTACAGATCATGTTCTAGTACAACCTGGAGTTCTATATGCACAATAGGTACCAACTCACAATCCATATCAATCCTACCAGGTTCATATGCATAAGTAAAGCTATTATGATTAAGTGCTTATCTGAATAGGAAACTCTTTGTGTTTTCTTACACAAAAAGGGTTTATAACATATGTCCTTTTGATCTAAATCCAACTGCTGACCCAAATCAATTGTGGTATAGAGGGTCAGTACTTGTAGAATTACCACTGATTCAATGGGCCTCCTCTAGTTGGTACTACAGCTGGCTTCAATGTACTACAATATAGTGGTACTCCCACTTATGAGCAGTCTGACTTACGAGCATTTCGACTTAAGAGCGGTCAACCATTGGCAGTTTGAACTGCTGCCTTATGAGCATTAGATAGAGTATGTCCCACTTACAAATTACTGTAAATGGTTCTCCCAGGGAGCTTTGCATCTGGGAGGTTTTAAAACACTGGCGCCTTGCTTCCAGACCCCAATGAGTTGCAGGAGGCGTGGTCGAGAGAGTGTGTTGGAGAGATTTGGAGCCCTCTGGTTTGGAGAGCTTTTTCCTGCATTTCTCTACTGCTGGAAAAGTAGGTTGATTTTTTATCTTTATTTTTCAATTTAATTTAATTTTTTATTTTATTTTTTTGCATGTGTGCGGCTTGCGGTGGGTGGGTTTTGGCCCATGCCATGTTTAAGGCTGTATTTTAAAGTTGTGCTCGTTGGGATTCTTGGGTCTTTGGATTTTTTCTATTCAAGTTTTTGCATGTGTGGGGCTTGTGGTGTGTGGGTTTTGGCCCATGCCATGTTTTGGGAGGACAATCCCAGAACCTCCCAACCAGCATGTCACTATTTGGTGCAACAATCCAAAACATTTCTGTAACGCTTGCCCCCTTCTGCTTCATGATACATAGTCTAAGAAGCATCACTTTACATAGAGCAGGGATGGTGAACCTTTTAGAGACTGAGTGCCCAAACTATGATTCAAAACCCACTAATTTTTCACAAAGTGCCAATACAGCAATTTAACCTGAATACAGGTGGCTGTGAAGGGGTGATGTTGAGTGCCCACAGAAACAGCTCCAAACTACCTTTGGCACCTGTGCCATAAGTTCGCCAACACTGACATAGAGCTTTGAACCAATTATGTCACTATTTTAACAGTGCCTTGTAAAACATTTTCAAAAATGGAGTGTCACTACTGTAAATAATAAAATACACTTTCTGGGTTAATGATATTAAACCATACACAGAAAAGATTGTAACATGCTAAAGACTAAATAATGCACCATGAGAGGAATTCTGTTTTAAGGTATCATTTGTGCAAATGCCCTGACCAGTACCCTTGGATGTCTAAATCCAACTAGAAACCTATTAGACGCATCCAACTGTCAGTGCTTAGTTAATTAAAGTACCTTTTGGAAAATTTAAGCAAATTTAACAAGCTCTTTTATTATGAATAACAAATCAAAGAATCATAATTTGAATTTGAATATTTCATAAGTTAATACATAGCAATGAAAAGACTGCTTCATTAGCATAACTTAATTACATAGCAACTCATTATTCCACAAGTCATTGTTAATGCTGCTACTAGGATTGTAAACATGTTTACAAAATTTGGGGGTGTGATGTGGGGGAGAGAAATCGGTCAAGATTTACATTTTGCTACCACTCTCGACTATTAAACTTTTGTAATCAATCTTTGCTAATTGCTACTGAACACAAAAGTTACAAGAAATTACGAAATTACTGTTTGTTCAGATTTAAACACTACAAATTGAACTGTTTAATGTTGTAATTAACTATTGTCATTTCCCCCCTCAAAAAGGCCTGGTTTCATTTCATTGAAAAATTACATGTTTTCAATTTTGACAATATATACAGAAACATTCTGCTACTGAATGGTTTCATACGGATATATACTGAGATACATTACTATATTAGTATATTGTATGATATGATAGCTATGTTTAAATATTTGAAAGGATGTCATATTGAAGAGGGAACAGGTTTGTTTTCCATGGCTTAAGAGACTAGGACTCGGGGCAATGGTTTCAAACTACAGGAAAAGAGATTCCATTTGAACATTCGGAAGAACTTCATGACAGTTAGAGCTGTTCGGCAGTGGAATATGCTGCCACGGAGGGTGGTAGAGTCTCCTTCTTTGACGGTATTTAAGCAGAGGCTGGATGGCCATCTGTCGGAAATATTGTGAAGGGGTTCCTGCTTGGCAGGGGGTTGGACTAGATGGCCCATGAGGTCTCTTCCAACTCTATAATTCTATGATTCTATGATTCTAATGTTTTAATTGCTTTTAATTGTTCATTTTAATTTTAAATTGTAAGCCACCCAGGGTCCTTTGGGTAGTGGGCAGCATATAAGCTGTATGTATGTATGTATGTATGTATGTATGTATGTATGTATGTATGT
>JAHTLZ010003526.1:63367846-63384359 GCA_023846285.1 Phrynocephalus versicolor
TCTCTCTCTCTCTCTCTCTCTCTCTCTCTCTCTCTCTCTCTCTCTCTCTCTCACACACACACACACACACACACACACACACAAAGAGCACAGATGAATGCTAGAATGTTGAATGTGCACTGAAAGCTGATTGGTTACTGCGTTTGGAATGTGGTGGAAGGTGACACTTTGTGCAATTTAGAGAGGTCAGTGTGTTTCAAATAGTCAGAGAAAGTTGGCTAGAGTGTCCATCTTGAGAGAGGAAGAAAAAAACAACCTTTGAGAGAATGTTTATTGTGGAGAGTCCCTGGAAACTGTTAACCGTTAAAGTGAATATGCTGCTTTTGCACTTTATTTTAAACTACCGTACTTGATAAATTACCCTTCCACTTCTTTTCTTTGCCGATATTTGCTCAATAAATTCATTTGTTGTTGTTCTTCCTAAGAGAAAAATCATTCATTATTTATTTTAAAGAATTATTTTAACAATATTTAAGATTTGGAAAATAAGACAATACCCATGTCTCCTCAGGCAACACAAAACCAAACCCTGAAGAAGATCAAGCCTACACCAAAGAAGTTGTTTCACTAAACAATTCAACAGCATTATTACCAGCTGGGACAAGAAGGCACTAGCTGAGTGGCAATAGTAAAACCGACAACTCTAAATGCTTTGAACAGTTTTGGCAATGGTTGTCCCTTGGGTTATTACCTTACCTAGTGGCACTAAGAAAACGTGGCAAGGTTTGGGGTGGAGGTGGCAGGGAGGTGCCTGTGACGACCTGGAGAGTGTGTAACTCACTAGAATGATATTAGTGAGAAGTGGTATCTCCCCCAGAGAAACCACTTGGGCTCCTTTCATGGGAGAGCAATGCAGAAATATGTAGTATAAAAGACCCACACTGCTATTCTATACCATGTTTACCAGGAACAAATTTTACTGAAATCAGTAAGACTTACACTGTAGTATACATGCAAATTATTGACTGCATAAGTGCACACACTGCACCTACCACAAAATAATACTATTGCTTTGTTGAAAAAAATTAAAAGATGCCACACTAAGTATTTTACAGTAAGGGCTGATACAACAATTGCAACACATAAATACTATAATAATCTGCAGTATTCACAATATCATTTTATCTGAAATATGACGTAGTTCAGTTGTGCCAAGATAAGAGAAAATGAATTGGTTTGGAGAATAAATCATTTCAATTTCCAACAGATGCAGGCATAACAAAATAGACAGATGAAGAGTATATTGGATGGTGTGTATTCAACTGTGTTTATAAAATAGCTGGAATCTAAATATGACTAACTGGACGGTTCTCACTTAAGTTGCTTTATTTGTTAATCCAAGAATTATTCATCAGTATCCAAGAAGTTCTCCAGTATTATTATCATTATTGCATTGATAATGAAAGCCTCTTTTTGTATGATACACTACAAGCATTTATGAGTAGCTTCGCAATTTTTAAAATATTAGGTCTCCTGTTTTACAGCTTTACCAAGAGATCAAAATGTGAACTTCTGAACTGTGCTTAAAAAGAAGCTATGAACCAAAGATAAGAGCAATCCCAAAATGTCATTTCTTAATGCACTCAGTATCAAAGCACTATCAAAGCTACAGCCTGCACTGTAAATACCTTAAGATGACAGGTAAAACCAACATCATGAAATACTGTATTTGCAAAATGTAGAGATATTATAACATGATGTTTACAACTAGTTATCTCAAAAACACAGCAGTGATCCCAGACTTGTAAAAAATAGTGCTGAATGAGGATAATTATTGTACCACAACAGTGAGTGGCACTACCTTTATTTTTAATAATAAGCCACAGATATAACATTAGTATAAGTCAGATGCTGTTTATATCCTTGGCAGAATTCCTCATTGACAGAGAAAAAATAAAGTATGTGTGAATTTGTGTTCACCTCCTACCATGTCTATCTTTCACTCCTATTTAGTAATTTAAGAATGGAAGCGGTAAGCAGAGAAGAAACTCCTTCACAACCTATTTGTATGTATAGTAGTACCTTGGTTTCCAAGCATAATTTGTTCAGGAAACAGCCCTGTAAACCAAAACACTCAGGAAAAAAAAACCCGTAATAAATAATACCTGATTTGTTCCTGATTTGTTATGCCGGAGCCGTGGCAAGAGCCAAAGACAATGTGAAGGGCCGGCCAGCGGCCATGACAGCATGAAGGGCCTTCCACTGGCCGTAGTGCACAAATTACCGGCCAGTGGCCCCAACGGTGCAAATGACTACTCAGTGTTTTGGTGCTCATTTTACAAGATGAGCTCATTAAACGGAACAAAAATGTTACAAAAATGTTGCTCATCTTGCAAAATGCTCATAGACCTGGGCACTTGTAAACCGAGGTATTACTGTGTGTCCGTGTGTGTGTCTGTCTGTCTGTCTGTGTCCGTGTGTGTCTGTCTGTGTCCGTGTCCGTGTCCGTGTGTGTGTGTAGCCTGCAGGTTTAACGTATCATTTCTTCTAAATTGAACAAATTTTGATCCTCTCCACCTAATTTTCAAATATTGCAGATCTGCTAATGGTGCCAAATAATATTTTAATCTGATCTTCCTATTGATAAGAATAAATTTAAGCTTAGAAATTGGGGTGAAGGTTGTTCTTCTTTGTGAGTTGCCAATGCACCTATATAAGTTGTTAATACATGACATTGGTGGTTCATCAAAGCTGCCACGCTTAGTTAGTTATAGCAAAAGGTTTATTAAAGACAGATAGAGGTACAGCACAGGACAGAGAATGGGTTAGCTTAAGATCCGAGAGCAACATGGCCAGAGGCCCTGCTGTTCTGGACAAAGGAGTGATGGTTTCCGTGGTCTTTTATACTCTTTCTGTAACCGCAGCTTACGTATTTCGTCATAATTCTCAGAAATGGCTTTTGCCTATTTTTAGTTCGAGATTGAATTCCCAGAAAATGACGCTTTTGGCACCATGAGATGGTGCCCACTTATCTGTGTCATCTTCGCTTCTCCTTATCTTGGTTTAACCACAAGAATTCGCTATTTCTGGAGACTGGCACCTGGTTTCTTATCTATTTTTTGTGTTCTATGCCAGCATGACCTAATACCTTCAGTCAGGTTTAACACTTTATAATAATTTTTAGCTTTATTCTTCATATTGAGTTAATTCTATTAATTCTTATTAATTGTTATTAATTAATTTTCATCACTATTAGTCACAGATATTAAATTTCAGAAATCACTATTACTATAATTGTTATATACTTTTCACTATTGCTATTAAAGCTGAATACTTTCCTAATGAGTAATTTAAATACTTGTCAAAAATATTTTTAATATCTGATTATACATGAACAGCATTATTATAATTACCATCTAAACATATGGAGTGCAAAGATTTTTATAAATGCAAATTTCAATCTCAAAGCAATCTTCTGACATACTGCTCCAACACATCATTTTTAAAACAATACTGAAAATCAGGACCTACAGGCAACTCACAGGCAATTGTGATCTCAGAGACAACTAAACTGTCAAGGTCTGTTATCTTGTATGTATAAAGTGCTAAAACGATTAAGGGAAGTTCAACTCCCCTTTTTTAAAGCAACCCTGAAAATGTGCAAGTTAGATTTGAACACCTGTGTGCTAAAAGTCCCTGCAAAACAATCAGCTAGCTCCCCATTCAAATCTGAAAGCAAGATTAAAGTAATACTTCCTCCTAAAAGTGTAACTTCCCTACCTAACTGACAGTTGAATGGTAAAAAATCAATAAAGAAAATGCAGTGGACCCTCGTATACTTAAATTGCCACATTCAAGAAATTTATCTGTTAAGGAAAGTACATTGGTTGAACAGTAGAAAAACACAATTTTTACTACATGTATGAAAGGAAATGGAAGTTTAGGAAAATAAATCCAATCAAATCCCCCTTTTAATCTGAATTACATAGCAGTAAAATGTGATATTAAAATGTTTTTAAAATCAACTTTTTGGTCTGGTTTGTGCTTTTTAAAATGAGTATGATCGCAGTAAGAAATCAAATGAAAATACATAAGTGCTAGTCGTGGTTTTCTTTTCACTATGATTATTAGTAATAGGGGCCACAAAATCCAAAAGATGCATGTTGAATGAGACTCCTCCCTTTGGAAATTGTTTGGTAACCCAAATAATCTCCAAGATAAATAAATGACTGGGTAGCCTGAAAGAGGCATTATTCCAAATGGAAAATTTAGGCAGGGTAGGGTAGTTAAGATCAAAAAGCCATCACCTTATATATCTAACAGTGTGACCATTTTCTAATAATAAACTGTCTGATTTGAACTTCTAATTTACAACTAGTCACCCTTCAAGTAACATTCAAAAGTTTCTTATAGTAGGGTGTTACAATACCTAGGAATATTGGTTGGGACTTGGGAGCCTGAGGCTCTTACAAGTGGCAGCACAAACAGGAAATGTAGGTATTGGCTGAGGCTGTGCATTAGACAATGAATTTAGAACGCAACCATTCCTGCTTTTGAGAACTGAGAGCTTAATGGGCCCCTGTGGCTGGTGGCCTCCATTCCATGCACTCCTGCTTCATTGCCTCTGCTATTGGGTGCTCATACTTGTGCTATAGCAAGCTCAATGCCAGGCTTCCATACCAGTAGAGCATAGGGCAGTATGGGCAAACCTATGGCACGGGTGCCAGAGGTGGCACTCGGAGCCCCTTCTGTGGGCACCCAACATCGCCCCTTCACAGCCACCTGTATTCAGGCTAAATTGCTGTACTGGCACTTTGCAAAAAAAATTAGTGGGTTTTGAATCACAGCTTGGGCACTCAGTCTCTAAAAGGTTCACCACCACTGGCAAGGGGGAACAGAATGACATATCCAAGAGAGCCAGGAGTTTCTTCCTGTGCATTCCAGGGAAATCAAAGAATGATGGAGGAAACTGCCATTCCAGTTCTGGTCTAGTGTAGCAATGTGTAGCCTGCATACTGTAACTAAACTGTAAACCGCCCAGAGACTATTTGAAGTGGTATGGATTGGTATATAAGCAAAACATTTTTAGTCGATAGAACTGGGGCATTACACCATAGAATTATGATGTATAACTTCTCAATTACAGACATGATCCCTCCTTAATGGTAATTAATTTTGTTGAGGGATTTTTCATGGTGAGCACTTCACTGCCTTACTTTTGAAGCAGACATGGGAGATGCCTCAAGCAATCAGTCCTGCTTATTAATGTTTTTTTTTCAGGTCAGTGGATTTCTTTCTCTTCTTAGAAACTGATGTCACTCTTGATATGGATGCCAATATCAGGGAGGGGCTTCCAATACAAAAGCAAATCTATGCTCATTTCTGAAGACTTTGGCAGAGATGTAGAGTATCCTTCCCACTAAGCACTAATAAAGTAAGGGATTCATAATTTATTTGAGCCAATCCAGTCTAAAGGTCCTCCAGAATAACAAAAGTAACACAGGAAGCAAAACTCCCCCCAAGAAGAATCCAATATAACTGAACATTCTGAAGGCCAATTTTTGACCTTGGAGTTGACAAAAGGGGCTTTCACTGGCTGCCAAATACATACTTCTCTATTCCAAGTCTTCAGCTGGGTTGAAGCTCATTTGCCACTGGTTTGCCCAGTCCCCTAGTGTCAAGAGGTCCCTCTGGAGCTCCTCACAATCTCTCAGTTTTTGCTACCCTGTATAATATACTGTTGATGGCAAATTTGGTTACCTTGGTATTTACTCCTACTTCTAGATAATTTATGAAGAGGTCGAAAAGCTGGGGTCCAAGTACTGAACCTTCGGGGACCCCACTCTTTACCTTACTCTACTTGAAGAAGTGTCCATTTAGTGCTACCCTCTGTTTCCTGTCCCTTAGCCAGCTGCTGATCCAGGAAAAGACCTGTCCCTTTATGTTATGACTGGCAAGTTTATTCAAGAGCCTTTGATATGGCACCTTGTCCAAAGCGTTCTGAAAGTCCAGATAAACAATGTCAATTGGATCTCCCTTATCCACATGCTTGCTGTCACTCTCAAAAATTTCCAAAAGATTCTGCCCTTGCAGAATTCATGTTGGCTCTCCTTCAGCAACTACCTTCAAGTCATCAGGCACAACACCTGATTTGAGGGAAAGATTATATATTTTGGCTAGGACATCAGCAATTTCATCTTTAAGTTTCTTGAGAACTCGTGGATGAATGCTGTCTGGTCCTGGTGATTTGTTAGCTTTACAAGACATGCAAGGAACTCCTCCCTGGTTATTTCTATCTGGCTTAATTCTTCAGTTTCCCTCACTATAAAGATAGGCTCTGTTTGGGGCATGTGGTCTCTGTCTTCTTCAGTGAATACTTAAGCAAAGAATTCATTGAGTCTCTCTGCAATCTCTGTATCCAGTTTAATAATCCCTTGCCTTCTATTGTCATCTAATGGTCCAATGGCCTTCCTAGCTGGGTTCTTACGTCTAATGTACTTAAAGAAGTCCTTGTTATTTCTTTGAGAGTTTTTAGCTATATGCTCCTCAAAGTCTTGCTTTGCTTTCCTGATTGTTCCCTTGCATTTGATCTGCCAGAATTTTTGTTTCTGCCTGTTGTCCTCATTCAGACAAGGCTTCCATCTTCTAAATGAGCTTTTCTTGCTTGTGATCACTTCCCTAACAGCTCCTTTTGCCATATCCAAAAGGAAACATTGAAGTCCTTTTGGATCTGGCAGTGCCCTTTTTCTTTTTGGGTATGCAATCCAATTGGGCCTCAGTTATTGTTTCTGCCTCCATGCCTTTTGGAGAGTTTGGATTCTCTCAATTCCCCCCTCCAGCTTCTTTTTTTACTAGTTTCCTCCTCTTTGGGAAATTTCCTTTTTGAAAATTTAAGGTCTCTACATTAGATTTTATCAGTGATTTGCAGTCTATGATTAAATTAAAAGTAATTTTGTTGTGGTCACTCCTCCCTATTGGATCAGTAACATTAACATTTTGAACCAGATCCTGTATATTACTCAAGGATTCTTGTAGCTCTAGTTGGGTCTTCAACCATCTTTTCCAGGGAGCAATCATTTAGCATATCTAGGAACGTTATATTTTTATCATGTGCTGAACAACAGTTCACCCAGTCTATGTGAGGACAATTGAAGTCCCCCATTTTAACCAGGCTTCCCTTCTTGGATGCCTCCTTTAAAACATTCTCCAACCGCCAGTCCCCCTCAGGGGCTTGGGTCAGAGGCCAACAGCATATGCCTACTGTTAGACTCTCCTGTATGGCAATACATACATGTTCGGAATATCACATGCAACTGTAGTTGGTTGTCTAATTGTAAATCATAGGGCCAGACAAAAAAAAAACTGAAGGGGGGAGCAGGTTAGCTGATCACCAAGTAAGAGTGGATCATCTTCTCCACAGAATAGTGCTTAAGGAGCTGACTTTGCTTTTGAAAGTGCACAATGTCAGAAACAACCATCAAATGGCTTCAGTGGAACAGAGCTGTCAGCAGTTAGCCATGCAAACAGGAGCTGTATTCCTAAAAAGGAGACAACAGAATGTTGAATTTTGTCCACAAATAAGTCAGATGTTCCAAACTCCCAAGTAATATTTCTGCCTAGAAGTGATGGTGAGACTGCTTTAGAAAAGGGTCCACTGATAATATTGTTATATAAGGTCTGAGCATTGCATATTCCCATTTTTGGTGCATAGTTCTTATGAATCCATATACTGTATACATTATTCGTACCAGAGGAGAAATGATTTTTCTCTGTAATGGGAAGAGGGAAAGAGTCATTATAAACTATTCAGAGAAGCCTACATAATTTCGCTAGTTTTGACAGCCACCCAAAACTGTTATTACTATCTTAATCCCACCTTGGACAGAAATGGAAATTTGTACCTTTCTTGTTACTAAGCTTCAGAGAGAAGCTCATTTACCCTGTTTCTCAAGTGAAGGTGACAGCTTTTTCGGAAAATCATATAACTTCAAATGCACTGCCACGTATGAAAATACTTTTGTTTTCTAGTGTCCCTGGAACTTTTCTCAATTAAAAAAACATAGCAACATAAGACATTTATAGACTTTGACAACTTCTAATGCAATACCAAGCAACTGAGAAATTTTAGTCTACCTACACATATTCACAGCAGGAGCTTTCTAGGTGTGTCCTATATGTCTCAATTTAATAATACAAGAATTCATGGTGAAAAGAAACACACATAAACATCACTACTGGGAGGCAAATGCCAAAAAATATAAACACATATAAAACCAAACCCCAGCTTCCCTTCCATGTTATATTTCTCAGGTAGAACAGGTGTTTGAAATGTTTGTGCATTTACATGGACAACCAACCATATCAAATAACAGTCTCTTATGTTAATAGTGACAGCATACTTATGTATTAACATATTATTATTATCTGAATCTATGACAGTTCTGGTGTCACAGATCCCAAAAGATTATACCTGTACCCTCACCTATGATGCCCTTCCTAGAGTTCAATGCCTTTACCCATGACACCTTCAAACACAAACATTTAAAAGAACAAAAATTATAAACTAAAGTATACTACCCAAACAGCCTGCAAAATTTGCGAACCCCAGATCTCATTAAAAACCAAATATAAGCAGCCCACAAAGAAGTTAATGCTTTAGATATTTCAGCTTGTCTTCATCTAAATCTTCCAAGTATTTATTTATTTATTTATTTATTTATTTATTTATTTATTTATTTCCATTTATATACCGCCTGACCTTCCTGAAGGAATTCTGGGTGGTGAACAACTGGAAGCATAAAAAATAGACAGAGATAACAAAACCACGAAAAAATTAAGATCAGCAGAAACAAGATGGTGGCAGCAAACAATGGGCTAACAAACAAACAAAACAACAGTCTCAGCAGTCGCCAAAGGTGGCTTTAAATAACCGGGTCTTAAGATGTTTTTAAAAGCAAGACTTATCTCACTGGGTAGATGGTTCCAGAGGGTCACACCAACTACTGAGAAGGCCCGACTCTGAGTAGAGGATTTTCTGGCCTCCCTTGGGGTGGAAACACATAGCAAGAAGGCTTGTGACGTTCTGACCAGCCAGGCCAAAGTTGATCTTTGAGAGATACCCTCTACCAGATACTCTGGTCTCAAGCTATGGGGTTTTTTGTAAATCTAAACCAGTACCTTAAACCTTATTCGGGAGGCAATGGGTAGCCAATGCAGATGAGCCAGAATTGGGGTGATGCAATCACCAACCACCAATTTGGCCGTTGCATTCTTCACCTGCTGCAACCACCATTGTTCAAAGAGGCTTCTATAAATATGCATGACAAATAAAGCAGGACAGGCGACTATTAAAGAGAAGAGATTTTAGGTTGTGACATCCCAGTTAAGGTGCACCTTCCTGAAGAGGATCCCCTACTATTGTCTTTGTGGTCTTTTTTATACCAGGTAATAATTCTTCTATTCACTAATGGTTTTTAAATAACTTGAGGGGGGGTAGGTAGCCTGACCCTCTAAATTTGAAATTCTATGTTTGTTATGGATGTCAAAGTTGTAAATAAACCACTTTCTACTACATTTTCCTTTTCAAGCCTTGGACCATCCATGCTCGACAGGAAAGACAGCTTAATACCTTCCATATGCGCTGTCTTAGGCGAATATTCAACATTACCTGGCACGACAAAGTTCCAGATAGCATAGTCCTGAATTGAGCTGGAATCCCTAGCATGTACACCTTATTGAAACAGCGACGCCTACGCTGGCTTGGACACGTTGTGAGAATGGATGACGGTCGGATCCCAAAAGATCTTCTATATGGAGAACTAATGAAGGGAAAGCGCCCCAGAGGGAGACCACAGCTGCGGTATAAGGATATCTGTAAGAGGGACCTGAAGGCCTTGGGAATGGACCTCAACAGCTGGGAAACCCTGACCTCCGATCGCACTGTCTGGAGGCAAGAGATACAGCATGGTCTACATAAATTTGAAGAGGCATTTGTCCAACAGGCAGAGGAAAAGAGGCAGGCACGGAAAGAACAAAACTCGAGGACCAGGCAAGAAACAAAATGCATCTGCCCCCAGTGCGGTAGAGACTGCCATTCCCGGATTGGTCTATTTAGTCACACTAGGTGTTGTTTTTAGGATCTCTACTCCAGGCATGATACCATAGTCTTTTGAGACTGAAGGGTGCCAATGAATATGGATGTCAAAGTTGTAAATAAACCACTTTCTACTACATTTTCCTTTTCAAGACAATAAGCCAAAGTATACCATCACGATGATTCTGTATCAGCAGGGGCAGGGGGATATATTTTTTTTAAAAAAACACCAGGCACTGCACTGAAGCGACAGCGCTCGAATTCACATGCACAGTTCCCTTGGAGATTGTTCCTTTCACCAGCACACTCATGAACTCTGTTTTAAAGACAACAAAGGAATTCTCCAAGTAGTCTCTCACTGTAATAAACCATCCTTTAAAAACAGCAGCTACACTAGATTTCTTTTCTCAACATCTTTTTCACTAGCAACAATACACTGTCCTTCCATAACCTCTCATGCATCATGTTCACAATAAGGCTATCAAACACCATTACAGTGAAAGCACTGAAAAGAATATAGCTAACGTAAGGAGGCCTACTGATCAAGAGTAGCTTTGGGAAGCCACAGCTTGGGTGAAGGGTGAACACTGTCAAATATTTGCGCATACAGTACAACCAAAATGCATCCGTTGGTTCTAATCCTTTAAGTATATTCTGAGTCCAGTTTTCTCCCCCTCTCCTTTTTTTAAACACCTCTGGAAGTAGTCCAAGTTGAAACAATCCCTCAGCATTTTCATGTCACTGATTAAACTGCCACAGAAATAAGCTGCTTCCCCAGAAGACCTATGTTCTAAGGCAAGCCGTATGCATGCTATAGATCAGGTTTACTGGAAAGCAGAACATGCCGCTGCAGCATTCGAAATTACTCCCACTGGCAGCAGAAACTTGATTTGGACATTGCACCTTTGAGGAGACACAGGGTTTCAGAGCCAACTATTTTTAGCTTCTTAAATTTCTACCGCCCATTCTATAGAAAAGTTCAAAAAAATCATACGATGCCACCTTCTGGAATTTGGCTGCACTATGAATGTAACATGTAACCCAGAATTCCGTGGGTCCCAGCCAACACTATGAAAAAAATATTCCTGCTGGATCATACAAGGTTGCATTATACACAGTGAATGACCTAGTCACGTATTAACACTACATAAATGAATCTCTGAAGATAAGGAGCGGTTGCACAGGGAAAGCTCTGAACAGAGTTTCTGGTCACAATATATCTATAGCGATTCAAGAAAGCAAGCACAGAAGGAGAGAGTAGCACAATATGGCAGCAAAGAAGTCCCCATTGATGCAAAACAAGCACTTCCAAAGATGTAAATATATAAGGCACGTTCAAACAGCTAAAGATTTTGGAATAGCCATAATGTGCAGAGTATAGTCAAATTTAAAATTAATTCATCTCCAGTTGACTTTAGCCTCTAATACAGGGATAGGAAACTTGTATTCCTCCAGATGTTGTTGGACAACAACTCTCATCATGCATGGCACTGGCCAAGCTGACTAAGGAAGCGGGAACTTCATGGTTAACATCTAGAATGCCACAAATTCTCAAACTCTCTTTTGAAAGAACATTATTACCAAATGACTGAGCCCTTTGCTTAATGAACACAAGAACATAAGAAGAGCCATGCTGGATCAGGCCAAAGGCCCATCTAGTCCAGCTTCCTGTATCTCACAGTAGCCCCACAAGATGTGTCTGGGAGTGCATGAGACTAGATATCTGTCTCCTGATACCACTCCCCTGCATCTGGCCCTTGAAGTACCCCGGTTTTAAGCCTGGAGATTACACATCTCCATCATGGTTTGTAACCTGTGATGGACTTTTCCTCCAGGAATCTGTCTAATCCCCTTTTGAAGGCATCCAGGCCAGATGCCATCACCACATCCTGTGACAGGGAGTTCACAGACTACCAACACGCTGGGTGAAAAAAATATTTTCTTTTGCCTGTTCTTACTCTCCCAGCCCTCAATTCGTTCTGGTATTTTGTGAGAGGAACAAGAGCTTTACTCATGCCCTGCATTATTTTGTACATCTCAATCATATCCCCCCCCCTCAGGCGCCTTTCTCCAGACTAAAGAGCCCCAAATGTTTTAGCCATTCCTCATAAGGAGTGAAATATTGCTACACTTGATCATGAGTAATCCATCTACTGTTTTTCCTATTACTATGTTAAAATGTTTGTGGGAACACATGAAAGGGCTTTCTCGGCGGCTGCATCCAGATTCTGGAACTCCCTCCCACTAGAGACCAGGACTGCCCCATCTTTGATGTCTTTCCAGAAACAGGCAAAGACCTTTCTCTTCAAGCAAGCTTTCCCCTGAATAATGGACTCCCTATTATATCTTTCATATGAATCTATAGCATCACATAGACTTTGTGTTTATAACCACTTATGACCTTGTGTGATTGCACTGACACTATATTTTCAATGTTTGTTTCCATCACCCATAATTTTTACATGGAATTTTACTCTCTTTTTAACTGCTTGTGCTCTCTTGTAGCTTTAATGTAATGTTGTCTTTTAATGGTGTAAGATGTTCCTCAATTCTCTGTTCTCAATACTTGAACATGTCTTAATTGTACTGGATTGTAGATTATCCCTGATTACTGCAAGCTGCCGTGGGTCCTTTTCCAAGGAGAAAGGTGGGCTAAAAATACTGAAAAATAAATAAAATAAAATAAAATAAAATAAAATAAAATAAAATAAAAATACACTGTTTTAGCACTCAGTCATAGTGAACTAATAACAGCTAGGATGCCTTCTTTACTGAGACACCTTATTTAATATGTCTTGAAACTGAATGCAACTCAACTTGAACTAAAAGACAAGCTCAAGAAGTCATCTTAGCTGTTATTGGGTCACTACAGCTAATAGCAATTTAAGCATCTATAGCAATCTGATTTTTCCGGTAACAAGACTTAATTCTACAGCTATGGCAGATAACAGCAAATCCCAGAATAACATCTACATTTTAGATAAGAACACCCAGTTTCAGATATTCATTGTATTGCTTTCACCAGACATAAAGAATGTATTTCATTTCATTTTATTTCATGTTGTTTCATTTTGTTTTAAGCCTATACCGTATCTGTAACCTAGATGAACAGACAATATTGTTATTTCATAAGAAAATTAATAAAGAAAACCAGAAACAAAATTAAATTGAAAAGTGCATGTCTTCTATCAGAAGTTGAAACAGCAAAAAACCAAATAAAACATATATGTGAAGAATTCTCCCAAGAAACAACATGAAACTGAGCAGATTCCAAAAACTGAGTACCTACCATCTTCTTTATAATTACCCTTCTTTTCTGAGAAAACAGAAGCACCTAAATGCCTTACTAGAAAACTTGTGAGTGCTCAGATGATAAATACAGTGACCCCCCCCGCCTATTCCAGGGGTTAGGGACCCAACCTGACCTCCGATAATTGAAAATCCACGATATGCGGGTGCAGGTTGGGTTGGGCCTGGGGCACCTAGCTGGGGACTTTTGTATTTACCCCCAGCCTGGCGCTGCCCCAAACAGGTCTTTGAGGGCCTTCCCGGGCCTTTGGGGGCCTCCAGAAGGCTCAGGAAGGCCCTCGCAGGCCCGTTTGGGGCAGCGCCAGTCCTGGGGTAAGTAAGGGAGGCCTGAATCAGGCCTTTCCCCCTTTACCTCAGGGTGGCTTTTTTCATATACTGCGTTCCCACTATATAGTGGGACTGCAGTATATGAACCGCAAATGGGTGGGGACCATTGTACTATGAACATTGTTTGGACCGTAGACAGATACTCTGTTCATGTGAGTAATATGCCTCATCAATTTACATACAAATTAACAGAACTGTCAAAGTATGTGGGATATTTAAGACCTGTTTTTTGCAAAACTTTTAATTAGTTCAAATAATATGCTATAACTTCCAGGTGATGATGTCATTCGCTTCCGTCATGTAACTTTAGGTGAACAGGATTTTGTCAACGGTTTGATAATAAAAATGTTGCCAAAAAAAGCAATCAAGAATTTTACTGTAAGCTGCCATACAAATATGTTAAGAACAGGTCTCCACTCTTTCACTAACAGAACATGGAAAACTTCTCATTTTGTGTCTAAAGAAATGGGAAATGACAAGCGGAACTTTAGAAATGGTGACAGGAAATAGTTTCAGAAGGCAGACCCAATACTTGCTGACAATAGTTTTCCTAGATGTACAAGCCTCATTTGGCTTTTCTAAAACTTAAGAACACTTGCAATAATGGCAACAGTAAGAGGACAATATGTCTTCACACACTACTGACAGTGGAAACAAACTTCTTCTGCATAATCTTTGAAAGAGGGCAATGTACTATCAATGCATGGATATATCGTAGCTGTCTTTGCTGCATTATAATCCCATTCAAAAACATGTGTATTAAACACTGGTGACCAGTCCAAGGTCTCGCTCAAATCTTTTAACCAAAATGGTAGCAAACTCCCTACACCTAAGTGCACTGCAGAGAGTGCTGAACAACACCGTACCGGTTAAAATAAATTATATTTACTTGAAAATAGTGCTAGGAAACAGATAGAGCTAACACGTATGTCTTTATAGGTATCCAAATATTTATACAATCATAGAGTTTTTGGAACTGGAAAGCTGGAAGGGACTTCAAGAGTCGCTAAGCTCTGCTGTGTTGCAGGAAGAGAAAATCCACCCCTAAATCAATCCAAACAAGTGGCCCTCAAGCCCAAACTTAAAAACATCCAATGATGAATCCACCACTTCACAGGGTAGTCAGTTCTACTGTCAAACAGCTATTACTGTCTAATGTTTAGTCAAAATTGCCGCTCTGGCAATTTTCCTTTCAGAGGGTAAAGACTGTTGCACTGGAAAGCAGACACTTCCATATTTTGCAGCTCACTTGGGATAGTGCTCCCCTCAATATCTTATCCCAGCAGAATTTTTATTAGAACCTCTGAATGGTCCTCATAACCAACTGCTTGTTTGCAGTTGCTTACAGCAGAACCAAAAATGGATTCACAGATGTACTTGCCATCAACCATTTCGATTCCATGCTACTACAGTGGTACCTTGTATAAAGTAATTAATTCGTTCCAAATGAAATTATGTTAAGCAAAAGTTCCTTTATACAAATTCCCATAGGAATGCATTGAAAACAGAGTAATCCCATTTTTATGTTGTACAGATTCTCCCTATAGGCAATTATGTTAAGCAAATATCCCCTATCTCCGATTTTTTTTATGTTGTACAGATTTTATGTTATACCAGCTGTTTGTTATACAAGGGTCCACTGTAGTCTGTTTTAAACAAAAACTGCTAAATCTGCTTTGGAGCCACTTCATGAGAACAGCTTTGTCAAACAGAATTGTGTCATCAGGGTGCCACAACCCTATACGTATAGCCCAAGAGGTTTCCCGCTCAGCTGCAGACTTCATGAAGCTCTCTCTCTAGAGCTGAAGAAGACACTTTTTGCTTCGTATGATCGCTTGTCAAGAGGAGCAATGCCAGAAGCTCTGTACTCCACTTCTAGAACCATTTAAAACCAATCCTAACTACTTGACTTGGATCTCCCAACCCGTCAAACTAAATCATCATCTTGAGGCCCAAGTATGCTTCTAGTTTCACATTTAGCAGTCAGTAATTAAGGTCCCATTTGTCTATTCTGCCAAGAAAGCTGGATTCGCTTTTGGTCTACCAAGCAGCTAAAATCTCCAGACATCAACTGGAAGTCTACAGAAATGATGTCATGAGACACAGATCATAACAGAGTGTCTTCATGTTATAATTAAGTCCTCTGATGTGCATCACTCTACTATAGTTGCACTGCAAGAAATAGCCTCCGCTCTGAGAGTAATTCAGGGACAATCGGTTCAATGGCATTGTTTGTCATCCAATAGTACTAATGGCATGCACAGTTGGCAGGAAATTTCAGAAAATAGTCTTCTCACTTAGGTCTTGAAATGTACACTGGTGAAATGCTTAAGACAAATGTATTTACTGTATTAATTAAATGGTCTATTTAACATGGAATATCAATCCTCTAATCGCATCTCATTTAAACTTATTTCAATTAACAACTTTAAAGTATACCAGGACAGATCCAACTGTTCTAGGCTCATTAGGAACATTTTCATTCTCTGTCAAATGAAAGAGTAAGAGGCAGAAACTGTAAAAACTCTCTAGAGTAGCCCCCTTTCCTACTTAAAAGATTATTAGGGGAGCAAGCAACAGTAATTCTCATTAGTTGCTCAGTATGGGAAAAAGGACATCCTATGAACTGAAGCAAAGCAAGACAGGAATCTCCAATAAAGTCAGTGAATGGGCAGTCTTTCATCCACTCAAGGGTAATCTTTCTTGTATTAAACAAAGTCAACCTATTTGTTTTACTGATGAAACAAAGAATATCACAGATAAAAGCACAACATGAACAAGAACGGAAGAAAAGAAATGTGTGTGTGTGTGTGTGTGTGTGTGTGTGTGTGTGTGTGTGTGTGT
>JAHTLZ010003526.1:63391286-63404862 GCA_023846285.1 Phrynocephalus versicolor
CAGAAAGAAAGAAAGAAAGAAAGAAAGAAAGAAAGAAAGAAAGAAAGAAAGAAAGAAAGAAAGAAAGAAAGAAAGAAAGAAAGAAAGAAAGAAAGAAAGAAAGAAAGAAAAGGAAATCAGTGTTGACAGAGACCTGGAAGCTAGTGATAAAGCGTGCAGCCTAGTTCAATAGTACAGTGGAACCTTGACTTACATGCTGCTTGACTTGCAGCATATTTGACTTGCAGCAAGAAGGGACCTGTTTGACTTGAGTTGCAGGCTCTGACTTACAGCTCAGAGCCCCGGCGCAAGGCACTGGAATTGGTGGGCAGCTACAACCCAGCATCGCAGCTGCCACCTCCAAACTGCTCCGAGCACCTGGAGCTGGTCCTCAGCCTCACCAAAGCCGCCGCTGCCGCCGGAGGAGAAGAAGGGCCGTGAGCTCAGGGCTGGCCTCGCTGGTTAGACAGTCGGCTCAGTCTTGTAAAAAATCTGGCTGCAGAGGTCTGGTCCACAATGGAAGCATTTTAGTTGGGGAGCTGTAAAGTTGTGGGACTCTAATGGTAAGCATAGAGTTGTTCAGAACTTGGAACGTCAGGTTAAAAGTCAGCAAAACTTAAATGTTAGACATTGTTGCTATGAACATTAAAAAGTGGAGGCGTATAACTTGTGGACTATAATTCCACTGCCTCCTCCTCTCTTTGAAGAGACATTTCATTTACATCCCCAGAAGGAATCTCCTATCCCAGTCAAATTTGTGTTAAATTGCTGTTTTGGGGGGTCTTTTTCATCATCTGGAACAGATTAATCCACTTCCCCATTACTTTCTATGGGAAAAGTTCATTTGACTTAAGGCATGTTTGACTTATGTCTAGACCTCTGGAACGGATTAATGACGCAAGTCAAGGTTCCACTGTACCTTGCAATTGCATGCCCGAGAATTACCGTATGCTACCCCATTAATTGGGATGTCAGAAACAATGAAATATCCACATTTCTGTACCAACTGCAAGAATAATTAATGACAATTGAGGAAGAACTCCAACGAAGCCCAAAATCAAAATGTGAAGACTCAAACAATATCTACTGTATCTATATTAAGAATAATTTGAAGTAATAGTGGTCTGGACATTGGCGAAGATTAATAAATTTATGGAGCTACGTCTTTTCGCCTGACATGTCATTAAAACATTCACAATTTATATAGCCACATATGTAGGAAGGTACCAGTAGAAAATGTTACTGATATACGTGCTATCAGCAACACACTTAGCAAAAATATGCAATTGACCACCAGATGTTTTTATATTAGAACTTCCAAAATATGTCTGCAATGGTAATATTAGCTAGCACTGATGAGAGATGCAAACCAAATACATCTCAAGGGCCACAAATGCACAACCCGGCATTAAACACATGTATGAATATGCCCTTACAGGATTTCCCAAAGCCTTCACCTGTCTATATGTATCCTGGTGAGTTTCTTCATTTCTTGAATCGTAATATTGTTCAACAAAAGCAAAATATTCTTTTCGCTTCCTTTGTAAAGTGCCTTCTCTCCGATCTATGTTTGCAGGGAGGTAACCCTAGAAAATGGGGGGGAAATTTTAAACTACAGCAATTTTAAGGCAAACATTCATGAAACAATGACTCATGTAAAAGCACTTTCATATATTCCAAAATTAGCTCTGTTCTAACGGCAGTCTGGCAAACAGTTCCTTTTTTCCTGTTTGTTTTGAATGTTTCATTTTTCATTGCAAATGCATGTGTTTCACTTTTTCTTCACTTCCATTTTCCATTGATTTCAGTGATGTCCCAGACTGTGTTCTCTGTCACCTGTAACTTTACAGATTTTTCCCCATCCAAATACGATTAAATATTCATCATTCTACAATTCCCCCAAGGCATCAGACCTGCCACATTTTAGATGGATAGGACTAACAGTTCCCATTTTATAGGCAATTAAAAAGGCGAAAACACACAACTACAATATAAACAGGATAAAGCTTTCTAATCTTTCAGTGTCACTATTCTCCTCTGCTCTTGCTCAGTGCTCAATCATTTCTCCCAATGTACTGTTGCAGGCTGTGGCTCCTTTCAAGATGTTCATTCTAATTATTCCCAGAAACACATAACTGAGTTTAAATGAGTTTAAGTCTCCTGAGACAAATGAATAGTACATAGTATCTACCCCCACAAGGCTGGCTAAGATCATAGTTGTTGCTTTGGAGCAGCTGACCATAATCCTTCAAAAACAGTTGAACTGTAAAAAAGATCTGCAATGGGCAGATGGAATTCCCCCACTCAAAAAAGGAAGAAAGATAGATTTCAAAAAACATAGACCATTCAGGTTCCGGGCAATTCCAGCCAAAATGTTACTTCAGATAATTAAGGACGCAAGCTGTGGATATTTACAGTAAGACTAATGAACCTGAAGCCTACCAGATATTGCTGGACAACTGTGTAAAGGGATGGTGTGAGCAGTTGTTAATCAACATTTGGAGAGGCAACGGTTCCAACTCCCAATTTGAAGACCAATCCTTTGATAGTGATTTATTGAGAACAAGATTCTACACCAAAACCTATCTATCTCTTTTCTTCATATATGGTAATTACTAGCCTGGTAGAACATGGGGATACTGTGAAGACAGAGTATCTTGACTTGATCAAAGCATCTGATAAGGTTTTTCATGAAACCCTTGCTTGCAAAATGATAAAAGGTAAGTTGGATACCACCACAGTTTCCCAGATCTTTGGCTGCTTGAGTAATCATACCCAACTAATACTCATAATTCTATTAACCTGAAAGGGAGTTGGCAGTAGGGTGTCACAAGACCTGCTCCTACGCCTTCTGCTGTTCAATAATGTGTGTGTTGCATCGTTACAGTCGTGACCGACTCTCCGTGACCCCAAGTCTATGGAGTTTTCTTGGCAGGAATACTGGAGTGGTTTGCCAGTTCCTACTCCAGCTGTTCAATAATAAATGACTCTAATTAAGGCAGAAAGGAACACCGCCCATATCTGCAGACAATAGAAAGCTGGGTATTTAAAAACATGTAGGACATGGCAAAAATGTGAATGTTTGGGGGCCCCTATTATCTCTGAAGGCTATCCACTCCACTCAAAAAAATTTTAAAATAAAAAGTGACCACTACAGAGCACAACAGAGCTGTTCTTGTTCTAAAACCATGCCAAGTTTAAATAAAGTACTATGATTTGAGGACAAGTATCAGATGTCTAGAAACAGCAAAGATGTCCTTTTAAATGTGCACATTTGAGCACTCACTAAAATAATATCCATGTACTGTCATTTTCCATCTATAAGATGTCGTCATGTACAAGAAGCCCCCCACTTTTCGAACCCAAAATGAACAAAATGAACAAATCCTTATGAAAAGGAAGAGAAACAGTGGGGGACAGAAAGGAGAATCCAAACTGATAGCAGTGAAAAAATATTTTTGTTTGTTTTTGCATAAAACATCTTTTGAGCAGGGAAAGGCACTTCTTAAAGACGGCTCATCAGGTGCAACACTTTTTCAGAAATTAAATGCTTCAAGGCTCCCTTAGGATCTGGTTATGCTGTAGGTAAGCTGTTAGTGGTTGCAAGGAGGAAGTATTTAATTTCCAGTAAAATCATCCCACCATTGGTGCTTTTTGAAAATCAAAAGCTGCATTCCACCTGCAACCCTCAACAGTTTTCCCACAACAGAGAGGATTATGAGGGAGCGTGGCAAATTTCAGATAGGGGATTTGGAAATGTTTAATTTCCAAAAACATGCTGTGATAAATCATCATCAGTCTTACATGGCATTACCTTTGGCAGCGGGACAAAAGTCATTCTGTACATTTAAATGTGGATGCATTTCTTATCAAGCATTTGTATTATTCTGGTTTAAAAAATGATGACTACATCTTTTCCAATTCATCAATATTTTCTTTCACATGGCGATATTTACTGTCAATTAGCTTCAAAAATAAACACAAGTACTCCTTCCTATAGACAGGTTCAATATCTTGTTTGCTTTCCAGGCAGAGAGTTATTTTTTGCAATTATGGCAGAAAATATTGTTACGAAGTCCGACAGTTTATTTATATAACTCTCTGGCTTCAGAAAGCACTATAGTTTTATTTATTCTCTTGAAGATTCCCTCTGGACAATCCACAATTTTTTTAGATAAATAGGGAAGTTTTGTTACCTTTAATTCAAATTAATTTCCCCATTACTTATTTGAAAGACCTGAAGATAACATTACACAACTTATATTGTCTAAGAAAGTTATTCTCAGTGAGGGCCACATGGCCCTATTGCCCCTAGAACATTTCCATTTGACAGACTGGAAACAATTATTCACAAATAACCATATAAGGTTCCTTATGAGACTTACACAGTCCTGATTTAATCCACCTTTATTTCAGATTGTGTTTATTGCCACAGGCCCCCCCCCCCGGCCAAAAAAAAAGGTTGAGAACAGCAATTTTACAACAATAGCAACATGATAACACTCAAGGGAACAAAATGACATCAATCCAAATAGTAGGAAAGCAGTTAATAAGAACTAAGAGGAATATATCTTGCGAGTTTGATTTTGGATGGAAAACATGACTTCATGTGAGTCAAGAGAAGACAAGAATGCCTAATGCATATCATTTCTGCTTTGCTTCCTAAGAAATCATCCCCATCTAATCAAAATAGGAACCATGCAATCAATGGGACATGGAACTTTTCTCATTGTTATTTTCAATCAACAGTACAGGTTAAATGAACAGGCGAATTCAGCCTGAATGTCAAAAGGAAATGTCAGCATTTTAAATGTATACTTTATTTAAAAAGCAGCTACTGCATTCTGTGTACTTAATTTTAATTGCAAGCAGCTACTTATTCAATATTCACTGTTGAGAGATGCATCTGAATTTTGGATTAGAAGGCATTAAGCCCGGAAATTTATCGTGACTCATTAGCAAGAGAGAATCCTTTAAACACTAAACAACAGACCTCTTCTAAAGTGAAGGCTTCACATTCCCTATAGATTCATTCATCTCAAAAGAAAAAGAAAAAGGAGGGACAGAATGCTGTTTTAAGTCTTCTATCTGAAAAATTCAGCAGTGTTAAACTGCCTAGTGTTTTAACGTGGAAAGTTAAAAAGCTAACACAAATCTGGAGTGGACCCTTGTATAACAAACAGTTTGTATAACATAAAATCTGTACAACATAAAAAATTCTAGAGATAGGGGAAATTTGCTTAACAGAATTGTCTATGGGACGAATCTGTACAACATAATTAGGGATTACTCTGTTTTCAATAGATTCCTATGGGAAATTTGTATAAAGGAAAATTTGCTTAACATAATTTCATTTGGAATGAATTAATTCCTTTATACAAGGTGCCATTGTACATATGTTCTCTTAGGCACATGCCATTAGGTACATAGTTATTTATTCAAAATATTTATATTCCACCTTTCTCCTAACAATATTTCAAGGCAGCTTATTATATAAAAGGAGCAATATTAAAATATGAAACAAAAATGACTGTACCATTAAAAAGAATTAAATAAATATATTAAATGCATTAAAAACTATCAAGATACGCTAGTCTTTTTAAAAAACAAAATTACTCTTAGTCAACTAGTGATTAAAATAAAGAGGGTCTGGACCTGAGAAGTCATGAGTCTCTCCATCACCTCGCTCAAGAATGTAACATTCTGTGAGGTAAAATGGAGTCTCCAAGAGTCTTGTCCACATTTTCAGGCTTCAACAATTGAAATGTGTCTATTAGAAGGTGTTCAAATATGTGCAAAGTTATATTTCTGAAAACCTTTTAGCCCCCAGCAAGGAAACAATTTTAGCCAGTATCAAAATGTGTAAGTATTATCGTGCGCCGGATACAAAATGTAATACGCTTAACTTTTCTGTATGTTTTTATCTGGCACCACAGAGCATTCAGGAGTTTGAAAGTGCAGAGAAAAATGTAGCACTTGTCATGATTTACTGCTCTATTCACTTATGACAAGCCAAGCTTGAAATTAAGAACAGAACAGCGTTCTTTTTGTCACACTGTTATGGCATTCTAGTGATTAGCTATGATTCACGAAAAATTATATGACACAAACACTATCACCACAAGAAAATGTGAACTACTTACTGAAAGAAGCTTCCATGTAACTGGCCGAACTAGTTTTGGGATTCCTGACCAGCTTAACTTCCGTAATTCTTCTTCTCACCCCATCAGAAAAAATACAAATAAATTTTAGTGAGAAAATAACAAATTAATCCAGGTTAAGTCCCCCGCTTCATATATATAGATATATCCCAGAACAAAGCTAAAAGTCTGATCCTAACGGAGTCAAGAGAGGAGGTAACACATCATCAATATATGATCAGAGTTTTTATGTCACTTTTTCACAGTATTTCATAGCAATAACATATAAATAAAAATAACTGTATCATATTAATAAATGGAACTGAGAGTTTTACTTTGCATTATTATTATTTGATTTGATTTTATGCTGTATTTCACCTTATTGATTGTTAGTGCTTTGCACTATTTGGGTGATACAAAAGCCAAAGAAATAAATAAGTAAACAACGATTAATAATCTGATAACTATTAACATACATCAAGAGTAAACAATCCCCTAAGGAAGCACACTAAAGAAGCAGTGATAATGTGCACTAACAAAGGCAAGATAAAAAACTGATTTGCATGACCGGCCAGAATCCTGCTGGTGATATGTACAAAAGATTCTAAAATAATTATATAAATTCAGTGTTGACAATGAAGAAATTAGAATTAAAGATTCTCCTTACTCTAACTCAATAACTAAAATAAATGTAATCTAAATAATACTGAGACCTGCTAGAACAGCAGCGAAGGAACTAGAAGAAACTCTTCAATACTGTAGTATTGATGAGTCACTGGATGCCACTAACAAGATCATCCATACTATGGCATTACCAACTACTCTATATGTATATGAAACTTGGGCTGCAAAGAAGAGTGACAGGAAAAAATGATTAATTTGAAATATAGTGTTGGGGGAAGAGCTTTACAAAAATCATGCCCTGCTAAAATGACAAAGAAATTGATGTTAGATCAAGTCAACTCTACAAATCAACAAGTGAAAATGACTAAACTTTGGTTACCATAACATGTTAAGGCAAGACACATTGGAAAAGACAATAATGCTACAAAAAGTTGAAGACAGCAGGAACAGGGTATGACTGAATAAGAGATGGATTGACAGACTAAAATACTGTACATGACTTTTAGTTTCCATTACGCACAGAGGAATGTTAATCATGAGACCTTTGGGAAATCACTAATTTATAGTGCCATTATAAGTTAGGAACAACTTGACAGCATGTAACCAGAACAATAAAAGAGAGTACCGGTATATTTGCTTTTATCTGTCTCACCTCCAGGACACAGAATGTAGGTACTTGGCAGGCAGGGTTAAATTAACTAATTAAAGTCTGTTTATTTCCATGATTCATATTTGCATAGACCCTCAATGGCATGGCTCATGATGTGCATGCCTCAGCGGGCCACATACCCATACTAGAACTTGAGGAACTATTTTGCCAGAGCCATACTGATAGCTGAAAATAAAAATTACAGAATTAGGAATCTAAGCACATCCATGCGATGAACATTTGAAGTCAGGATCTCTAAATATTGACAACTCAAGAAAAGGAACTTTATACTAGACTGCAGAAAGATCAAACTTCCATTGTCACCTTTCATTATAAACCTGCCTGGATGTGAAGAGCTTCGAGAGAAGGATCATAAAGAATACACACAGCTGCAAAGGCCTACTAGCAGGCATGAAGAAGAGGGATTTTCCCTAAGTGTCTCCCAAACTGTGAAATGTATTCCCTTCAAATTTGCAATCACAAAGGCATAACAAGACATCTAATGTCTGATGTAATGGGAAGTTTTGAACTGTTTGTATACTTAATTGATTGTAATGGGTTTATGGTAGGATTGGTTTTAGTTGGTTTTAAAGATTTAATGATTACATTTTTTAAACTGTTTTTGTTTTTTGAAGACCATAATCTTCTTTAAGCATTACTTCATAGGATCATCATCATCATCATCATCATCCCCCCAAGGGTTTATTATTAGGCACAGCTAGGCAAAAAAGAAGTTGTGCCCAGACGTTGGAGTGGGAAGGATCTAAAGTAATTTTACCTCACAGTACAGAGGTTCGAATTCATAGCATATAATATCATATAACAACATCTTTTAAGTTAGTATTGTGTAACTAAAGGAGTAGATAATGCTTGCAGAATTCAGATTCTCTATGAAACACTGAATCCTTCTGAAATCTTGAAGTGTTGGCACTGTTCTAAACACAGAACAAGGCTGAATAAGCTTGATATAACTTTGCCAGCAGCTGCTACCACAGGTTTTAATGGAACAAGAAACCACGTCTATTCCATTTGAACATTAGGAAGAACTCCCTGATGGTTGGAGCTGTCCGGAAGTGAAATATGCCTTCACAGAGGGTGGTGGAGTCTCCTCCTTTGGAGGTTTTTAAGCAGAGGCTGGATGGCCATCTATCGGGAATACGGGGTTCCAGCATGGCAGGGGGTTGGATTGGATGGCCCTTGAGGTTTCTTCCAACTCTGATTCTATGACTATGACTCGATAAATCCTACTAATTACTTATAAAATTAACAGAACTTTAGAAATTATAAATAACAGAATAACTTTTCTTTTAATTTTTTATCTTCAATCTTAGTAACCGCCCTATTGATAGTGTATTAATCTGTCACACGCAACAAAAACTCACAAGTGAATCAAGTCATTTAAAATGTACTGCAAGATAGTTTTCAGAATGGAATTCAACCAGTCTGGGCTGTTGAGTAATTCGCTCGATTGTGTATGATCCACTGGCACATAACTGAAACTCTGTTCCAGATAAGAAATACCTGTTGTAAGTTTTCTTGCCAAGACAAACTTTTTGTTCTTAATTCCTGCCACTCATGAACCTATTACTACTGAAAAGAATATTTAGTCTTTTACTTCATCCAATTTGCAGCCATAGAAGAATTCTTAAAATGTTTTTCTTCTATAAGTTTAGAGAAAATCAGAAGTATTACAATTTCCTTTTCCAGAAAGTTATTAAGAGTCTGTCATTCTGCAGCTGTGCCATACCGCCTACTGCTTTGCCAATCTATTGACAACTACAAAGACTTTTGTATTAGCATCTAAGATGTTACAACAGTGCAAGCACATGTACAGGACAATGTATCTTCTGTGTAAGCAATAGAAATTCTGGGAAACAGAGAAATGTCCCAATTTCCAAGGTTTTTGCAGCCACTCAGTTTACAAGATCAGCTTATACTGTACATCATGTACACTCAATAATCACAGGGGTAGTTCTATGGTGTCAAAAAGACAGTAGCCAGATTTGTAAAAGTTTCATTATATTAGAAGAATACTGCAGGTTTCAGTTCATGTTTTTAAAAAGAAAATTGTATTTTCTTTTTGCAAACATGTTTGCTTGCACTAAATGTAATCAATTTAACTCTCTCTCACACATTTGTGATTGAAGCTAATAATCATGAAAATACATGGAAAACTAAACTTGCTAATTGTTTATCTCTAAATTTGTCATTTAGAGATAAACATTCCATTTGTCACAAAATACAGTAGGATGATAATTGCCATGAATTGTTTGTAATATCTACAATTCATTTGCCTTTTTACCACGTTTTGAAAATCTGAAGGAGCAGAAGAAATTGATGTTGTGCCCATGAGACAAACCTTTGTTCCATCTAGCTAAGGACACTTCATACTGTATTTATTTATTTATTAGATTTATATACCACCCATCTTCCGGCGGAACTCTGTAAACCAAGGATTTCAGATAAATTGTTCATCCTATGTAAACATCGCCGAGACAAAAACTGGAACTTAATGTACAAAAACCTGAAGTTTTGCTATACTTCATTTGCCTTTTAAAAATATTTTTTAAATTACACATTGTCATATTCTGTTGAAGTTATGTATTTATTTATTTATTTTAGAGTGTTTTTACCCTACCTTTCTCCTTGGAAAAAGGACCCAAGGTGGCTTACAGAATGAGGAATAATATACAGTCCGGTACAATTAAGACATTTTCAGGTATTGAGAAAAGGGAATTGAGGGACATCTTACAGCATTAATAGACAACATTGCATTAAATCTATAAGACAGGCCTGCCCAACAGGTAGACCGCGGGCTACTAGTAGCCCGTGAAGGGTTCAAAGGTAGCCCGCCGGCTATCAATAAAAAAGTGGGGGGATAAGTTCTCCACCCCTCCCTCCCCCATCCCAGGTACCACCACTTCTCCAGCAAAGTACTCAGTCTGCCAGCCCACTGTCTCAGCCGAGTGGGGCAGTTCAAGGGCCATGGCACAGTCCCCTGCTTGAGCCGGGTGCAAAGGAGGCATATGCATGGTCATGTGGGTTGCCCCTTGGAAGTGGTGATCTATGTAAGCATACATGAGGCCCCCCTTGCACCCACCCACACCAGTTTGAGCAGGTGCAAGGGAAGTGTGTGCATGGTTAGCCTTCCCATAAGAATGCATTGAAATCTGTTACCTCCAGAACGGATTGATTTTCAATGCATTACTATGGGAAACTGCTGCTCTACTTACAATTTTTTTTACTTATGAGCATGTGCTAGGAACAGATAAAATTTATAAGTAGAGGTTTTAGTGTAGTAGCCCTCAGGTACTTTGCGCCAGTAAAAGTAGACCTCGGCCTCTTCAAAGTTGGACAGCCCTGCTATAAGAGAACGCAAGCAGTTAAAGGGGAGTAAATTTCCATGTAAAGTTACAAGTGATGGAAACTAACATTGAAAACATAGTGTCAATGTAAACCCATAAGGTTATAAGTAGTTATAAACACAAAGTCTGTGCGATCCTGTAAATTCATATAGAAGACACATAATAGGTAGACCATCATTCAGGGAAAGCTTGCCTGAAGAGAAAGGTCTTTGCCTGTTTCCGGAAAGTCAACAGAGATGAGGCAATCCTGGCCTCTAGTGGAGGGAGTTCCAGAGTCTGGGCGCAGTAGCCAAGAAGGCCCTTTCATGGGTTCCTACGAGACATACCTGTGAGGTTGGTGGGATGGAAACAAGGGCCTCTCCTGATGACCTTAACACCCGAGTCAGTTCATACTGTGAGATTTGATCTTTGAGATAGCTAGGACCCATGCCGTACAGTGCTTTGTAAGTCAAGGTCAGCACCTTGAATCATGCCCAATAGCTGATTGGCAGCCAGTGGAGCTGCTTTAATAGGGGTGTAGTGTGATCTCTGTACCCCGCCCCAGTTAGTAGTCTGGCTGCTGCATTTTGGACCCGTTGAGGTTTCGTGAGGCTTTTCATCGGTAGCCCCACATAGAGTGCATTACAGTAGTCTAGCTAGGATGTCACTAGGGCATGTATCACTGTGGCCAGAGCTGGTTTCTCGAGAAACTGGCGCAACTTGCATACTACACTTAGTTGTGCAAATGCGCTCCTGGCCACAGCCATGACCTGGGCATCCAAGCTCAAGAATGAGTCCAAGAGCAGCCCCAAGCTGCATACCTGTTTTTTCAATTGGAGGGTGATCCCATCCAGTACATGCTGCATACCTATCTCTTGTTCTTCCTTTCGACTGACCAGGAGCACCTCTGTGTTGTATGGATTTAGTTTCATTTTGTTCATCCTCATCCAGTTCTTTACTGCAGCTAAACACCCATGTAAAGCTGAGATAGTAGTTCCCTTGGAATCCGGAGGTGACGAGAGGTAGAGCTGGGTATCATTGGCATACTGGTGGCACATAACCCCCAAAGATCTGATAATCTCCCTCAATGGTTTCATATAGATGTTAAATAAAATAGGAGACAGAACAGAAGCCTGGGGAACTCCACAGGTCAGCGGCCGTGGTGTTGAATATGAATCACCTAACACCATTTACTGCATTCTTTCCTGCAGGAAGGACCGGAGCCATTTTAATGCAGTACCCGCCCCCCAATTCCTATTTCAGAGATATGAGACAGGAGGATGCCACGGTCTATAGTATCAAAAGCAGCTGAGAGGTCTAATAAAGCCAAAAGGGACACAGATCCCTTATGTTATATTATGAGCTGCGAATTGCCCTGGCTTAACCCAACCCTAGTTACTTCCATGTGACTTGACAACCTCTAAGAGACCAATTTAAATCTCGAATTGCTTAGACGTACCATAACAAATGATGAACAAATATTTCAACTTGCTTGTGGAAATGTGTCTTCCCCTTCATATATCAAGCATAATTTTAAGCACCAGCAGCAACAATTTTACCAACCAATATAAAACTACTTCTTCCTACAAGTACATGTCTCCTGAGATTATCCCAAAAGTCAATTCACCTTCTTTAAGTGCAGCAAGCACGGGTATACTGAGGTTTATGACATGGCGGTAGTTAGGCCATATAATGCAACCCAGAAGGCTTGTTGCAGAAGCAGGATTTGTTCCCAGTATTTCAAGCATACTTAAAAGTATGACAGCCGGAGAACAGAACTCAGAAACCTGACTCCAACTTCTATTTGAACATTGTCAACCGTATAGCCAAGAGAATTAGTCGTAGTACTATAGCTATTTTATTACAAACCAAGAATATACAGTAAAACCGTAAACGGGCATCTATAAACATACTTAAGTAAGACAGGAAGCCAATTTCTCAACAGATCATTTTGTACTTGAATTAGACAGTGGCTCACCTTTCTGAGTGTCAAGGTACCATCTGTTAGCAACAAAGGACCTCTGCCCTTTTCCCTGTAGGATACATGTTACTTAAGACCACACATAACCACAATCTAAAAGATGTAGGTACAGAGATCCAATATATTTTCCCTTGTTTAGCAGTCATAGCCAACAACACTATTAAAATAGGCAGGGATGGGGGGCCACACGCATGATTTGCCAGAGGCAAGGAAAGTCTGAAAATACTACTGAACTTTCAATCTTCATGAACACAATGTTTGTAAATAACAAACTGGTAGGCACTTTTCTGCCAAACCAAGGGATGTGGGAAAGGTATCACATATGGCTGGATCTTCAGTTGCATTTTATCAAAAGAAGAAATCAAGTGGTATTTTCCCTGACATTTGAGTGCTTCGTAGTTCTGATTCTATTCAGACATGATCTCTCCTGCTAGCCTAAGTGCATTTGACAGCATTTGCTTTCTGGTTACTCATTCAAGTCCACAGAATCCTAGAATAAGGTTGTTTCTCTTTTTTCCCATCAGGATATACAGTGGTACCTCAACTTACGATGACCCTGACAACTGAGAATCCCGACTTACGAGCCGGCTTCTGGTTCCCCCTGCCGCCGCTTTACAATTAAGATGGGGTTTTCCCCAAGTAACGATGGCACATTGGGGAGGGGAAGCCGCAGCCATTTAAAATATTTTATCCATTTAAAATAAATGGATAAAAATCTTTTTAAACATTGTGCGCCACTCCCCTGCGGGGGGGGGGGGTGTCTAGAGAAGTGGCATGCATGTTTAAAATGACTTTTAATCACAGAGGCAAGTGGCTAAAAGTCATTTTAAACATCATGTGCCGCTTAAGAGCCTCGTGG
>JAHTLZ010003526.1:63404872-63447046 GCA_023846285.1 Phrynocephalus versicolor
AAGTTAAACTGTGCTCACGACTAGGGTTCAATCCAAGGTAGCAGGCTCATGGTTGACTCAGCCTTCCATCCTTCCGAGGTCAGTAAAATGAGTACCTAGCTTGCTGGGGGGTGGGCAATGTGTAGCATGCACACTGTAATTAAAAACTGTAAACAGCGCAGAGATTACTTGAAGTGGTATGGGGCGGTATATAAGCAGACCACTTTGCTTTTCCTGATACCGCCCCCCTGATGCACGCGGCACGCAGGGGAACAGCACACAATGTTTAAAATGACTTTAAGCAACCGAGCCAAGTGCTTCTCCATTTTAGAATAAAAGGCACCTTACAACACAAATTTTAAAATATGGTTGTATTTTTTTTAAAAAATGTATTACACCATAAAAACTATTAGGCCATTTATCATATTGTAACAAGAAATAACACAATTAAAAACCAATTAAATTCAGCAACTACAACAAAAAGTATACCACTATCAAAAGGCCCTTCCTCAGTTGTCAATCAGGAATTAAAGGCCTATCTGATTAAAAATGTCTTTATATGCTGGAGGAAGGGCAGGAGGGAAGACTACAAACCAAAGATTAGAAATGGGAAAGGTGGAGATTTGCATGGAGCTTCTTTGTTAATTTTGCACTGAGCAGAATACACACACACACACACACACACACACACACACACACACCATAATTTAACCTAGGCACCACTTTACTACAAAGATGAATTCACTTGCAACCATTTCCAATCCCATTGTTGTTCATCTCTCCACGGCAAGGAGGGATATGAAGAACATAGTCTGCTTTCAGTTAGAGAATCAGCAAACGATTTTACAAATTATTTTTTTAAAGTATTTGCTCAAATGCTTCCAAACCTTGTGATGCCACGGACTGCAATATTCTCAACCGATCCATTAGTCATTACAGAATGGTTATAAATATTTATTGTTTACCTGATCTGATATGTCTGTTTGAATGTACTGGGTGGGAGGGACAAGATGTGGATTTTATTTTTATTTAATTTTGCAAATACTTTATTACTCATTTATATTCCATTTCCTACAAGCTACATGCTACACAAAGAAAACAAAAATGAGCACAAATGAATTATCTTGAACTAGTACTATTTTTCTTTTGCTCATTTCTCCCATATTTCTATTTGTCTATACAGTAGAGTAATACCTTGGTTTACAAGTACCTTGGTCTATGAGTGTTTTGCAAGACAAGCAAGCCTTCCTGTTCATTTTTGCCTTGATCAACAAGCACTGGAGCAGATCACATAATCACAACTGAGCCAACTGTGGTTCTCTCTCTTCCCCCCTGCGGGATCATGGTAAGTGCTTCAAATGTTCCCTCTCACATAAGCTTTCAAAGAAGAGGGAGAAGAGAGAAATGAAAGTCACCATTGCACCAGCCACAAATGTTTTCAAAGGGGAGTGCAGGTTAGTGGTTCATTTTATTTTTCTTCATATTTATATTTAATTTGTTTTCAGTTCAACTTATTTTTCAAACTATTTCATAGTGAAGTGTGTATGTGGCTACAAACTGCATTTTTTTATTGGCACATTAAAATACAGAGTAAAATCCAGTTCTTAGTTCCAAGCAGAGCAGATTCCACAAGCAGGTACCTAAACTGTGGTTCAGACATGAACTTTTAGCCAACTTCTTTTGTGAGTTTTGGCATTTTGTGTGTACAGTATGTTGTCTATGGGACACCAGAATGAATCATTTGAGTTTTCAGTGTTTCTTATGGGGAAATTTGCTTTGATATGCAAGTCCTTTGTTTAAAACAGAGCTTCCCAGGCTTTTTCACCCCATAGACCACTTGCCAAATTTTTTGTTTTCTGTAAACCCCCTGACTGCCTAACATTGAATTTTCTTAAACTTATTAATTTCAAATGTGTTTTTGACAGCTGACACAGTGCTACTCACTTTGATAGGGGCTTTTGTAGCATGGACAATTGTAAAAAAAGAAAAGAAAGAAAAACATGTACCACCTTTATTGGTAAAAAATTTATCAATATTTGTTAAGATGGATTATGACTTCAAAACTAGATAGTTGATTACTAATTTGTTTACAGTGGCTAGATTAATAATAGCTAGGAATTGGAAATCCAAACAAGAATTATGTATGGATGAATGGTATAATGAAGTATGGAATATTGCTATAAAATAAATGATAAACAGACATGCAATTTAAAGGTCAAGAAAGGGGAGTTTAAAAAAAAGATATGTTTTAAGATATATTTATTGAATATGTGCTTGTAAGACATAAAGGGAAAGCTCCAGCACAACAATCAATTCAGTTCTAGAGAGGAAAACAATAAAGAAGACTTCTCAAGAGGTGCCACTGTTGGGGGGAGCGCAGTAGTTTTGTATTTTGTATTTCTCTATTTGTTTTAGTTTGTATATTGTTGTGTTGTTTATTTTATAAATAAAATAAAAGTTAAAAAAATTAAAAAGGAATGAGTGAAGGTACAGTCACCCCCCGCCATTTCGTGGTTCAGGTATTGTGGTCCCACTACATCACGCGATCGCAGTACCTGCACCTTGGAACCTCGCGGGGGTGGGAGGTGATTGGGTTGCTCCGTGCTGGTCCCTCATGCTCCTCCACGAAGCCTCGGAGCCACAGGGGAGGCGGGGGCGATCAGGTTGCTCTGTGCCGCCCCCGCGCTCCTCCGTGAAGCCGCGGGGAGCGGCGGGGGGCAATTGGGTTGCTCCACACCACCCCCGCATCCTCCGCGAAGCCTTGGAGCCACGGGGGGGGCGGGAGCGATCAGGGTCACTCCACGCCACCCCCAGCGCTCCTCCGAGAAGCCTCGGAGCCACGGGGGGGCAGCAGGGGGTGATCAGGTTGCTCTGCGCTGCCCCCACGCTCCTCCGAGAAGCCTCGGAGCTGCGGGGGGCAGCGGGGCCTATCAAGTTGCTCCGCACCGCCCCCCGCTGCTCCCTGTGCTCCTACGAGAAGCCTCGGACAGGCGCACGATTGCCCCCCAGGCCCCACCCCACCCGCTTCCGTATATCGCAGATTTTCATGCATTGCGGGTGGGGTGGGTCCCTAACCCCCGTGATTGGCGGGGGCTGACTGTAATTTGAATTTATTTTGTTGAGAAGGGATACATACAGTATATCAAAATATCTTTAATCAGTTTATCTCCACCAGAATTGCAAAACATGAAAACACAAAAACCAGTTGCTAATATACAAATATCCCCTACTCCTCTCTCCAAAGCAGGTAGGAACAACAAATAGCAGTTTACAAAGATACTCATCCATAGGCTCATAGGTATGAGCAGACTAAGCAGACTAAAACTTAACTCCAACAAGAAATCTAAATTTTGTTCCATACAATGTAATTCACAAGGTTAAACCTCCCAGTTAGACATTATTTTAACAAAGCCGTACCTGTAGAGGACTACGTACACTTACTAAAATGTGTCACAGATTAAATGTATGCAAACAATCCTAACCTGACCAAAGCAGCATCAAAGATTGCACAGCTTAAAAGGTGACTTTACATAAAATATAAGCTAATACACACCTCAACCAATATATATACTTGTAAGAAAAAGTTTAAAATGATGTTTTCGCACGTTCTCAAAGGATGACAAAATATAACACAGTGAAGTGTGCAAGACAGCTATTGAAAGTGTTGAAAATGAAATACATCACACTACCAAGATTGTTGCAGAAGCCAACTCTCAGCTGGAAAGGATAAGAAGACCAAGAACTAACCACATTTAATCCCATCAAGATCCCGTTTTCATGTTACTGACTGCATCTGCTCACATGAGGCGCAGCTAGCTCTGGCTGTTTAGAATTTGAATGGGTACTTGTAGGAATGAGACCAAAAGGCAAAGAAGACCAAAGATGCCTGAAAAAAATGAACATTTCTCACCTTCCAGTTTCCCCATGGAAAAGAAACAAAAGCACCAGAACATAAAAGAGCTCCTTATCTAAAGCACAAGTAGTGGATATGTAACACTTCAAATATTGATGAACCACAATCAGCAATCTCTCCAATTTTCTGGACTTCTGAATGAGAGGTCTGCCCCTTGCAGGTGAGGTCTGGCAGCAGCCAGAAGCAAGTGGGCATTTACATTTGCTGAGCAGCACACACACAATAGAGTGGCGTCCGTCCAACACAGCTAATCCACCATATCTCTCTAGTAACCATGCTGGATGAAGCTGCTGGGGAATGGAATTCGACAACAACTGGAAAGTCACAGGTCCCCTAGCCTTGGTCTAAAGGATGGAAATGTAACATTTACCAAAGTGGAGAGAAACATGCAAAATCCTCATTCTTATAAGCATTGCAAAAAGGTTTGAGAAGCCTCAGTAGTTGCATGAAAACTGCACTATTCCCTCAGGTAAGAAGCTCTATATTCTTCCTGCAGGGGCAAGAAATGTGGAAATGTACAGTATGTCAATGTTTCAGCCCTCTCTAAACTTTTTCTCCCTGTTTCCACACTTGCAGGAGAGAGACCACAGGACTTTCAAACCATGCGCTACGTTATCTGTGAGGAGTTGAAACGTATCCTACTATCGTCTCTACTATATTTTCAGAAGAGAGACAAAACCAGCACATACGTGAAGTCCTAAAGAACTAAACAGTGTGCTTAAATCTAACTAAACAAAGACAGGAAGTACTGTATCTACCTGTACTCCCAACAGATTATAGACAGGCTGGTACAGATATATCAACCAATTTAAAAAGAATATCACAATAGTCTCTAACTGTACTGTACTGTAATTTGTTTCATAGAGTTGTGTCTTGCCACGTGGTTTTATGACACAACATCCACCTCTCTCAAAAATCAGGTCCATCTTCGATATGACTGGATGCTTGCAGCCAGTTTTTGATTATGTTCCATGCTCGGTGAGCCACGGTAAACTTGGAGGCCTGCTTGAAGCCACACAAACAACTATTCACAATATTTTGCTCATCTACACTCTTTTATCACTTCCCTTTAAGCATAATATTTCTCGCACCATAATTTTAGGGGACCCACAATTTCTGAACATGCATTATTCATCTTGTGATACAAAATGGTTTTTTCTCTAAGACTGTAAATTGCTACATGAAGTAATGGCTTGCAAGAACAATTAAATGATAGACATGATAAACTAGATTTATAAGCTTCACACTCTGACAAAAAAGTAGCATAATTTAACTATCAAGAGCTAGAATATTCTACCAATGCAATATGCAATTCATGGAACTGCAGCTCCCCCATCAGTATCTGGAAAGCTAGACAACACATGGAGGCAACAGTATGAAGCATTTTTATTGCCTGATATCACTATGGTAACCACAGCAACCACTTTTTTAAAAATGAATAATAGCTCTGTTAGGTACTTCTTTGAAAGAAAAAAAATCCAAGTAAAGACCGCCCTTAATCTTTGAAATAGAGGAAAAGAATTATTTGAATGTACACAGAAACTGAAAATAAGTCAATCAGATACAGCTGTGTGATGAATGAGTTAAACCTTTTAGGAATACATGTAGACTAAAAAAAAGGTAACAGGCTGAAAGTTGAAAAATTTAATAGTAAAATAGATGAGATGGAGATATAAACGAAACACAAAATAACTGCACATCAGATTAAGTTGTGAATGATAGCACAGAATCTTTAGATGATCATTAAAAGAGAATCTTATCTACAAATGCTAATAGAAGCTGCTGAAATAAATCAAGACTTTTTGAAATAAATGAAGACCTCATAAAACCTCTGTCCTCTGTGGGATAGGACATTTCCAGAAACATTCACAGCTCCTTTAGCACTAATCTGTACAGAATATGTCAAACACTGCAACATTTTTGTCAGCAATTCATATTTCTACTCACTTCCCCACATTTCTGCAAAGGCTGGCAAGACAGGTCCAGCCTTCCCTTCAAACTTGCAACTGGACTGATGCCATAGCTATGTTGAACTTCACTGAATGTTTTGGACTGATGCAGACCCAGGCTGTCAAGGGCGAGACTGGGCTGTACAAACTGAAGAAGATGATTGCCTACTGTTGCACGAAGTGTGGTCCTCGCTTAAGTTACTCCAGATTCTCAGGTAGCCACCAATCAATATTCCTCCCAACCAGTTCCAAACTTCTGTGGCTAGAGAGAGGATAAAATGATGGCCTTTTACCTCCTGAAGAGGAGCAATGCCAGGCATTCTAATATTGTTATGAATGATCTGGATGATGGAGCGCATGGACTGCTTATCAGATACGTCAATGATACAAATTTGGGTGGAATACTAATGCCTTGGAAGATGAAACAAAATTTTAAAAAGATGCTGACGGGCTTGAGCACAGGTCTAAAACAACAAAATGAAATTTAACAGAGATAAGGGCAAAGTCTACAATTAGGAGGAAAACCAAGATAGACATACTTGACTCACTAACACTATAAGTGGGAAGGATCTTGGTACTGCTATACATCACAAGCGGATTTTGAGCCAACAGTGTGATGTGGCCGCAAAAAAAGAAGCAGCAAGAAGTATTTTAGGTTGTATTAGCAGAAGTGTCACCTCCGAATCTTGTGAAGTACTAGTGCCCCTCTCTTTGGCAATGGTCAGGCTTCGTCATGACTACTGCGTTCAGTTCTGGGCACCACACTTAAAAACAATACTGACAAACTGTAGTAAGTTCAGAGGAGGGCAACAAGGATGCGCAAGTGACTGCAAAACAAGGCCGATGTAGAAGGGCAGGTTTACCCTTGAGAAAAGAAGACGGGGGATATATGATTGTACTTTTCAAATTCTTGAAATATTGTCATAGAGAAGAGGACAGGATCTGTTCTCAATCAGGCCGGAGTCCTGGACATGTATAATGAGCTCAAGTTACAGGAAACAAGATATTTAATATCAGAAAAAAATGTCCTAAATGTTAGAATAGTATTCTATGGTTCTATGAAAAAGGCACAAAAGAGCCTTGTCTATGTTGACTTTAAACAACCTTAAGACTTATTGTTTCACTCAATGTTCAGTTAGAAATGATGAGTTGGACTTCCTACAGGTGTTTTTGTTGTTGTTTTTCCATCAAATTGTTTCAAGTGATTTAAAAAAAAAAAACACTCCATTTTTCCGGAATGTCATTCACACCTTGATTGGCCTTTCCACTGTAAATGCAGCACAATTAATTTAAAGGGAATAAAGAGTATAAACACTTATTCACACAGGCTGCTTCTGAAAATGGGGGAAATACTTGTGGGAAGGTTACTTACCACTAAGGATATGAAAAAGACTTACGGTTTTAATCAAACTGAGGGAGTTGCATTTACAGAACGCTCAGCTGCTATTTTTGCATTTCTTTGAGTTTCAAAACATTGAAGGACCTTAAATAACCACTATTGTTTGCTTCATTCTAGCACTTTTTCTGGATTCCTTTCTGTGTCTTTCCCCCATTATTACTAGTACCTGGTTAAAGAACCTTCTGTTGGATTACTCAGACAATACTATGTAACTTACTTCCTCCAAGGTCATTATACCTATAATACTTCTGTTTAATTGTTCTCCAGCTTTGGATTTTTATTATAACTGGCAATCAACTTTACCTTCTCTTTTTTTTCTGGAAATATCTTAAGACAGACATCTGAGAAGGTAGAGGAGCAAAGAGTATCACTTGGGAAATTTGAGAGCAAATGTTAGAAAATACAGATAAATGAATCAAGAGCGCAGATGGAAAATATTGATGTCATGGGTTTACCTTTGTAGATAAAGTAAACACCAATTTCAAGTTGTTACTATGAGACAAACTGCCCAGGATCAACAGAGAGAAGGCAAAGGAATTACATTTTTAAGGAGAAAGAAAAAGAAAACTGAGATAGGAGAGCCCATAGAAAAAACAACAACAAAAAAATTAAACCATTTTCTCTGTTCATATTAAACTTAAAGGAGCAATATTTTTTTTAAAAAATCACTTCAACACACAGAACATATAAAAAGGAAACAACTCATAAAAGTCAAGGAAAAGAAACAAAGCCTCTGTTTTTTGTGTGGGATGAAAGGCTTCAAATATCACCATGTCCCTCAGTTTGACTAACAATACTTCCAGTACAGTAATAAATAACAATGGGGACAATGGGCACCCTTGTCTCGTACCTTTCCCAATCGGGAAACTTTCTGTTATCACATTATTAATCAATAAACTTGCGGTTTGATCCTTATATATTGCATTAACACCATTCCAAAACTTTGTTCCCACTCCCATATTTTCCAAATTCTTTTTCATAAATTGCCAAGAAACATTATCAAAGGCTTTTTCAGCATCAATAAATATCAAAGCAGCTTGTTTCTCTTTCCTGACTTCTAGATACTCTATTATATCAATTATATTTCTCATATTATCTTTCATCTGTCTGCCAGGAAGAAACCCCGCTTGATCTTTGTGTAATAACTCAATTAAAACCCTTTTTAATCTATTAGCTAAAACATCGGCAAATAATTTATAGTCTCCATTCAAAAGGGAGATGGGCCTATAATTTTTAACATCTGTCATATCTGAGTTCTCCTTTGGAATCAGTGTTATATACGCCTCCTTCCAAGTATTAGGTATGACTCCTTTTTCAAGAACTTCGTTCATGACCTCCACCATTATTGGTAACATTTCTTCTGATAGTTTTTTATAATATTTTGCAGTCAAACCATCTGGGCCCGGTGATTTTCCAGTTTTCGCCCTCTCTATTGCACTTTGTACTTCATGAGGGGTAATTTTCTCATTCAGTATCGGCACTTGATTTGTTGAAATTTTTTTCAGTCCATTCTCTCTTAAGTATCTGTCAATCTGTTCCGGGTTTTCTTTTTTCTTCGTATATAGATTTTTGTAAAAGTTCCTAAACACCTTTACAATTTCTTTTGGATCTTCCACTGTTTTTTGATCTACTACTAATTTGTTCACAACCTTTTGTTTTTGCTTACATCTTAGCTGCCAAGCCAGCAATTTCCCTACTTTATTTGCCGATTCAAAATTCCTTTGTCTCATCATCTTCACCTTCCACTCAATTTCTTGATTAATAATCATCGACAACTGAGTTTGAAGCATCTTTAGTTTTTGAGTCCATTTCTGTTCCTTTGGCTTTTCCACCAATTTCTTCTCAGTCTCTACCAATTCTTTTAAAATCTCATTTCGTTTCTTTTCTTTCTGTTTCTTCTGATATGCATTTCTTTGAATAAAGAGGCCTCGCATAACAGCCTTACTAGCATCCCATACGACATTTGTTGGTGTTTCTCTTCTCCAATTGTCTTTCAAATAGTCTCTGAAAGTTTTTTTCGCTATCTGCCAGGTTTCAGACTCATCCAGTAAGCTTTCATTTAGTCTCCAACGGTATAATCCTTGCATTTTTGTTTTGATTTCCATCACCATTGCATTATGATCTGAAATCGTTTTGGGTAAAATTTCCACTTTTGTCACTCTATGTGAAATATCATTAGGGACAAATATATAAGCAATTCTTCCCCAACTCTGATTCGGTTCAGAAAAAAACGTGAACTGTTTTTCCATTGGGTGTCTCAGTCTCCAAATGTCAGTCCATCCAAAATTTTCAACTAAGTCATAAAAGGATTTCGGTAATTTCCCTTCTGAGCCTTTCCTTTTCTGAGATCTATCCAAATCTGGCATCATTACTCCGTTACAGTCTCCCATCAGAAAGAGTTTTTCATCCATATAATCTAACAGTCTTTGTTCTACCTCTCTATAAAATTCTAGTTTCCTATCATTTGGCGCATAAATGCCTACAATAAAAAATTTTTCAGATTGCCAAGTGATTTGCACCATCAGAAATCTACCCTCTTCATCTTTCATAATCAACTTAGGTTCCAGTTTATGTTTTGCATATATTACTACTCCTCTTTTCTTCAGTTTATCAGATGATACAAATTCTTGTCCCAAAATTTTGTTTTTTAAGATCTTCATGTGTTTTGTTGCAACATGTGTTTCTTGCAGACAAATCAAGTCCAAATTTTCTTTCTTCAATAAATGCGTGATTCTATTTCTCTTGGTCTTTTCATTCAGACCATTAACATTCCAAGTCAATACTCTCAGCGCCATTGTAGGTTTCAAATTAAATATATTTTTATCAATCTCTATTCAGATATTGGCCATGGCTAAATCAGCTTTACCTTCTTCCTCCTCAGAGAGTTCTGACTCCTCATCCTCTACCTCTTCCTCTTCTTCAGATAATTTATCACCCTCTTTCGATGGTTTTCTGTACCCAAGTTCTTCTCCATATTTTCTCAGAAATTTCCCTATTTCCGACTCAGATGTTATTTTAAATCTTTTCATCTTATAAATGAAGGACAGACCTTCTGGGAACTCCCAGCGAAATCTCAGACCATTTCTTCTCAACGTTTCTGCCAGAGATTTATAACTTCCTCTTCTTCTCAAGAAATGGAGAGGAATCTCCTTATATATCAAGATCTGTTGACCATCAATCACAAACCGATTGTCATAACTATGTTTCAGAATTCTATCTCGCACGGCCATGGATGTCAATGACACAATGACATCGCCTGGTGTCTTCTTCACTCTCAGTTTCTTTGATCTGACTGCAATTCTGAACACTTGGGAGATTGCATCAGCTACCTCTTGTTCCTGCCATCCAAGCCATTTCGTCAATTCCGTTATTACTTTGGCCTTAATATCTTCTCCTTCCTCCCATGGGATCAGACGGAAACGGAGATTCTGTTGCCTTTGTCTCATTTCAAGAAAGGCAAGCTCCTCAGCCATTTTCCTTTGCGCAATCTCTACTTCTGATACTCCTGTTCTATTCTTCTCTGTTTCTTCTCTGCATTGTTTAACCTCTGTCTGCACTTTCTTCACTTTAGCTTCTATATTCTTTGTTTTCACCGCTAAATCTTTCACTTGAGCTGAGAGCTCCCCAACTGCCTCTTTTATTTGTTTCTGCATGTCTTCCTTTAGTTCTGACAACTTCTGGTCCATACTTTGTTCACTTCTTTCAAATTCTCTCCTTATATGTATCATTAGTCCTTCCCATTCCTTGCCCTCTTCTTGTCTAGAATCTCTTCTCTGTGTTAAAGGTGTCGTCTTCTTCTTCTCTGCCATCCCTTCTATTCAAATAGGACACAATTTAACCACGTATTAAGATTAATTCATTCAATAAACCACCATAACCTTTAACCAATCGAATTAATCCATTAGTACTCCATTAATATTAATATTAATTTATATTTACCCAATTGCCATCAGTGATATTAAGTTTGTCTATTCTAACTTCATTTTAACTTTTTCCAACTTTAAGTTGTCTGAATATCAAATATTATAGTTTATAACAATTTATCAAATTTTATCTAATTTTCTACATAATCAAACACTTTCCCTTCAATACAATGTTCAGAATAGGTTTTATATGCAATAATTTTCCAAATCCACCAGATGGCGCTCTAACACAAGAAATGAATTTCTCAACCAGTGTCCAATACGATGATTATTTAAATCCACCAGATGGCGCTCCAACCTAAAGAATGAGATTCTCAGTCTCAGAGCACAGAGTTGAGAATTGCTGTTGTGTCTATCCTTAGTCCTTCGTCCTTGAGCCAAGGGAACAAAGGAAAAAACATGCAGGAATTTAGGTTCGTTTCTACTGCAGTCAAACAAACAATAGAATCCACCAAGAAACCTTTAAAAATTAAGAGTTGGGAAATATAAAATAAAATAAAATAGGGAAATTCTTCAGCTCTTCACAGCCTAATCCGAAAGAAGTTGTTTAATGTATCCAAGTCTAATCCAGTTAAGAAAAGAGAAAGAAAAAAAAACAGAAAACTCCAGTCTGTTGTAACGGCTTCCAGCCCGCACTGTTGGAGTCCTTTAAAATGTAAAATCCAGCCACCTTTCCGTCACTCAAGTCCCTCTAAGTCCTCCACAAGGAAAAAAAAAGAAAGAAAGAAAGAGGGTGGAATTCAGCTGTTAATTCTCACAAGTCTCTGGAAGTGTAGAGTCAAAAAAAAGAAAGGGGGGGAAGGTAGCTTCCAACACCAGAGTCTTTTAAAGTCTTTAAAATCTCCCCCTTCCACCCCCCACGCTCTCCTCTATTCAAATTTCACACCGTCTCTTCTCAAAACAAAGAGCGGGGGGAGGTTTCAAAACACCAGTCCTGAAATGCAGACTTTACGATCAAACTTTCCATGTCCCATTTTTCCTCCCGTTCAGTTTAAATATTAGATTAAACTCACTTTGCAAATGAAGGGATGTCTCTTCTGCCCTTACCGCTTGGTTTCGGTTTGCATTCACGAAGGAGAGACACGGCTATTTCCTCCACCACAGTCCGAACAGATTCCGATACAAAAAACAGCAGGCTCTCGTTTCCTCCGGGCGTAATCCTTTATCTTCAAAGTGGCCGTTTAACAGCCTAACTTGATTATCCCTCCGATAGAAACGATTTTTAGAGTTTTTGGAGGTTGAATGGCTCCCTGCCAAGACTAAATGAGGCTTCACTGCACAGGAGTAGCGGTCGAAAAAGTGCTGCAACTCGATCTTTCCCCCCCAATCCCTCCGGATCGGGGGTGAAAAGAGAGTCGCAAAAGGCAACAGCTGGTACCCAGACCCTCAGGGCCCCTCCCTGAGGTTAATAGGGGTCGCGTAGCCCTCGCGAATCCCCTTTAAACCTCCTGTGAGCTCTGGGGGTTCCACGAAGGAGTTCCCCTAGCGTCTTGCACAGTCGGCCATCTAACCGAAGCTGAGAACCACCAAGTATTGTCCATTGAAGAAGACAGTAATATAAAATTATAGTAATTATCTGTTAAAATAGGAGTAATTTATATCCGTAAACAGTTGAATACCAGGTACCACTACGTCCATTTCAGCCACATTAGAGCGTGATGGGCAGTGTGGCCTTCCAGGCACTGCTGGGACTATATAGGAAGTCCCGATATTCCTCATATGCTGGCTAAAGGTGATGAGAAAAGGAGCCCAGCAACTTGAGAGCCACAGATGGCCCATCTCTGCACTGAACGATGCAAAAACTATGTAGACATTTCAGTGTACTTCATCAATATTGAAATAATTTGAATGAGAAACATCAATGCTCCAAGCACGCCCCAAAATCTGTAAGTGATATATGGCATGACACCAAGACATACTGTGAGTACAGTGGTACCTCTACGTAACAGCGGCTATACTTAAGAGCAATTCGACTAAAGAGCAGAAAAATGTTGGGTGTTTTAACTACTGCCTTACAAATTTTAGATGTGGTCTGCTCTGCTTACATTTTTTTAAATTTATTTTTTTCGATTTTCTTATTTATTTTTTCAATTTTTAGATACGGTACCTCTACTTAAGAGTTGTTCAACTTAAGACCATCCATTTGGAACAGATTAAATTATAAGCAGAGATACCACTGTAATTTAGGACCTAGATACCTGAAGGACCGCCTCCTTCCATATGAACCTACCCGGCAATTAAGATCTAGTCAGGGAGCCCTCCTGAAAGAGCCATCCCTTAAGGAGGTGAAGGGGATGGCTTGCAGGAATAGGGCTTTTTCAGCAGCTGCCCCCAGACTATGGAATGCCCTCCCAAATGAGACTCGCCTGGCGCCGACATTGATAACATTTCGGCGCCAGGTAAAAACCTTCCTATTCCAAAAGTTTTTTAACTAATGATTGTGGGTCCTGATGGCAATTTTAGTGGTGTGTTTTAATGTATTGTATTTATTGCATTCACATGTTTTATTGTTCTAATTTTATTGTATCTTGATGTTTTAATTATTCATTCTGATTGTGAGCCACCCAGAGACCTTTGGGTAGTGGGCGGCATACAAGCTAAATAAATAAATAAATAAATAAATAAATAAATAAATAAATAAATAAATAAATATGTGTTTGACTGTAATTTTGCAAGTGCTATATTAGTCTGCTTCTACAGGTTTCTTTTAATAACAGAAAATAAAAATTAAACTATTTTTTTTAAAAATAAACTAAAAAATTAAATTAAATTGTGGGAGATCCTGGTACAGTAAACTGTTGCTCTGCAGTGAAAACTCTGCTCACATCCTGGGTTCGATGTTGAGGTCAGGTAGCCAGATCAAGGTCAACTAAACCTTTCATCCTTCCAAGGTTCGTAAATTGAGTACACAACATGCTGAATTGTAGCAGGGGCAGGCTGGAGGCAATACATAGCTTGCATAGTTAAACTGTAAACCACCCAGAGAGAGATTTGAATATTGTAGGGTAGTATGTAAGCAGCATAACTTGCTATTTTTAAATAATTCATTTCAGCATTAGCTGTCCTGAGGAAGTAAACACTTCACTCCAACTAAATCACTCCAAATGAATCTGTTACACTTAAAGGTGCAATTGTCTGCAAGTCTACAAACTCCAGGGTAATTTACTAAATAATATTACTCCCTATTCTGAAAATGTCTTAACGGTTTTGTCTGTGGTTTGCATATGTGCACACAAGCATTTTGGTCTCCATGGTGAAAAAGAGAGATAAGTTCAAAGTACTGCACACATTATAAAATAAGAGCCAAGCCCTCCTCCTCAGTTGTGATACGGCAATTAATTCACTGACATTCAGTTTGGTTCCTTTCTGCACCTCATTACCAACTAGGAGAAACTTTAACACAGCAGTATGAAAGGACAGGATATCAGATGGATTTGCTATCTAACTCCACCTGGTTTGAAGAGATAAAATCATCCTTTCTGTCATGTGCTTCATTTTCTCTTTTGCTTGATATGATAAGTGAAGAAAAATTGAGACCCTCAATGTATTAGGCAGCTTATTAGACATCACTATGAAACGGCAATGACTTTAACTTTCAAAGTCCTAAGTCCAACAATGTTTCAGAAAAGAAGGCATATATGTAACAGAATCAAATCAGAATATGATGTTAGGTGGTGTCGTTCCTGTTTTCCAAATAACATGGCTAGATAAGCAACTTCAACCTATAGCATTATTGAGCTTACCCAGAAATAACTCCCCTATTTCTCCACATGCATCATGTTAAAATACTGTTGTAGCAAGGGAGTAGCCATAATAAATGTCTAACTCTAAATGAACTACTGATATGAACAGCCTGACCTGGACTATGCATAGCCTTAGCTCTGCTCAATATAGCTTCAATTCAGTTAATGCTTTTCCTGAACATCTACTGGCATTCGTTCCAACTAACTAATCCATAAAAATATTTTTAAATGATTTCAGAGCATCTTGGGACCCACTGGCTTGGTTCCTAAATATGTAAGTAAGCAGAAGAAAATTTTCTCCTCCTCTTTCTGCAACTGCTGGTACCTTCCGAAACTACTTCTCTAAAATATCATTATCAGTTATCTATAATTTATGGGAGAACCAGGGAAGTACAAATTAAGCAAGTACACATGCCGGGTTTAGTTCTAGCTTCCATGACATTTAGTAGATGTTCTTTATCTTCTCAAAACATACCATCAGTGTAATACAGAGAAATTTGTATCATACATCCCCCAGTCCCAATCCAAATATCTCTTCTGAAACACTTTAGACCAGGGGTGCCCAAACTTTTTGTAAGGAGGGCCAGATTTGGTGGCTGAAAATGTGTCAGAGGCCGGTTGCTCCCCGATCCTGCCACCCCACTGCAAGCCCCACCCACTGACCCATAAGCCCCACCCACTGAACCCTTGCAACCCCACCAGCAGGAAGGAAGGCGGGGACCAAGGGAGGGAGGGAGGGAGGTGGAAACCAAGAGAGGAAGGAAGGAAGGTGGGGAACAAGGAAAGAAGGGAGGGAGGGAGGTGGGGACCAAGGGAGGGAGGAAAGAAGGAAGTTGGGGACCAAAGGAAGCACAGGGAGCCACGGCCACAGGTCGCCCGTTGGAAGAGGTGATCTGTGCGACCTTGCACGCCCCCCAAGCTCCCCAGCAGTGGCAACGGCTCGCCTGCCAGACCACCCCAAAGGTCCTTGGTGGTGGCAGAGGCACGCTGGCCTGCCCACCTCCACACTTTCCCCTGCGGTGCCGGTGGCGGCAGACCGCCCATCTGCCCAGCCACCCAAGCTTCCCAGCGGTGTTAGTGTTGGCAGAAGATATTTTTAAAAAAAAATGGGGCAAAGGAGGGGGAGGGAGGGGCAGGCCAGCCAGCCGTGGGCCACTCAGAATGGCCTGATGGGCCGGATTCAACCCCCCCCCCCCCGGGCCGGACTTTGGGCAGGCCTGCTTTAGACTGTACTGTTGCAGATTTTGTCATGAATTTTGTCTATGTTTTCTATGTTCTATTTTCTATAGAAAAACCAGACTTCAAATACTTTGAGCAGTTATAGCAACAAGCTTCCTCTATGCAAAATGCTAGCAAAGGAAGGAAGTCACTCAAATAAAGAAATATTTCAAAGTACAGGAAATGGAAAATGTACAAATATTTGCACAAAACAAGGCAGAGGTAAAAGTTTAAAAAGAGTCAATAGGAGATAATCCCCCTTCCTGTACTACAGTTTTTCTAAAAGATAGATAGGGCTTAAATTAGAAAAGACCATAGAATTAATACATCTGGGCTTTTGTACCCAATGTTTGAATATCTGTGTGATACCTTAAAGGAGTTATGATTTTAGTTCAATATTTACAAAATAGCCTCAAAGGTTCATGTCTTAAAACAATCTTCCTGGCTATTTCTAAAATAATTATTATGGCTAAATAAGCCTCTAAGTTCACCACTATTTTTAAAAGCTGCAAAAATATTTAAATGTACAAATTTATTTATTTGGATTGTATACTACCACATTAGTGAATACACAGTCCTCTAGGAGCTTTGAAGAATAAAACACAACCCACCAAACTCCACCCCAATATATTATCACAATCAATATGGGAATACACCAACTCAAAAAGAATAAAAATTTAAAATTTTAAATTAAAAAAATGAATATTAACATCATCTGGGGTTATGTTTTTAAAGACTGCTTTATAGAGTTGTATTTACTAGTTTCCTAAATATCAAGAGAAACGGAGCTTGATACACCTGAGTTCCACAGAATATGGGCCATTACCAAAAATGCCTGGTTCCTCATTGTCACCTTTTTTAGCCTCCTTCAGGTGTGGCCACTTTGAACAATGTGGATTGAGAAGAGTATGTGAAACGGGCAGCTGTTTTGTGGGAGAGACTTTCTGACAAGTACTGATAATAAAACACTATTTAATTGGCTTTCTAGATCAGGCCTGCCCAACAGGTAGCCCGTGGGCTACCGGTAGCCCACAAAGGGTTCAAAAGTAGCCCGCTGGCTATCAATAAAAAAGTGAGGGGATAAGTTCTCCACCCCTCCCTCCCCCATCCCAAGGACCACCACTGCCTCAGCAAAGTTCTCAGTCTGCCAGCCCACTGTCTCAGCCGAGTGGGGCACTTCAAGGGCCATGGTGCAGTCCCCTGCTCGAGCCGAGTGCAAGGGAGGCATGTGCATGGTCATGTGGGTTGCCCCTTGGAAGTGGTGATCTGTGCAAGCATGCATGAGCCCCCCTTGCACCCACCCACACCAGTTCGAGCGGGTGCAAGGGAAGTGTGCATGGTTAGCCTTCCCATAGGAATACATTGAAATCTGTTCCCTCCAGAAGGGATTAATTGATTTTCAATGCATTCCTATGTGAAATCACTGCTCCACTTACAATTTTTTAAACTTATGAGCATGTGCTAGGAACAGATAAAATTCATAAGTAGAGGTTTTAGTGTAGTAGCCCTCAGGTACTTTGTGCCAGAAAAAGTAGACGTTGGCCTGTTCAAAGTTGGACAGCCCTGTTCTAGAACATGCCCAGCAATGTGAATTGAGTATGGAAACTTACAGGGAACCAATGTAGGGGGACCTAACAAGGGATATATGATCAACGTATTCTCAAAGGTGTTCACAGACAGGATCTGATAGTTGTGAGTTTTTCAGGCTGCCAAACAGCCCGAAAAACTCACAACTATTGATATATGATCACATTAACTAGTCCCATAAATCAGTCTGGCTGCTACATTTTGAACCTGCTGAAGCTTCTCTATTTTCAGTGGCAGCTCTACATAAAGAGTACTGCAGTGGTCTATATTTGAAATTATCAGAATATAAACCACTGTTATTTTTTAATTATTTATTTATTTGACATATTTTCACCCTGCCTTTCCACATAAAAAGAATTCAAGGTAGCTTATATCCTTAAAAATACTGCTCAAAACTAAAAAAAAAATAAGTATAAAAACATTAATAAGAAATTAAATAACATTATATTTTAAACAGTAAATAAAATCAATAAAAAAAAACATGGAAAAGCAACAAGGCACAGCAATCCATTTAAAAAGCCCTTTCATACAACCAGTGACTAAAGGAACCTCTGCCTGGAGGACTAGTAGAAGGGACAGCAAAGATGGGTCCAGTTTGCCCTTCTGTGGGGAGTTTCATTCTGGGAGCAGCCGCAGAGAAGGTCCTCTCCTGTGTCTCCACCAAATGCACCAGTGAAGGTGGTAAGACCAAGAGAAAAGTGTCCTTTGATGATCTTAAGACTCAGGCAGGTTGATAAAGGAAGAGATGGAAAGATGGTTCTTAAGTTAACTTGGATCCAACCCAATTAGGGCTTTATAGCCGGTCCCAGTGAACAATACGGCTGCAATATTTTGGACACACTGAAGTTTCTGATGACCTTCCAAAAGCAATGTCACACAGAGCATTTTACAGAAATCCACCTCGGATTTAACCAAAGCATGTCATTAGGCTTTTACAACCTAGGAAGGACCCAAATGGGCAATAAATAAAAATTGATAAAAGCCAATTCTGGATATTGGGCCTATATTTGAGCCTCTACAGGCTGAAATATTGGGTCTATATTTGAGCAGAACACGTTATGAAAAGGGGAATGGATGAAGGGAAGAAACAAGGAAGAATGAAAAAGCAGAGTTGTGCATGTATTTGGGAACAGAATTTGGTATCCTAACATTATTTACATTCTTTGTTTCTATTGTTAATTTAATGTATATGTTTCATGGTTGCAAAGCTCTAATTTCAGTAGCTGGGCAGACTCTGGTGAACTCTTTAATATCAGAAAGGCCAACAGGAGCTTCTTGGCATTGCAAATTCCATGCTCTTCTTCCAAGCCCCCAAAGCAGAGCATTATACAAAATAACCAAAATGTGCAAGTCTGCATACTACATAAGATAAGAAATTCAACTTGATGCCTTTTTGATTTATGTACTGTATTGTACAAATAAATGTCATATAACACTAAGAATTCAAAGCTGAAGTACAGAGAATATCAAATCAACTCAATTTATAGTTCCTTAAAAGGGCAAATGCATATGCACATATGAAACACATTTTTAAAACGCAGTTACGTAGCCACAGAAAGCACACCATAACCAAACGTCAATAATGGAGGCACAAGTCAGGGAACCTGAACATTTTAACATATGTACAGGTAATTGTCTTTTCTCCCTCTTGTTAAAACACGCACTACTAGAGAAGAGCATTTACAGTATATACTGTACATATTTTTCTAAGAAGCGAATTCCATCGTTTTGTAGTTATCAGGGAAAGACAGGAGCTCCTCTTCCATTCAACTAACAGCCCCAAGTTACAAAGCCTATGGTTGTTGCTGTGGTTTTGGAATACTTACCAAGATTCGTGTTCGGGCCGGCAAGAAGTTGCTTAAATTTATCTAATCGTGATGCTTCCCTCTCAGATAGAACAGGCGGACTTGAGGTACTGTGGTCTGTAATTCCACTTGCCAAAGCTATTGTTGAGGTTTGGGGAAGGGACTGAGATCTTGGCACTGAAGCATTTTCATTACCACCATCTAGTAGATAAGAATGGTAAAAATAGTTAGAAAGCTGTCTGAATACAGAAAGATTTTTGTTTCTGTTAAAACAACTTTTAAAAGCAAGTACGTTTAACCATCATTCACCTATCAGTAAAAAAATTATTATTTATGGCCACTGCAGTTCCATACAGAAATAAAAGAGATCTTCTCTAGAGTAGCACCACCATATCCATGGGGGATCAGTTACGCTCCCCCCCAACGGATATTGAAATCCGTGGATACGAGCAAACACTCTTATCCAAGGATAATGGTGGTGATGGATGGGATGCCGGAGCGAAAGCGGCGAGGAGGAAATAAGAGTTTCTTTTTAAATTTCTTTTTGCTGCTGGTGGCCAGCCAACATCTTCACCACTGGGCTTGGCAGCCAAACTGTGGGGGCAGCGGCAGTGAGGAGGAGAAAAGAAAAAAGAAAACTTACTGATGCTGAGCCGTCCTTGCCACCGCACCTGCACCACCCTCCGGATGGGTGGGGTGCGACCTTCAGAGGACCCACCTCGCCAACTGGCCTTTGAACTTCCCACTCGGGTCCCAGGCGGCAGACTAAAAGTTTTGAACTTCCTGCTCAAGATCAAACTTCCAGGTTCAGACCTCCCCTGCACCTGCTGATCATCAACCGCAGATAACTGAATCCGTGGTTGGTGAATCAGCGGATGTGGGTTTCATACTGTATAATCTTACTGATAAAACCTTTATCTGAATGTTTCAGCTTCACTGAGAAAATATTTATTAGGATTTTCCCTCCACAGACCATGAAACAAAAATGTCACTCTTTCCTAGGTCCAGCAATGGTGTCGTGGCAGAGTTTAAAAAAAAAACTTTCTGCAGTATAACACTGAATTCTGAAACACAGAAGTTGATTGCATAGTGGTAGCTTGTTGCTAGCACCAAATAATATGTGATACACTGCCCAAGCCCATGCACATTTAGTTTAAATTACTTTACGACAACCCAATACATGACAGACCTGAAATTTGGCATGCTACAATGGTTTGTACCTAGAGCTGCCCGAAAATAAGATGTTGGGCTAGAAACTATGTAAGACATCCTCTCTAAATAAATTAAATGTCTTACAACTGTGTTAGGAAACTAGAATCTGAAATAGATTTTTTGGTGGTTAAGTGTCCTGTTGAAAATTGGTTTTTGTGAAATATACATCATTATTGGTAACAACATGACAAGAAATAAAACAGCATTATCAAGCTTAATCTGATAAAAAGCAGAGGGATAAATTCAGAGGGGAGAATCCTTGCCATCCCTTTGTCTTATACAAGAACCTATTTCAAGAGTGTCTGGGATCATTTGGAAGGGGGTACATGAAGATACAGTCTTCCCCTGCCACTTTGCAGTGCAAATACTGTGGTCCTGAAATATCGTAGGACCGTAGTACAGAAGGACTCTGGTCTCCGCTGGGAATTGTTTCCATGCCTTCCAATGGATAATAAAAATTGTGGATAAGAGAGAACACCAAAAATCCCAAAACTGTTGTTTCATTACAGTAGCTTGCTTTACACTGCTGTTTTAACAGTAGCTTGTTTTGCGGCTGCTGAATTATTATTTTTTCCTCTGTCAAGCATGGATAACTGAATCAGTGGATAATGAATCAGTGGATACAGAGGTCCTACACTATATGAAGGCAAGGGCCCCTGGGCAAGCTGTGTGGGCCTGTTTGAGACTCCTGCACTTACTCCAAGCCTGCTGCCGCCCTGAGTGGGCCTCCAACGGGCTTCCCTGCCCTGTTGGAAGCCCCAAAAGTAGTTTCCGGCAAACCAGAAGTGGTGTCCAAAAAAAGGGTGTGCCTTCCATATTGCCCAAAGCCACTTCTGGGGCCTCCAATGGGCTCGGGAATCCCATCAGAGGCCCGTTCGGTGCAGTGCCATGCCTAAGGGAAGTGTAGATGGCCCCAGACAGGGCCCCCAGTCCCGACCCGACCCAGAACCCACATATTGCAGATTTTCCTTTATTGTGGGTTGGTTTGGGTCCCTAGCCCCTGTGATAAATGGGGGATTACTGTAGCTGTCCACTGCCTCCATGCATTAATATATAGCATCACTTCTTTTCAATTTGCAGTCACCTGCTTTGTGTAGAGGCAATGGAACTCCATAAGCAGGCCATGATGCCACACACAGCAATTACAGGATACTGTTCATGGCTTGAGACATTAGTCTATTTGTCAATCCTTCAAAACCTGCTCTGAATATACAACACGGGTTTTCGATTTGTTCTCAGTTTAAGAGGGGGAGGCTTGCATACAAGACGTCCTGCTGCTGGAAACATTTCACAGTATATCTGGGTATCAATGTATTTTCTACTATTTAATATACCTGCAGAACTTGAAGTGTTGCTTTCACTGATGGACTTGACCAGTCTGTTGTCACCAGAGGCAGCTGGAGGAAGGTCTGAGAGTTGCTGTAGTTCTCTTTCCACCTGTTCTTCCTGCAATTTGTGCTGTTCTTGTAATTTACTGTGATTCCGAATAACTCTGTTAGCTGTTTCCATGACTACATCAGTGTTAAGGCTTTCTGTAGCCATTGCAAGGAGTTCGTCGTCATCATCCCCAACATCCCAGGCATCACTTGTGTTGCTTTCAAATTCCTGAAATGTGCTGACCTTCTTCAACTTTACTGGAGTTGTTGACTGCTTTGCTCCAGGTTTTAAGCTGTTTAAAGGGGAAACGAATGCATAAGCATTTTATATTGAGACTTGATTAATCACTGCACTGTTTCTTTTTTTAAAATGGGCCAGCTAATTCCCTCCTTAAAGAAAAAGATACGTGTTGATGAAAAGAGGAAGATAGCACTGCACAATTTGGTAAACATGTAGTCTATGTAGGTTTCTACATTAAATTATAAACTACAATTTTAATGGCAAACAATTCCTGATACAGTGGTACCTTGTATAAAGGAATTAATTCGTTCCAAATGAAATTATGTTAAGCAAATGTTCCTTTATACAAATTCTCATAAGAATGCATTGAAAACAGAGTGATCCCATTTTTATGTTGTACGGATTCTCCCCATAGGCGATTATATTAAGCAAATTTCCCCTATCTCTGGAATCTTTTATGTTGTACAAATTTTATGTTATACAAGCTGTTTGTTATGCGAGGGTCCACTGTACTTAAAAAAAATTAAAGAAGAGCAAAGGAAAAAGTAGATCTGAAGCTGATACTTGAATAGTATTTTGAGGAATGCCAAACATATTTTGTCCAAAAGTCTTGCTCAGACATAAACAGTCTCTATGGGCATCTTCCAGGAATACCAAGAACATCTCATTCAAAGGTATATACTTAGCAGAGAATACTTCACAACCTTCGCAAAATAAATTTCTACTGCCAAGCTGCAGCTTGAGGTCTGTTTCTACCTTCACTATGTCTTTGCACTACTGTCTTCTCCCCACCCCCTCAAAAAGTCAATGAATTATTCTTCACTTCCGTAACAAGTGGTTTAGCTTTCAACTTTAGAATAGCATGTATTTTTCATGAGAATGATTTTTCAACCGCTTCTGTAAGTCAGGTGGCTAAAGCATAAGCTCCTAAACAGTTCTGCCTGACAAACCTTCAGTAAAGTTATTTCTGACTTAAAGAAAGAAATTTTTTAGCAAACATTAGATGCCATAGGAGAACAAGTTTTAATGGGCCATTATGGCCTAGGAGACAGGCAGGTGGACTTCCCAAGCCAAGAGACTTGGGTCAAAAACCATAACAAGCACACACAGAGGGAAGTGAAAACTATTAAGTGAGAATGTTTTCCAGCAATTTTTATACATAGTATTTCATTCTAATATCTGTCCTCTGCCTGTAGCTCTGGATGCACAGACATTCAGAGCTGCTTAAATCAGAGGCCCGATTCCTGTTGGTGATTTACTGATACATACTTTAATTTGCATAATTTTCAGTGGCTACTAACTAACAAGATGTGGAATGCCATACCCTGGTAGGCCTGATGAGTCCCCTTCCTGTTGCGCCTCCAACAAGACTGGGAGTCATATCAGCAGAATAGCATGACAGCTCCAATGGAAGTGAGAGTGGAAAAATGCCTGAAGTGCAGCTACTGTTTAGTAGTAGTAGTGAAGGGTGAACAATGGCACATGATCTTTCACAGACAAAGGCAGTGGCTCTCAATCTAACTTTTAATAATACATAGAAAAAGGCAATGGTAAATCACTGCTTACCTTGAGGACCCTCTGATGAAACAATCCAAAATAAAAACAAAAGATAGTGCTGGAAGATGAAACTCCTAAATCAGAAGGCACTCAGTCACCTACTGAGGAAAAGCAAATGACAAGTGCAAACAGCACTGTGACTAATGAATCAACTGCTACATTAAACCAAAACTCACATTTCTGTGACTGATGTGCCCAGAGGTGAAAGCAAAGTCTGATGCTACCCAACAGATACAGTTGGGATATGGGACATGAGACATAGAAATTAAGGTAAATTGGGAAAAGAAATGCAACAAATGGCGCATTTAAACATTGCATTGCTTGGCGTAAATAAGAAAAAATGAATAAGAATGGGATATTTTCAGTCAGTCAATTACAAAATGTTTGGAACTGACAAAATCAAGAGAGACACAGATAAGATATAGGACATGCAGTTAGGAACTACAGTGCAAAGAATGCCTGAATAGTATCAAACTTCACTATGAATATAATTCAAGTCTACGATTCAACTACAGTTGCTGAAAAAGAAGAAATTAAAAGCTTTGATACAAGTATCACAGAGAAAATTGATACATAATGAAACAAATTATACTGACAGTATGGGCAACTGGAATGCCAAATCAAAAAACAAACAGGAACAAACATTATTGGAGAATTTGCTAAAGAGTCAAATGAAACAGGGGAACAGCCCAAAGAATTCTGTGAAAACAATAACTGTTTGTGGCAAAATACGTGCTTCAGGTAATGCATCTCATGACTGTACAAATGGGCATCTGATGGTCAATAAAGATAGCCAATAAAGAAACCAATAAATTGAAATTAGGAGATGGTGAAGAGATATAGTCCCCACCAAAACAAGACCAAAGGCAGAATGTGTAGGGATAATGAATTGTTAATACAAACAATAGACTAAAGTGCAGAAAGCACACTGCAAGTATACCAGCTCCAAAATATATAATTCTGATTAATTTAAAGTCTATGTGAAGAACTGATTTGCATTACAAAATTGAATTGACGATAGATCAGAAAACTGCATTATAGTAAAGGAATAGTATAAAAAGACTATGTTTATAGTTGAATGAAAATAAAATGTAGATGGATAATGGAAGAAACATTTTAAATTGTTAAGGACAGACAAGAAGCAAAAGCAAAAGGTGACAGAAACAGGACCATAATCCTGAATACAACTTTTCATCCACTATCACAAAAAGAGAAAGAGAACTACTGCAATAATAAGTGAATGAAACAAGAAAGAAAGAAAGAAAGAAAGAAAGAAAGAAAGAAAGAAAGAAAGAAATCTCTCTTCCACAACAAGCAAGAAATCAAAGGGAAATTTAAACCTTCACTGGGAATGTTAAAATATCAACAGGGAAACAATTATTTGACCTGGACAATATAAAAAGAATGTCAAAGCAATGAACTGAGGAACTATACAAAAGAAATACAAGGATGACACATGCCTTTAACGAGGAATCCTACAATGAAGAACCTGTAATTTTAGAAAATGAAGTGCACTTGATGGTACTTAACAACAACAAATAAGATGCTGGTCATGCACCGAGGTATGACACTGCCTCAATAGAAGCTTTATTAATTAGCATCAATTTGCTGCAATGAGTTCCATAATTTAGATTACACAAGACTAAATCACCAAGAAGAGTCTGAGCACAGTCTTCACTAGGTAATTCCCTTCAAACGCGCCACTTGCTCCCACCGAGCTCAAACAAAGATTTGATTCTGTTTCTAATTTTAATAGGCTTTCAGAGATGGTTTTTGCATATGTTTGAACCTGTTACATTAAAGGGTTCTGCTAGTTTAATAAAAGTGCAGAAATGGATTTACGAGGTACCAATAAGTCAAAATGGGGAGAGATAAACACAGGTCAAATGGAGTTTGCTATTCTTTTATTTCCATCTGCTGTGTTCAAGACCTATTTCATGCATTCTGCCAAATATATGTTTCTTAACCTCAATTTTTTTACTTTTTTTGCAATTTATTTATAGTTTTCAAACAAAAAAGTTATCAAAGAAAAAGAAAAAAAACATTGGAGCGATTCTAATCTTCTCAAACAAAGTTTGCATCTCATCTTAACAAGGTATGATCCTTAACTATCTCAATCACTCATAAATTAAACAGGAAACTTAATTGTCTTGTAATATTCGATTTGTAGAAATCATGCCATCTTTCTTCGAAGTCTTCATAGCATCCTTCTGGTTTCGTTAGTGCTGAGATCTTGTCCATTTCTGCGCAGTTTAACACCTTCATAATTAACTGATTTTTGTCCAGAATACTGTCTGTCTTCCATAATTGTGCATACAACATTCTAGCTGCTGTGATAATATGAATTATTACATTTTTTTGCTATCATCAATATTTTGTTGTATCATAGATAATAAAAAAATCTCTGGTTTTAACTCAAGATTAATTAACATAGTTTGTAAAATAAATTTTTGTACCATACACCAGTATTTTTCAGCCCTCTTGCACACCCACCACATATGAAAAAAAGATCCCCATCCTTTGTTACATTTCCAACAAATATCGGATATTTTATACATTTTAGCCAGCTTATCAGGTGTTAAATACCACCTATAAAACATTTTATAAAGATTTTCTTTAAATGCTATTGACTTAGTGATCTTTATATTAACCTTCCATAATTTTTCCCATTCATCTAACTGAATTTCTGACTTTAGATCCTGTGCCCAGCTTATCATACATTCTTTTACTATCTCATCTTCTACATGTCTAGCTAATAACCAGCTATAATTTTTAATTAACTTTTCATTAGAAGAAAAAAATGATTTTATTCACCGCAACTTCTTGATTTGAGAAACTGAATTGCTTTTTATCATTCCTAAACCAAGATTTCATTTGCATTTCCAACCACCAATCTATTCTAAATCCTTGTAACTGTAATTCTTCTTTTGATTTTAGTTGTAATTTTTCTGTTAACATATCTTTATATCTCAGAGGTTTTTTGTCCTCTATTATAGAGGGTTTTGTATGTGCCAGTTGTGGGGAAACCCAAAGTGGCATTGCTATATAGATAGAGTTCTTCAATGAGCCCCAAACCCACAACAAGGCGTTTCTTATGCAGTGGTTTACAAAATCTTTTTGGGCTGTAGCTTTCCCATACCATAGATACGCATGCCATCCAAAATTCAAATTAAATCCTTCTAACGCAAGTAGTCGATTGTCTCCAAGGGTCATCCACTCTTTCATCCACGTCAGACAGCAGGCTTTATAATATAAAATCCAGTTTGGTAGCGCGAAGCCTCCATTTTCCTTTTTGTCTTGCAATACTTTAATTTTGATTCTAGGTTTCTTATCATTCCAAATGAATTTCCTTATTTGTTTATCTAAATCTTGTAGTAATTTAGTTGATTTAAGGACTGGTATTGTTTGGAACAGGAATAGTAGTTTTGGTAATACATTCATTTTTATTGCCGCTATTCTACCCTTAAAGGATAGTTGTAAATTTTTCCATGAGTTTATTTCCATTTGTATCTCTTTCATTACTTTGGTGTAATTGTCTTGAATAAGAGTACTGGTTTTTGCAGTAAGATAGATACCTAAATAGCGGACTTTCTTAACTACCTTGAAATTACATTTTTGTTCCAGATTTTGGACTTCTGTCTCTGTCATGTTCTTTACTAAAGGCACCCCTCCTCCACCACCCATCTTGAGGCTCTAAGGAGCCTTGGATTCTAAAAGGAAGCTTTTCATTAATATAAATTCAATACATTTGATGTCCAATACAGTCTACATCAGTGCAAAAGTACAAAACAGCATTTTACACATTATAGGTGTACAGTAGATCTAAAAATGCCAGGTAGCAATGTGACAAGTACATTAGGCACATCTCTCAGGGAGTTATATCTTGTTCCAACTTTGAATATACTCAGAGTATAATAGTAGAGTGTTACCCCTTAAATGTCGCCAAGATCTCCTCATGTCTTGTTAAGATGGGGGTAGGGGACGCACAGGTGAATGACAAAATCTCAGCTTTTAACATATGGCCTCAAAGGACCATTTTCTCCATGCACAATGCTACCATAATTTTGATAAGCCCGCATGCTTTTTAAGAAGTATACAAGATACTATAAGGTACCCAGAGCAGAGAAGTGTTCAGAGTGATAGACTAGGATACTGGAGATGAAGTTTCAAATTCCTTTTTTTTTTTATTAGTCAGTAATCAGAAAACATAACATATACACTAAACAATACACCTAGAGTTAACAATACAAACCTACCCAGAATAAAAGAACTAAGAAGAGAAAAGGAAAAGAAAAAAAAAGAGAAAGAAGAAAAAGACAAGAATACAAATAAGTACACACATTGAGATAAAATATAGCATCCACCGGAGAAATCCACACTTTTTAAATTCCTATTGTAAATTACCGTTAAATCTTAAATTAATACTCAAATATTTACTATTCAATTCTAATCTTCAATACAATTCATCTATACACAAAACTAGTTATGAGTTAATCCAAACACAGCCATATACTATTCTTCCCTAACTTTGCTAAATATTTGTTTAGGTAATTCCATTCTTCTCTTAACTTATCATTATTTTTCTCTTTTATTTTACAGGTCATCTTAGCAAGGTCCAGGTATTCACATAACTTCATTAGCCATTCATCCCTAGATGGGACTTGTGGTGTTTTCCAGTATTTTGCTAATTGTACCCTAGCAGCCGTAATCGCATACAACAAAAGGTTTTTTCTATCATTCGGGAATTCTGTGTTTATTATGTTCAATAAAAATAACTCTGGTCTTTTCTTGAATGAAGTTTTGGTTATTTTTTGCAATTCCTTATGTACCATACTCCAATAGCTTTCAATTACAGGGCACGTCCACCACATGTGGAATTGTGTCCCTACAGATCCTGCACATTTCCAACAAAAGTTATCATTTGATCTTTTCATTTTAGCTAGACGTTGTGGCGGAAGGTACCATCGATGTAGCATCTTCCATAAATTTTCTCTTACCAATATACAAGATGTAAATTTAGTTGCCCATAACCATGCTCTCATCCATTCTTTTTCATCTAATTGATAACCAAAATCATTTTCCCATTTTTGGACTGATTTAAACTTTATTTGTTTATCCACAGGGTTATTTTGCAGTAAGTTATACATTATAGTTTTATTTTTTTTCTCTTGCTTTAAAAATTTCTTCTCGAAAATAGATATTTCTTTCACAAATCCGACTTTATCTTTGTCTTTTTTAAATGTACAATGAATCTGTTGATATTCAAGCCAATTAAGATTTTTTTCCCTAATTTCCTGGAAATTCTTAAGAATAGGATTATACGATCTTGCTTGAACCAGATCTTCATATCTCACAAAATCCCTATTGATATTATTATTAAATATTGAGGTAGCTTCATGGGGGGAAATCCACCATGGGGTCTTATTTATAACTTTATTTTTTGTTCTTAACCAGACCTCCAGAAGTGCTTTCCTAATAATATGATTATTGAAGTTGTTGTGTAATCGGGCTTTTTCATAAAATAAATAAGCGTGCCATCCGTAAATTTTATCCCACCCCTCCAAATTTAACAATTCCCTCTTTTCTAATTTTATCCATTCTTTTATCCATGTCCAGGCCGCTGCTTCATAATATTTTTGGAAATTTGGGAGGGCAAATCCTCCTATATCTTTAGGTCTCATCATTAATTCTAATTTTATTCGGGCCTTTCTGCCCTGCCAAATAAAATCTGCTAAATCTTTGTGCCATTCTTTGAAACACCTAATTCCTATGATAATGGGTAAAACCGAAAACAAAAACACCATCTTGGGCAAAATTGACATCTTAATTAAAGCTACCCTTCCCCAAATTGATAAATTTAACTTTTCCCATTTCTTCATTTTATTTTTTAGTTCCCTCCAATTATTAATATAATTATCTTTGAACAAATTTGTGTTACTGCTGGAGATCCACACTCCCAGATATTTTACTTTTGACACTATTTTCACCCCTATCTTATTTTCCAATTCTTTTTTGTTTTTATTATTCATATTTTTAGTTATCAAATTTGATTTTGCTTTATTTAGTTTGAAACCGGAAATATTCCCATACTGGTTCAATTCTTTAAAAATTTCATTTATGCACATAAGGGCTTTTTCTGTAAATATTATTACGTCATCAGCAAATGCTCTGAGTACATACTTTATTCCATTAACTTTAACTCCCTCTATCTTATTATTTTCTCTTAAAGCTCTCAAAAGAATCTCCAGCAGCAGGACGAATATCAGCGGTGAGAGAGGGCAACCTTGCCTGGTGCCCCTCTCGATTGAGATTTCCTTTGTAATTTCCTTGTTTATAATCAATTTAGCCTTTTGGGTAGAGTATAATCCCATTTTTTATTTTTTCCCCCATTTTTAGTTCCTCTATTACATAATTTAAGAAATTCCAATCAACTAAATCAAATGCTTTTTCAGCATCAATTAGCAACAAAGATAATTCCTTACTTGGATTCAACTCCGCATATTCTATTATATTTATTACTGTTCTTATATTTTCTTTCATAAATCGACCTGGGATGAATCCGGCTTGCTCCTTTCCAATGATTCTGGTCAGAACTTTTTTCAGTCTATTTGCGATTACCCCTGTGAAGATCTTATAATCTATATTCAGTAAAGATATGGGTCTGTAGTTTTTAACTTGTTTTAAGTCTGCCCCTTGCTTCGGGATAACCGAGATTAATGCATCTTTCCATGATTCTGGCATTGCACCTTCTTTCATTACATTATTTATGATCTCTTTTAAGTATGGCAAAATCTCGCTTTGTAAGTTTTTATAATAAGCTACCGTTATCCCGTCCGGGCCCGGAGCTTTCCCCATCTTTAAATTTTTAATTACTTCTAAGATTTCTTCATCATTTATATCCATATTTAGATATTCGATATCTTTTTCCTCCATTTTAGGCAGTGGTTTACTTTCTAAATATCTTTTTATTTCCTCTATATCTGTTTGCTCAGATTTATATAACTCACTGTAAAATTTCACAAATTTTTCTTTAATTTTTTCTGGGTCTGTTATTATCTCTTCTTGATCTTCTATCTCCGTTATAATCCTCTCTTTTTGTTTTTCCTTGGTTAACCACGCTAACATTTTTTCAGGTTTATTAGCATATTCGAAAAATCTTTGTTTAGTCCATTTTATTTTCTTCTCAACCTCATGTTCAATCAGACTTGACAGGTGGTTTCTTAAAATCTTTATATCCCTCAGTAGATCAGAGTCCTCAGGCTTTAGGATTTATTTCTTTTCTAGGTCTCTATTTTTTTTTATTATTTCCGTTATATTCTTTTCTCTATCTTTCTTTATTTTAGCCATTACCTGTATCCCTAACCCCCTCATATATGCCTTACTGGTTTCCCAAATTATATTCTTATTAATAGTAGCCGTATTATTTATTTGAAAAAATTCTTTCATCTGGTTCTTAATCTCAATTATTGTTTCATCCATCTTCCAGATATCATCATTTAATCTCCATCTACCTTTTACCCTTTTTTGAACTTGTAGGTAAATGGCAACCGGATTATGATCTGACAGGGTTCTCTCGTGAATTTCGGCTTTCTCTAAATTAAAAATTAGATCCTGAGAAATCCAAATACTGTCAATTCTACCACCTGATTTATGTACCTCTGAAAAGTACGTTATTTCTTTTATATTCGGATTTTTAACTCTCCACGCATCAAATAAATTCATATCTTCCACCATTTCAAAGAAGGTAAGTGGTAGTTTCCCCGAGTTCGTTACTCTTATCTTGTCCGTCCTATCCAAATCCATCGATACCACTCCATTAAGGTCGCCCCAAAGCATTATCTTTTGATCCATATATTCCCTTAATGAATTCCCCACTTTCCGGTAAAACTCACTTTTTTTATTATTAGGGGCATAAAGCCCTACTATCAAAATCTTATCATTATTTACAGATATTTCCACACCTAATAATCTTCCCTCCTCATCTTTAAAAATCAATTCGGGTCTTAACTCTGGTCTCACATATATAACTATTCCATTCTTTTTTACTGTTGCTGATGCTGTGAAGGTAACTCCCAATCTTGGATTTTCTAAAATTTTACTATGATCACTTTTTACATGGGTTTCCTGTAAAACCATGAAATCCCATTTCCCTTTTTTGAGCACATGCTCAACTTTATTCCTCTTCAATTTACTGTTCATTCCATTCACATTCCAGGTCATACCTTTCAAACTATTAACCATTTTGATTTTCCTCTTACTCTCTAAAGTTCCTCAAATATTCCCAAACGATATCTGACAATAACTAAGAATTAACCTTTTCTTTATTATTCCACACAGACATAGAGAACAAAGAGAAAAAAGAAAAATAAGTATTAATAAAAATAATAATAAAAAGCAATACTAGCAGAAATACTAGGAAAATTATCTCATCTTAAGGGTTGGGCAGGAGGTAAAGCTAACTTTATACGAATGGCTCCATCCTTCACAGTCTTCCTCTTTTCTCGCCGCAGAGTTCTACTTCATACTTCCTCCAAAATATTCCAGTCTCTTCCACCGATCTAAATGTCCTTTTCTTATCTTTATATTTAAACGTCAAACCTTCTGGCGTTTCCCACCTAAATGGGATTTTATTCTTCTTGAGGGCTGAGGTCATGAACTTATAGTTTTCTCTCTTCCTTAATATACGGCTGGGAACTTCTCTCAGAATCTCGATCAGGTTATTCTCTATTTTCCATGGATCTGCTCTGTTCTTAAACAACATCTTGTCCTTCAAGAGTCTTGAATTTAAGTATAAGAGGCAATCATCAGATCCCTTCTTCTTCATATTATTCTTAGATCTCAGTCTGTAAACTTTATCTATATCAAGATTCAGGCTGTTTTCTTCCACTCCCAGCCAGGAAGCCAGTTCGTTTTTAATTTTACCATAAAGATCTTCTCCTTGACTCTCTGGTATTCCTTTCAGCCTTAATATCATCTCCTTTTGCCGCATTTCAAGAACAGCATTTGCATCTAAGATTTGTTCATGCAGGTTTTTCATCTTTTGTAAGTCATCTCTAAATTTTTCTTGTTCTTTTTTAATATCCTTTTGTTCCTGTTGCGTCTTTTTAATTGCCTCTTCTTGTTTATCATTTACTGTCTTCACATCCTGAATGGTTTTTTCCAACTCTTGATTTTTATTTGTAATTCCATTAATTTGACTTGTCAATTCTGTTATTAAAAGGGCATTCTTCTCTACCTTTTGAGCCATTCCTTCTATTTTTCCCTCAATCGATTTAAAATTCTCTTCCATGGTTTTAAAATTTTCTTCCATTGATATAAATCTATCACTTATCCTCTTGTCCATTGATATCAAGAATTCTTTCAGATCCATGTTTTGCTCTGTTTCTGCTATCGAGTTCCTCTTTTGTTGGCCTTGGGTCACATATACACCTATGGATGATTGTCCCTTTTTTGAGCCCATTGGCTTTATTATCTTTGGCAACTCACGATTTCTGCTTTGAAGCTGCTTGGGCTGTCGGGTATAAACTGTAAGTTCCGTGTAGGGGCGTGTACAAGATGATACCTTTATGAACCCTCAGATTTATATTTGTTGACCTGTCACTTTCAGAGATCGCTGCGGTTTCCAGCAGCTGGCCTCCTTCTTTAAATTCCCCTCAGGCTCATGTTACTCTCCCTCTCAGTTCTGTTTCTCCCCAGGCAGCTCAATTACGCCGAGTTCACTTGTGATTGATTAACTCTCTCTGCACCTTGTGCACCCCATATCATTAATTCACAAGTTTGCCAGAGGGTTCGTTTCAGGCTGCAAACAGTAAGATTTCAACAAATAGATTCCAGTTTTCCGTGACCCTTAATCCAATACGTTTAAACTCCAAGCTTTTAATCTCCTCTCCTCTCCTCTACTTTCCTCTGCTTTCCTCTACTTCCAAACTGTCGGCGTTTCAATCAACTCTATTCGCCATCTTCATCTCTCTCCTCCTCCTCTCCCCACGGTTAAATCTCTTAACTGTGTAACATCGTCTTATTATTATTCCTCACAACCCATTGATCATTAACGACTGCAGAGTGCGGCTTCTCTCGGCCCCTTCTTCCACTTAGAGATACAGCATATAAATCACTCTTTCGGACCGGTCCTCCCCCAGCTATTTTACCACACGGTGTTAAGCTCTAATAAACTAAGGGGGAGGAAAAGTCTTCTTATCTTAGTTGGAAAGAAGGATATAGCAGTGACTGGGTCAGTCTGGGGCGTCAGAAAACGGAGTATTGCTCCAATCCCTTAGCGTCAGGGCTTATGCCTCCCTTCCCTTGCTCCGTAGTGCGTCCTGCACTATCACACCAAGACTTAGGGAGTTACTTGCTTCTTCTTATTTCAGTCCCTTTTTTGACGCTGCCAGGGTGCTGCCCCCAAGATCCCCCCTTGGGGTTAGGTAGACTCACGCCAAAGTCGCCCCTCTCCAAACACTCCGCTTCTAAAGATCGCCTCGAGCTGACGAGGAATGCGACCTCCCGTCTGACCTCCAGCCTGCAGGTGTTCCAGTGGCCTAATCCCGAAGTTTCAAATTCCCACTTAGCCATGGAAACTCAATGGGGGAATGGAACTGGCAAAACCACTTCTTACATGTCTCATTTATCTCAAAAGCCCTATTTGGGATGTTATAAGTTGGTTCTGGCTTCACAGCACATAACTATAAGATACCATATCCTTCTACAAGTAGTTACCATAGACGTCACAAAGACTATGTGAAGATATAGATCCATATAAAAGACACATTGGTAGTCCATCATTCAGGGAAAGCCAGCCTGAAGAGAAAGGTCTTCGCCTTTATACGGAAGGACAACAGAGGTGAGGCAATCCTGGCGTCTTATAGGAGGGAGTTCCAGAGTCTGGGCGCAGCAGCCGAAAAGGCCCTTTCATGGGTTCCCACGAGACGTACCTGTGAGGGTGGTGGGATGGAAGGGCCTCTCCAGATGGGCCTCTCCTGATGACCTTAACACCTGAGTGGGAATGCTGCAGCGTAAGACGTTTCAAGGGCCATGCATCCTGATCCCATCCATTCCTATTTCAGTAAGTCTTGATGAGCTCTGTGGAACACTGCAAGCTCATGAAAGGACCTGAGGCCTTTAAAGTAATTGTTCCTTCTGGGCAGAACACTTGTTTATATAGAATTCTTGGTAAGTTAAATAAAAAGATGTTATGAGTGTAGAAATTGGCAAAAAAAATCTTTGCAGAAAGAAACAGGGGACACGAAGGCTAATTTAAACCACAGCAAACATCTTGATTTTTTTTAAAAAAATTGTATGGCTGCTGTGTCACTAAGGAAAGTTGAGCCACCACAGTTGTTGGTTTGATGAGTGAAAAAAGCTAAATTTTATATCAGTGGCCAAAAGGCAGTTGAGTTCTCTTCCCCAGATGTTCCTCTTCCCTGCATGGTGGGTTCCTTTAATCCTACCCACTTCCCCCTTTCCCCTTAGAGTGGCACCTTGATGCCTTGAACATAGAGAAGATAAGAAGTAGCAACAGTGGATAGAGGGGTGGGCTGCCGCCGCCATTACAAGACAAATCTGCCATGGGAGGGATATGGTGCAAGGACTGGGGGAAAGACAGAGATGGAGAGAGGGAGCATGCCACAAATGCGCAGACTCCCAGAAGCAGTTGAGCCAACACTTGCAACAATAAAGTCAACTGCACTGGTTTATGAGCAGACTTTTTGTCTGGTTTGAGGCTATTTCTAAACAATTGATGCAGGCCAAGCTCTTGCTTGATTTCTTGGCTTTGCCCAAGCATGCTGGGGAATCCGCCTTTCCTCTGCTTTTTTGGAGATGTTTTTATAAGGGTTCTTTAGGGCATGCTCGAGAGAAAATAAAAGGAAAACCAAAATGAAAGAGCCAGCCGCTTTTGTTTTTAATGAAAGGACCAGTGCATGAAAGGGACAAAATTGAAAGCGGCTCCTTGTAACAGCCTGAAGTAAAACATAAACAAGTTTTTGGCATGCACATCATTAACTGAAATACTGACAGTTTGCTCCTAAAGTTCTGATCATTGCTATAAGGAAAGGAGTAACACCTGATTAGTGTTACTTGATCACCAAAAGGAAGCAAGTAGAAATACTCTGTTCAATCACAGTAAACCTGTCAAGTAATGTAACTTTTAACAAAATGTATGTAATATAATATTTAACAGATTCAAAATGGTTTCTGTGTATAAATGCAGTCACTTGCCAAGACACAGGTGAATAGTGTAATCATATGAAAAGGTCAAAATAATTATATCCAGGTGCCATGGATAACTGCTTAACATTGTCTGCCTATGTGTACTCATGTGATTGCTTTATTTGATGTCTGCCATATGTATAAAAGGCAGGGTTGTAACCCATTTTGCTTTGGGACTGCTTTTAGGTGAGATGAGCAGTTTCCCCACTACTCTGTAATATTTATGCTGTGTGTTTTATCTCATTGTGTATTTGTGAATGCTTGGTAATACAGTGGTACCTTGTATAAAGGAATTGATTCGTTCCAAATGAAATTATGTTAAGCAAATTTTCCTTTATACAAATTCCCATAGGAATGCATTGAAAACAGGATAATCGCATTTTTATGTTGTACGGATTCTCCCCATAGGCGATTATGTTAAGCAAAGTTCATGTCTGTCCCCCAGGTTCAAATCTGTGCTTAGCGATTATTTTTCTACACCACTGCATAACTCTGCTAATCTCTGAAACATTTAAAACCAAACCACTTTTTAACAAAACCAAGATAAGTCAAAGAGAGTGCAAAAAACTATAAACAAGAGCCCCCAAAAATTCATGGCACACATCTGTGCCAGGTCTGCCCATGCAAGGTGTCTTCAGACTTGGGTTGCCAGTGTCACCTGGGGGTGGGGGGAAACAGTTTTGAGAACCATTCATTGCAGCATGGTTGGAATTTTCCATCTCAATACTCACACAAAGGGTTTGCTAATTAGGACTTTTCCTCTTTCTTTCAAGATAAGTCAGAAGCAACAGCTTATCACTAGGTGTGAACACAAATCATAGCAATTGCTACTTCCAAATATAAACAGTAAATCGCTAACACAAAGATAAATGAAAACAGATAATGTTTCAAAATATTGTACTAAAAGCCGACAATAGAGAACACTTAAACTGAGGAAACAACATGGTCATGTTTTGAGTCTAATTTTCTAACTACAGTTTTTACAAATGTGATTTAGTAAGATGTAGTTTACATATGTTATTCGTTCCACGTGATTTAAAAAATATATTTTAAGCCCAATTAAAATAAGTATACTGCCTAGACGTCTCCCTTCCCGATTAAAGGAGACCGTGGTGAAAATGCCTCTTAAAAAACCTGGCATGGCATCGGACGATTTGTCCAGCTATCGTCTGATTGCCATTGTTCCCTTCCTGGGCAAGGTGGTCGAGAGGGTGGCTGCCGTCAGGCTTCAGTCATATCTGGAGGTAAAGCATATCCTGGATCCCTTCCAGTCTGGATTCAGATCCCTTTGCGGAACTGAGACTGCCCTGGTCGCTCTGCAGGATGACCTCCTCAGGGAGGCCGACAGGGGGTGTTCCTCCCTGTTGGTTCTCCTTGATCTCTCAGCTGCCTTTGATACCGTCAACCACGGTAACCTTCTGGTCCGGCTTGCGGAGGCGGGAATTGGTGGTCAGGCCTTGGCCTGGCTCCGTTACTTCCTCGGCGGCCGGACTCACCAGGTTCAGCTGGGTGATGCCTTGTCGGCTCCTTGGACTCTCCCTTGTGGGGTGCCCCAGGGGTCGGCAATCTCACCCATGCTGTTCAATGTTTACATGAGGCCGCTGGGGGAGGACATCAGGAGATTTGGAGTTCGCTGTCATCAGTACGCTGATGACACGCAGCTCTATCTCTCCTTTTCATCGTCTGCAGTGGAGGCAGTTCGCTCCCTCGATCTGTGTCTGGAGGCCGTTCTGGAATGGACCAGAGATAACCGGCTCAAGCTGAATCCGGAGAAGACGGAGGTTCTGTTCTTCGGGGCGCTCTCGTCGGGGTACAATGGCCCCCTCCCTATGCTGGGGGGTGTTTCCCTCCAGCCTATAGACAGGGCCAGGAATCTGGGCGTGGTCCTGGACTCAGCCCTCTCCCTGGAAGCCCAGGTGATGGCTGTCTCCAGGGCTGCTTTTTTCCAGCTCCGCAGGATTGCCCAGATCCGCCAGTATCTTGATGAGTCCTCCCTGAGAACAGTTGTGCAGACCCTGGTGATCTCAAGGGTCGACTATTGCAATGCCCTCTACGTGGGGTTGCCCTTGACCCTGGTCCGGAGGTTGCAGTGGGTGCAAAATGCGGTGGCCAGGCTGGTGGTGGGTGCCCGTAGATATGAGCACATCACCCCAGTCCTGGTTCGCCTGCATTGGCTCCCCATTGTCTTCCGGTTCAGGTTCAAGGTCCTGGTTTTGATTTTCAAAGCCCTCCACGGCTTGGGACCAGAGTACTTGGCGGAGTGTATCTCGCAAAGGAGAACTGGGTCCAGACCCACTAGGCTAGCGCAGGCACGCTCACTGAGGTTGGCCACACCCAGAGAGGCGTGGAAATCGTGCACGCGAGACCGCGCCTTCTCTGTGGTGGGCCCCGTGCTCTGGAATCATCTCCCCAGTGAGCTGTGCCTGTAGGAGTCCCTGCCCGCCTTTAAGAAGGCCTTGAAGACTCACCTCTTTAGAGAGGCTTTTGGCAACCCCCTCTGTTAGTCTTTTTTTTTTTTTTTTGCCGTGGGTTTCGCCGCCATCTTGCCTCATCACCTGTTTCTTTATTGTTTTGTTGTTTTTATTATTTGCTTTTATTGCTGTAAGCCGCCCAGAGTTCCCTTTGGGGAAGATGGGCGGGATACAAGACTAATAATTAAATAATTAAATAATAAATGCCCCTAAGCACATCCCATCTTGCCTGACTTCGGAAGCTAAGCAGGGCCAGCCCTGGTTAGTACTTGGATGAGATACCACCAGGGAATACCAGGTGCTGTAGGCACCTGGAGTAGGAACTGGCAAACCACTTCAGTATTCCTGCCAAGAAAACTCCATGGATATGGAGTCATGAAGAGTCAGTCATGAATGTAACAACACAACACGCGCACACACTTTTTAAAACCACAAGTGCAAGGAAGTGCAGGAAAGAACAGAAAAATTCAGTCAAAAGCAAAAGAGGAAGATGACTTCCCACAAAGGAGCAGACAGAGAGGGGATTTTAGGCAACAGGTCATGTTTCTTGTCTATTTTTTAAAAAAACTTACGTTTCATGAAGAAGTGGATCGAAAGGGGGATGCTGAGCTCCATAAACATGTTGAATACTACAAAAGGATAAAGAAAGCTATTTAGTCCAATGAGGGCATACTTTTATGCAAGTTTAATTGCATTTAATAAATAAATGTTTGCATTTGTATATTTGTATCACACAGCTCCCCTCTATTACAACATCATTCGACCATTACACTTATTTATTTATTACTTTTATTTATTTAGAATAATTTTAACCCCACCTTTCTCCTTGGACAACGACCCAAGGTGGCTTACAATAATGAGGGACAATAGACAGTCCAGAACATTTAAGACATAATTTAAGTTATGAACAGGGAATTAGAAGAGGCATCTTAAAACATTAAAAGGTAACATTAAAGCTATAAGGAGCACACAAAAAGAAAAAAATCCATTATGAGGGATGAGACTAACATGAAAAACACTGCTGAACTTATGGAATCAGTCAATGCAATTGTGCATGGAAATCATATAAAAGTCACATAGTAGGTAGTCCGTCATTCAGGGAAAGCTTGCCTAAAAAGGAAGGTCTTTGCCTGTTTCTGGAAAGACAGCAGAGATGGGGCAGTCCTGGCCTCCAGTGGGAGAGAGTTCCAAAGTCTGGGAGCAGCACTAGAGAAGACCTTTTTTCATGTGTTCTTATGAGATGTACCTGTGAGGGTGGCAGGATGGAGAGAAAGGCCTCTCCTGGTGACCTTAGCACCCAAGCTGGTTCATACTGCAAGATTCGATCTTTGAGGTTGCTTGGACCCAGGACATTTTGTGCTCTGTAGGTTAAGGTCAGCACATTGATTTGTGCCCGATAGCTGAGTGGCAGCCAATGGAGCTTACCATGAAAATAATATCACAGAAAAAGCTTTCCTCACAGCCTTGAAGTTAGAGAAGTTAGAAAGAGTTTAGTTTTAGTTTATTTAGGATTTATATACTATCAGCTTGCAAAAGGATCGACGTGGTTGAGCTACTGTAATTCCCACACCTTCTCCAAGTCAGTGGAGGGGAGAGAGCAAGGAAGGCTGAAAGCAGAAGCAACACCATCTCTTTTCTGCAGAAGGCTAATAAAGCCTTTGCTTCTCAGAAGGCTTCTGAGTTCCACTGCAGAGAAGCAACTGAAACCAACATTGCCTATTTCCCACTAACCAAAGGAAGACAGAAGGAATGATCTTCCAACCCCTGCTTAGATGAGGAATTCTATGTTACACTGGATCTGCCAGAATGCTCCCTACCTGCAAAAAAAGTCAGCAAAGACAGGGAGAGAAAGGAACAATATAGTGACACCTATTTCAATATAAATTTTACAGATTAAAATCGGCTTCTTCAGATCCAAGGAGTGCAAACACTAAGTATGCCATACCTTTCAAGGTGGTGACACTTATGACTGTTTGGTCTCTAACTTCATTTGGTCATCACCTTGGGGTGATGGCCTTTAAAAAGATCAGATAGAGGTATTTCAGGTTGAATGCAAGTCACAAGTCCTTTACCTATCTTGGTTCTGAGAGAGGCTCCTTCTCTCAATGTTGGGAAAGGGAAAAGAGGTTATTTCCAAATCAAAGAAAGCATCTCACAGCACTGGTTAGGGAAAATGCTGATGTTATGAGGTTGGAAGGTGTGTGAGGATGCACAGAGGAGAGAGACCTTTGAAGGAAAGGAAGTTGCCAAAGAAGAGCAACGCCAAAGAATGCTCAAACAATTGTACAATTGCACTCATTTCACACACTAGCAAGGTTATGCTCAAAATTCTACAAGGGAGGCTGCAGAAGTATGTGAACAGAGAACTTCCAGAAGTGCAAGCTAGATTTCAAAGGGGCAGAGGAACTAGAGATCAAATTGCCAACATGCGCTGGATTATGGAGAAAGCTTGAGAGTTCCAGAAAAACATCTACTTCTGCTTCATTTACTATGAACTGTGTGGACCACAACAAACTATGGTAAGTTCTTAAAGAAATGGGAGTGCCTGTCTCCTAAGAAATCTATATGTGGGACAAGCAGCAACAATTAGAACTGGATATGGAACAACTGACTGGTTTAAAATTGGGAAAGGAGTACGACAAGGCTGTATACTGTCACCTTGCCTTTTTAATTTATATGCAGAGTACATCGTGCAAAAGGCCAGACTGAATGAATCACAAGCTGGAATTAAGACTGCCAGAAGAAATATCAACAACCTCAGATACGCAAATGATACTACTCTGGTAGCAGAAAGTAAGGAGGAATTGTAGAACCTCTTAACGAGGGTGAAAGAGAGTGAAAAAATGAGCTGAAGCTCAACATACAAAAAACTAAGATCATGGTCACCGGTCCCATCACCTCCTGGCAAACAGAAGGGGAAGAAATGGAGAACATGATAGAGTTTATTTTCTTGGGCTCCTTGATCACTGCAGATGGTAACTGTAGCAATGAAATTAAAAGATGCCTGCTTCTTGGGAGGAAAGTGATGACAAACCTAGGCAGCATCTTAAAGAGCAGAGACATCACTTTGCCAACAAAGGTCCCAATAGTCAAAGCTATGGTTTTTCCAGTTGTGATGTATGGAAGTGGGAGCTGGACAATAAAGAAGGCTGATCCCCACAGAATTGATGCTTTTGATCTGTGGTGCTGGAGGAGAGTCTTGACAGTCCCCTGGACTGCAAGGAGATCAAACCTATCCATCCTGAAAAAAATCAACCCTGGATGTTCACAGGAAGGACAGATTTTGAAGCTGCTGCTCCAGTACTTTGGCTACCTCATGAGAAGAGAGGAGTCCTTGGAAAAGTCCCTGAGGTTGGGAAAGATTGAAGGCAAAAGGAAAGGGGGACGGCAGAGAATGAGATGTTTGGATGGTGTTAACTATGCAACCAACATGGATTTGACCAAACTCCGGCAGGCAGTGGAAGACAGAAGGGCCTGGCATGCTGTAGTCCATGGGGTCACGAAGAGTCAAAAACGACTGAACAACAACGATGACAATGACGACGACAAGAAGAAGAAGAAGAAGAAGAAGAAGAAGAAGAAGAAGAAGAAGAA
>JAHTLZ010003526.1:63451766-63469600 GCA_023846285.1 Phrynocephalus versicolor
CACACACACACACACACACACACACACACACACACACACACACACACGATCCCCGCCCCTCTTTGATTCTGATGTTTTCTTCAATTATTCAGAGGTTGATACTTGAGGTGGGGATGTGTGTGTTGTTACAGTCCTGACAGACTCTTCCTGACCCCATGTCCATGGAGTTTTCTTGGCAGGAACTTCTGGAGCGGCTTGCCAGTTCCTACTCTAGGCGCCTACAGCACCTGGTATTCCTTGGTGGTCGCCCATCGAAGTACTAGCCAGGGCCAATCCTGCTTAGCTTCAGGGTATCTAGGCAGTTGAGGTGGAGATAGCCTCTCACAAAATGAGAAGCTGGCAATTCAGGATAATGGCCCTCCCTGCTGAGAGATGTCATGCCTAAGGCACTGCTTCTGAGGGTGTATTTCCAGGGTGGTAAAGCTATTTTGTGAATTTGGGATTTGACTCTTCAGTGGTTTAAGCCACAAATGTGTTCCTTAAATTTGTTCCAGCAGTTAAGAGGGAGAAATTTGTTATTTTTCTGTTCTATTTTTGAGACCTGTTCTATTTTTGTATTCCAGCACGAAGAGTCTATTGAATTTATTTCTTTAGTAGGATGAACATTCTTTCAGTGTACACTACAGTACTCACTTTCTTTAGTATCCTTTAAATACCCGTGGACTTAAAAGAGCTTCTAAAAATGAATAGGACTTGCTTTAATAACATACAGGTCTTTCAGATCACAAGAGTGTTTATCTGAAAACTAATTACACAACAAAAACAAACTGATTTGCAAAATGGGAAAGGAGTCTTTGTTCATCTCAGAAGCACCACAGTCCATTTAATAAATATATGAGATAATTTTTGTCCAGTAACAGGCAACATCTAGAACATTTGGGGCAGCTACTATCAAATGCTTCACAGTACATGTTCAAAGGCATGAAGTACACTAACAAAGATGTGAAGTTACCTTGCAAAGAATTGAATTGGTGCAGAAGCCCCATTTTCTAAGGTTCACTTTGAGTTATGTCAACTCCAGTCAAGAGCCCATTAAGTCACTTCCAAGTAACCCAGTTCTTCATGTGTCCAGGGGCCAGGCTTCCTTGGGATGCCATCCATTCTAAGAGGTTTTCTCTTTCCACATTTTAGTCCTAGCATTCTCTGCTGCTTCGGGGCAATGAACCAAGCAGCTGCTAAGACAGCCATTATAAAGACTGAAAATCTGAGCATGTTTAACCTGGACAAAAGAAGAATGAGGGGCAATATTATAGCAGTATTCAAATATTTGAAGGGTTGTCAACAGACAAATGCATGTTTCTGAGTGCAGTACAGGCAACAGTGAGCTGAGGTTACGAGAACCCAGCTTTTGACTGAATATCAAGAAAAGCTTCCTAACAGTTAGAGCAGTACAACAGTGGAACCAACTACCACAAGAGGTAGTGAGTGCTGCATTGAGCATGGGGGTGAACTTGATGGCCTTATAGACCCCTTCTTACTTCACTGTTCTATGATTCTATGATAAACACAATACAACTTGAATCCAGGTGCTTCATTTTCCATATTTACTTACCTGGGCCCTGAGATCATCATCTGAGTCTCTCTTCCTGTTGACTCAGTCATATGAGGTAGGATGGGATAAGGGGCTGCATGGGAGTGGATCTTTTCAGTGGTAATGCCTAATCTGTGGATTGGATTACTGTGGAACAGAGTAGCTCATATTATGTTTCATGTTAAGGTCTTTTTGGCATGAGGCAAAGCCCTCTTTATTCATAATGGCAAAGAAATATTGTACTCTTTTGGTCCATTACAGTTTTTGGTGGGGGGCAGATGGTTTTTCTGTGGTTTTGTAGAGTATAGCTTCATTTATAAAATTCTGTGCTGCTACTTTTAAGCCATTACCCTATACTTTATATTTGTTAATATTGAGAATCCAACAATGCCTTGAGGCACCTTTAGGACTAATTGATTTATATTTGTGTGAACTTACAATCAACTTCCTCAAAGACAGAGAGTACAGTACAGTATTTAAGTAACAGGTTTATATATACAGTGTACGTGCCACTCCAGTATTCCTGCCAAGAAAACTCCATGGGCATGGGGTCACAGAGAGTCAGTCACGACTGCAATGACACAACACACAGACACAGACACAGACACACACAAAGAGAGAGAGAGAGAGTCATAGGGGAGGGATCAGAGTGAGATGGGACACAGAACATATCAATTTTATTAACCCTGCTAACGAACTTTCAGAACGTTAATTACATAAACATATTGGCAGGAAAGCAGTTGGTTCATACTAAGATCTGTACATCCTAGGTGTTGGCCAAAACCCTATTTGTTGCACCTACCAGTGGATACAGTTGGTATAAATTTTGGTAGTGAGTTGGCACAAGTTTCTCCAGAATAGTGGTACATGAAGACCTTGAGAGGAATGCAAAATCGGGAGGGGTTCTCTGAGCCTATCTCTAAGATAAAAAAGGTAAAGGTAAAGGTTCCCCATGCACATGCATGCTAGTCGTGTCCAACTCTAAGGGCGGTGCTCATCTCTGTATTCAAGCCAAAGAGCCAGTGTTGTGCAAGTTCATGGCCACGTGGCCAGCATGGCTGCAAGGAAACACTGTTTTATCTACTTGCATTTACATGCTTTCAAACTGCTGGGTTGGCAGGAGCTGGGGTTATCAGTGGGAGCTCGCTCTGTTGTGTGGCACCTGGGATTCGAACCACCGAGCTGCCGACTTTGTAGCCAACAGCTTTCAGAAGCCTTAGTACACTGAGCCACCACACCCCTATTCGTCTCTAAGACAGACTGGCAGAATTTATGAGATTTTTACCTGACTCGGGTTACATCAAAGGGCTTATTCCTTTGCCCTTCAAGCAAAATATTCAGTTAACATTCTGGCTCTTTAAGCTCACTGTAATGTTTACTGACCTTTCATATTTGCAGATTTGCAGAGGTTATACAAGAGGTTTAATGAAATATGAGCTGCCTCCAGTCACAGAAGCAGGAACTTAAGTTGGAGTGAGTGGCAAGGTCATGAACAGATCATTACAGAGTCTTACTAGATAAATTGAAATTAAATCCAGAGGTGTCACTAGCCACAAAAAGTGAAGTGCATTTGACAGTAAACTGTGACTGGAAAAGAATCATATATAAAATATTCATTTGGTATACAGGTACAGTATTCTGTTTTGATGAAATACAGTATGTTTTGATTTGTGATATTATTGATAAAAGGAGGTTGCCGCTTTATGTACCGTGGCATGGGCAAATGGTGTGATTTTGCCATCTGGATCCTCTAATAAGATACCTTGCTTGTGGGTCATGATATCATATGTGCTGTCAAATCACGTTTAGCTTATGGTGACCCTAATAGGGTTTTCAGGGAACATGAGATATTTAAGGACTAGTTTTATCACAGGCACACTGTAGTAAGGTTCCATTGCCCAGACTCAGGTCTCCTGCATCCTAGTCTGATGCTCTATCGCCTATGTCACATTGGCTGTTTTTATATAAGCTCACAAAACATGGATCATTGGCAAGCATTTATCCAGGAAGAAGGGTGTGGTGTGTATGTCCATGTAAGAAATGTGTGCTTCAGTTGTCCCCTTGTGATTTTTAGCCTCAGTTTGTCTAAGACGAATGCAAAATGAGCGTTGACTTATTTTCTGGACTTTCACCATGAATCTGGAGTCCCAAAGCCACTCTGTGCAAGGAAATAAATGTTTTCAAAAAAAACAACAGCTGCAAGTCAAAATCTGCCTGGTGGAATTCCATGGATGAAATGTGGCCCTTTCCATCCACACCCTATGCTTTTTGGCTTCCGGGCTCCGGAGACTCCAGAAGTCTCACTGTGTGTTGTGCCCCCTGCAGCAGTCCCTTCATCCTTAGACTTCATCTCCGCTTCTGCTCTGCTTTCTTACTTGGCAGCCCACTTCCTGTGTTGGTCTGTTTCCTTTCCATGCATTTGAAAGCCCGCTGGAATAAAAGCCGCACGTGGAAGGCAATGCCAGCATGAGAGTGGGGAGAGGTTGCACCCTGTTCCTCCTGCCCTCATCCTGACACTCGTCTTCTTCATCATCCTCAGTTGTACTTTCAAGTGACTTTTCAAACCGGAAAGGGTCCTTTCGGTAGGCAATACATCCATCAATATGTAATGGGCAAAACTCTGTACATGTCTCTAGATCAGTGGTTCTCAACCTGTGGGTCCCCAGATTTTCCTGGACTGCAGCTCCCAGAAGTCTTCATCACTAGCTGAGCTGGCCAGGATTTCTGGGAGTTGCAGTCGTGGAACATCTGGGGACCCACAGGTTGAGAACCACTGTTCTAGATGCTATGGATAGCAGCAAGGAACTGTGCTCTGCAGCTGCTGGACAGCTCAGTGGTTTAGGTACTTGGCTGCGGAAACAGAGGTTGGTAGTTCAATTCTTCACTGTGCATCCTTACTCAATAATCCATAAGGTCCCTTCCAGCTCTGCAGTTCTAACATGATTAATAAGATGATTAATTGCTCAGTCGGTTACGCATCCCTGACAAAACCAATAACACAATGCACAGGTGGAAATGCTTCAGGGATGACACCCCTGCCTCAACCCTAGAGCAGCTAACCCAGGCACCACCTCAAGGTTCGCCCATGCAGTTGTGGAACAGGAATTCATCCAATGAGTAGTTTGGCTCTCAAAAGAAACTCTATTCTATATTCTTATTCTGGGCGGGAAAGGAACACACTGGCAAGAAAACAAACTGTGAATCTCTCTTCCACACATTTATAGTAGGCAAGACTCGGCCACATGGCCAAACTTACTGCTGAATCTCAATCCAAGCCATGATGGTCTGCTGAAGTGATATGCCACCCATGTGTCCTATATGGGGAGGCTAAAGAGATATTTATTCTTTTCCTATGTGCCTAGAAAGTTTCATGAAGGGTTACGGTGGTTGCATCATGTTGTGGGGCTTCTCTGCCATGTATGTTCCATCTTCAGGCTTCTTTGCAATATGCTACATGCTGCTGCTACTTCTGGATGGTGAAGAGGAGGCATATACACAGAGCTGCTCCCATGTCTGCCTTACTGATCAACATTGTGCAGTATTTTATTTTATCCCCCCCCCCCCGTCAGAAATGAAGGCAGTAGACCTATAGATGGAGAGAACCTATAAACAAGCAGTACCCTCCAGGCAAATGTGTGTTATTGCTATTGTTCTCCCTAGATGAGTAACCAGTGTGGGTGATGCTTTAAAAAAGCAAAGGTTGTCGCTCACATGTGCAGGACGGTTATGTTTACACGTAATGCCATGTTGTTTTTCACAAAAAGTGACTTGCTACTTGAGACAACATGATTTCAGCCAAAAATTCAATGGTGGAGCCCATGCCTTGAGTACAGAAGTCCCCAGGTCCAGTCCCTGCCATGGCTGGGTAAGGCTGCAGAACATTCTTGCTCAAAACCTGGGAGAGCTGCGGCTAGTCTGTCCCAACAATATTAGGCTAGATAGCCCAGGGATTTGTACAGGGTGTTATCCGACGTTCCTTGTTACTCAAATTATGTGGACCACTGGTATGTCTCTAGTCCTGTGATGCATCAACCATCCTTTAAGTGACAGACAACCCTTGAGCACATTTTTCTTATAAAATAAGGAAGCATTCAGTCTAAGTATTGATGCAAGGGGGGGGCATGTGGTCTATGTATTTAATAAGAGTGGGCCAGTTTATTTAAATACCTTAAATCTTATTTAAGTTATTTCTGTGTTGCTAATCAACTTGACATTTATTTTGATGGGAGGGGTAGAAGGCCTTGCTATGACATCAGAACAGCAGCAGTTGCTTGGAGGAAGGCAGTCTTCTGATAGATAACTTTTCCCATCTCTTTCATTGCAGGAGACTGAGAAGAAGGCAAGAGCAAGAATAGCTTCTAACTCATACCAAATTCAATTTCAAGTCCACTTGGAAGCTCTTGACAATTGCTTCAGGGTCTTCCTATCTCATTACAAGGAGTGTCCTTATAATACTGACAGAGGACCACCAGCGAATCTGCGCTTCCTGGCAGAGGAATGACAGAGCAACCAGAATATCTCGGAAGTCAGGCCTATTCTAAATGGAAAAGCTGCAAAGGATTAATCTTTTCCAGCGAGACACCCAAGTGCTGTAAATATTCTTCCAGCATATATGATTATTAAAATGAGATTTCACAAGGAGCCCGAGGAAATGAATATGTCATTCATTGTCATCTTTGAGAAATCTCTTTAAAGGGCAGAAGAGAAATGAGATATATTGGAAATACAACTAACAATTTTATTCTATTGTCCTTCAGTCTCTCTCCTTCCTGACCTGTCATGTGCTCAATGAAGTATTTGGGAGGCATTAAGTTTTTCAGTTTCAATATTTATGTCGTCTCGGGTGTTATATGCATTGGGTTTGCAATTCCGTTTCATGTGTTATGGCCAGGACAGAGATTGTTTGCCACACGGAGACTATTCTTGGCTGGATCTTGATGGAGCTCCTCCAAGACACTTTGTGCCCATGCTGGAGAATCCAACTGGCCTCTGGGCTTCCACTAATCAACACAAAGCACGGTTGAGCAAGAAAGGCTCCATTTCATGCTTTCTTGAAATGCATGGCTTTCTTTCAAGATGGCTGCTGCCTTCTTGGGCAGCTCTCACCGAGAGTCCCACAGAGAAACTACCTGCCCAATTAGGGATGGGGAATGGGTGTCTCTGAAGAGGTTGTTGGGATACAGGTGTCGTAATACTCACTAAAGATCGGCCCAGAGTGCTGTTGGGCCGTTTGGAGTGGTTCATTTCCCAACCGAGCAGCTGGTCCATGATCCAGAGGAGATGGGTCAGGGGTGCTGGGATGCCTGCTGGACGGGGCAGGGCAGCAAACCACGGACCAGCTGTTCAGGTGGGAAACGAACCACACGGAACTAGCAGTTAGTGCCCAACTCTAATATCCGTGATTGACTGTATTGTCTAGGGATCATTCGAGTTGCAGTTGTCAACTGTCTGGAAAACCACACAACCCTCCCCCTCCCAGCCAATGCTAGATTGTTTCTCATGAGTAAAATGAATCTGTTTTCCATATGCTGTTTTCCCCACCCCCTCCTGTGCTGTTTGAAACAGGCACCAACCTCATCTCATGGTAAGACCATCACCTCTATAAGTTTTGCATTTGTCTTCCAATTCACATCAACTGTTCACAACCTCCCATCCACCTTGTGTCTGTACTTCAGGTCAATACTTCATGCATTTCATTAAGTATATTGCCATATGCAAAATCTTGGGTCATAATCTGGTAGTCATTACGATGGGGAATAACCTGTAGTCCAAGTCGTGTGTGTGTGTGTCCATAGTGAAGTGTTTGGGTGTGATGCCACCTCTGGCTGGGCCATGTACTTTACGTCACCTGAGGAGTTCAACAGGGTCATAAAGTTACACCATTTGAATATGATTCTTATTGTGTAATGTCTTACAGACTCCATTTTGTAGAAGAAAAGTGCCCGTTCTTAATGTGTTAGCAGACTAGAGAGGAGTCACATGATAGGTTCTCCATCTGTTCTCCATTTGTTAGGTCAGCCATTCTCAGTGGGGGACCTGGCCCGTAGCTGTCCTGTTGGAACAGCAACCTGCATATTACTCCTTCAAGAGGTTTTGATGGGAAGTCTTTGGGTGAATGGCAATCACTTAGAGTCACTAGTTGTTCCCTCTCCATCTCAGATTCCGTCCCCCGACTTTTTACTTCAATCAGAGTTCAGTGTATGTTAGAGTTATGGGTCTGTTGTTGTAGCAGTAGCGTTCTGCGTGTTTATGTAGCCAGTCAGTTAATTAAGCAACTAAATGAAGCTATATTTTGTTTGTATTGTGGCCCATATGAAGATTTTGGAAGTGAAAGAAAGGTATTTTGATTCTCTCTTAATACCAGAGTGGAGCATTGTGGTGGTGGAGGGGAAGTATATACCCGGCATAATAATGTCAATGGGCGCAATCCACCCTCCCTCCTGTCCATCCACCTGCCCTGGGCATCAGCCCCACCTGTCTGCTTCCTCCTTGCTTCCTCGCCATGACGACTAAGGAGACCATTGCCAAGGGGCATCATCTGGGGAGGCCAAGAGGGGCAACAGACCTAGGTCCCTTGGAGCAGGTGCAGACCAAGCTGCACCCTGTCTGGGCCAGTGTGCCCAGTGCCCAAGTTGGGGCAGCTACTGGTGGCATCAAGTGCACCTGCTGAGATAGGGATGGGCCTGGGGGGGGATGGGGGGGGAGGTTGTGGTGTGTTGGGGGGGTCTGGCTGAACTTGTCTAGGAGCTCAGCCCCCAAACCTCTTTTAAATCCTTTTCTACAGCTCTCACACAAGCTGGCCATGACTCCTGTGCTGCAAGGGTAATTCCCCGGCCCAGCAATGGCACCAGTTCATCAGTCCCTCTGCCACGGTACTGCCTTGGCATGGAAGGCTAAGCCTGGCCCATTTTTATATAATGGGGGGTGGGGTGGAATTTGCTGCTACTTTGGGATCCCCTCCATAACCCCTTGCACTGCTCTTCACCCACCCACCTCCAGACCCCTCCATGGCTTGGACTTGGGCCACCTGTCTAAAGCGTGCATGTGCTTATGTGCAAACTCATACCCCACCCACCTCAACCTTGGGTTAGGGGGCCACAATAATTGAAGCAAATCTAGCTAAAAGGAAACTGTAATAAGAGGTGGTATACTAGAGGGACACTTGTAAAGTACTGTACATCTAATCTGCTCTGTAGGTCTCTATCAGGATTTTTCTTTCCTGTGTGGCTAGCACTTTTAAAGCAACAGTTTTCCACAAGAGCAGAACTCCAGTGGGCACCACATCAGTTAAAAAAAGCATTAGAAGAAGGTAATGGGAACAGATTGAATCAACTACAGTACTTGTTTTCTAGAGCAATAAGCAGAGGCCACCACACTTTATTTTTAAAGGAACACATTTTGTTGCTGTTCAAATTATAAATATGTTGCATTAACATTACCATCATGCAGAAAGATACACAGAAATGCCATCCAGCTCCCTTTAGTGACCAGTTCTGACTGACACCTGGAAAATACAAAACAAGACGCAAGACAGTTCTTTCCATACCACTAATATGGTAAAAGGTAAAGGTTTTTCCCCCACACATTCCTGCTCATCCTGTCCGACTCTAGGGGTGGTGCTCATCTCCATATTCAAGCCGAAGAGCCAGTGTTGTGCAAGTCCATGGCCACGTGGCCGGCATGGCTGCACGGAAACCTTCCCGCTTTTTACGGCGGTACCTATTTATCTACTTGCATTGACATGCTTTCGAACTGCTAGGTTGGCAGGAGCTGGGGTTATCAGCAGGCGCTCGCTCCGCTGTGTGGCACCTGGGATTCGAACCGCCGAGCTGGCGACTTTGCAGCCGACAGTTTTCAGAGGCCTTAGTCCACATAAACTGTTGGAGAACAAAACAGTCTTGCATGTACCCTAACACTAGGTTTCAGTGGGAAGGGGGCTTCACAGGCTAACATAATTATGCCTTTAACTAACCTTTTAACAAAGCACTTTTTCCTGAGCCTGAGTTTGCTCTCTCCTCCTCTTATCCTTTCTGCCATGTCGCTATGAAGACAGTTTCTCTTGCATGTAGAGACAGAAGCCTTATTTTTATCCATCTGACTATAATTGAAGTTCCACAACTGTGCATAAGAATGCTTTCCTTTTTCTTACTTACAGAATGATTTTTGTGTACAAAGGGCTAGCAACTTGGGAAACAAAAGGGACTGGGGAAAAGCTGAGATTTTCTAACTCTACTCCTTCACGTTTCCCCTGTGCTGCAGATGACCTTTGTTCTTGATGCTCCACTAACTAAAAGGAATTAACCAAAACTTCCTCCAGCGTAAACTTCCTCCAGCATAAACTTGAGGAAGAATTGTGTCAAAATGCCTCCAAATGCACTTAAAAAGTAGCAAGGGAAATAAGTGTGAAGTCTCATTCATAATGTGGGACTATAACTTTGCAGCTATTTGTTGCATTACTTTTGGAATTTAAATTAGTTACACCCTTGAAATAAAAAGGTAACTAGTTACAGGTAAGGACATTATAGCTGGAATCCTTTTGCACAGTTAATTGTGCAAAATGTGAAGCGGCCGAAGCAGTAGGAAAAATCACAGCAAGGCAGAATAATCTCAGAGCACTTCTACCAGGCATGCCATACAACATTCATAATATGAACAACACCATCATTTGCACAGCCATGCTGTGAATTGCCCAGACATCAACCATACAATCTTTTGCACAGTTCCACAGGCATAACTTGATGTTATACCGCCCCGAACAAGTTCTTGGCCAATTTGTAGCTAGTTATTTCAACCTCTGCCAACAGCTTGAAACAACAGCATAAAAATAGTTCTGTTGTGTAAACCAACCACCTTGGTAATTCATTGGGCAGCAATAAAATATTTCTGTTCATTCCAGAGTGCCCACAGCTACTAGGGTGAAATGCTTGACTGTCATGGAAGGAAGTGTGGCTTGTGTAAACACAGTTCTGATATTGTGGGCCAACCATCCCCATGGTTCTTCACTTGTGCTGTTCTGATTCTTTAGGACACAGCTCTGAGCCACTTTGGAGAAAACTGGCAAAGGGAATAGAATGAACTCTTCATAACCAGGACCCACTAATAGTCTCAGTCTCCTTGCAATGATTCAGGCTTTCTTTGTCATCTTCAGCAGGAGGAGGAGCAAGACTGTGGAGGCATGAGAAGAACAAAGGAACACAAGAACATAAGAAGAGCCATGCTGGATCAGGCCAAAGGCCCATCTAGTCCAACTTCCTGTATCTCACAGTGGCAGAAGAGTCACTGCCTACAAACAACTGCTCTAAGCAACCATGGAAGAAGTGGTGCAATATTTGTGCTTTTGAACAAGGCAGCACTGGGTCTCACAGCAGGGCAAAACAACTGGTCTCCTTTCTTTGAGCTTCCTGTTGCTATGATTACCTTCAGGAAGAAGAAAAACAAGGGGGTTCCCCCAGAGGTCCCCATTATTATGACTTCATTGTAAGATCCTCATGAGAGGTGCCTCTGGAGGCTACTAGTGTGATTGCTGACGGAACAGAGGAGCTGGGACTTCTATTATCCCGATAAACTCTCATCTTGGAGAACAGGGGCCTTATTTGTATAGTATGCTCTCTCAGGAGTGCAGAACAATCATTCTGGCAGAAAACTCCCCTTCGTATTCTGAAGGCTGGGATGGAGGCGATAAGTGCTAATGGGTTGCTCTACAAGACCGACTGTCTCTGGCTCCCATGAAGGATGTCCACACAGACTGCCTCCAGGGGGGTACCTGACCCTCAGACTACCTGTGCCCTCATTTGTTTGACTTTTCCCCAACAGCGCCCTTTAGAGTGTACAACTGATCATTTCCACTTGGCTATTGAACTCCCAACACTATTTAGGCCTGCAGGGTTGTGTGTATGGGTTTTTTTTTTTCCTTTTTCAAAACTGGATTTCCATTGTGATTGGGAGTGAGGTCATTAGGGCTTACATTAAGAGGGGAGCAAAAAAAAAAGTCATTCCTTGTCTTGGCCATTTGGGGAAAAAAACTTTAAAAGTTAGGGATTCTGCAGGGTACATGTCATATCTCCTGTTTGTGAACCCCATTTCATTGCAAGTATAGCCTTTGTTCTGGACGCTTGTACCTCTGTGGGGCACTGAGGCCCCCTGGACTTTTGTTTGTTTGTTTTTGCTTTGTTTTGTTTACACCATAAACATTGGCAAGGAATTCTGGCAATTATAGGTCACTCCAACTTGGAGCCCTGCTTCACCTACACTTGCCCAGAGCTTGCATCTCACCATGTTCTTATAATAGAAGGCAAGATCATCTAGGGAGTGTACATTGCTTACACGTAGATGCTTCTCTATCCCAGTGCCTACTTAGTCGCTGGCCAGCTTTACAAATGTCTGAAAAAGCAAGCAAGCAGACTTAGCAAACGGTGTGGTTCCTTCAAGATGTGCCAATATCTATTACTTTCTGTTGTAAGAACATGGGCAGATGCAATGTCTGGGTCAAAAAAGAACATTATAAATGCAACTTCCTAGGGGAGCTTTTGTTCCTCTTTTTAGCTCTCCATACATAACCATAACAACATTAGTAAGATTGAATAACATAGGGCATGCTGAAAACCAGGAAGCCAAGATTTAATAGGTGGGGTGAGGCAACCTGGTCATACAGGCCTAATTGCAGAAAAGAATCAAGAATCTGAGATATGACTAAGAACAAGTCAGAGACAGGCTGTAGAACTGATTGCTCACTTATGCTCTTACTTTGGCATTCCTAATCTCTTAATATTCAGATACTTTCTTTGGAAATCTATGAGTTTATTTATTCATTTGTGTGTGTGCACTCCAGTAATTTAAAACCCAAACTATATGTCTAAACTGTGGTGACTCAGAGGCACCCTTTGCCTTGGCACTATCTTATAAGCAGATGGCTTGTTTAGATAACCTGTGGAAAAGAACTGTTAAATCCATAGCACTTTAGGAAGATGTCAAGTGAAATCACAGATGAATTCTCCACATCAGAAATCACTGAGTTACTGAAAACTATCAAATTAAAGAGAGTGCCTTGACCTGTATATTCCGAGTTCCGGAAGCACTGTGGACCACAAACTATACCCCGGTTCACACAACTTTATGACATCCAACAAACAGGGAGACAGCCAACAATTTTTAAAAGAACAACAGGTTTTGCCATTTTAACATCTGGTAAAGAGGGGGAATCTGCAAAGAACATCAGACCTAGAGCACTTTTAAGCATCTCTTAAAAACTGCTGGAGAGACATTTTCCACAGAATTAAACAGAGGGGCACAGACAAAAGAAAAGTGGCTGGATTTATATATAAAAAAGACACTCTTGTGACCAGGTACTACCGCTCACCTTCCCCACAAAACTGGATTTCAGTGGAGAAAAAGAAAAGTTTGCCATGTTTATTGATTTACCATTGGATTATGACATGTGGAGAGAAGGGAATATCTTAAAATTGTGCTCTGTATTGTAAGAAAACAGCTACTCTACTCAACAAGTTTCAAATAGATACACTACATCAAAGTACAGTGGTACTGTGGTTTATGAGTACTTTGGTTTCGGAGTATTTTGATCAACAAGCAAAAATTTCTGATGATTTTTTATCTGATCAATGAGCAATATCTTGGTGCTCGTTTTGCCGCCACCCTTTCACTGCCACGGGTCACCCCCATGCCGGGTTGGGGCCACTGACATCCGACTGCTGTGGTCCCAGGATTGTAGCAACAGCTCCGCTGCTCCAGGAGCCACTGATCACCCCCTCGCTGGGTCTGGGCCGCTGGCTTCCAGCCACTGTGGACCCAGGATTGAAGCACCACCCACCAGCCCTTCACCTACCGAGCTGGATGTTGTTGCCTGGCAGGTTCCCAAGATGGCAGCAGAGGAAGAGGAGGAGGGAAAGGTGAGCCAGGCATGAGGGAAGGAGGGAGGAGAGGGACCCCTAGCACCCTGACGCTAAGGCCGTGGGCAGACACCCATGGCACGTGCATCCAGCAGCCCTTCCTCATTTTGTAGCCTCAGCGCTGCCCGGAAGGGGCCTCTGATCCACATAGTGAGCCCACTCTCAGCCTCTGGCCTTTGTCGCAGGCCCAGCAATGGGTGATATTACCTAGTGGTTGCAATCTTGTCCTTTGGTGTTGAATGTGCCTCGTTCCAGGTACGTGGGGAAGGCCAGCTCCTTCTTGGTACCATCACAATTCCATCAAAGCAAAAGAGGGGAGTGGGGTTGTGTGGCCATCACAAAACACAAATGCAAAAATAGGCTACAGGTGATACCTTTATAGGCCATTAATAAATATAAAAAAATTACAAGCTTTCGAGTGCAACACACTCTTCTTCAAAGCAAGTCCCAAAAGTTCAAACATGGCAAAAGATGTATTTTGCCAGAGGGTTATTCTTAAAGTTCTTGGATAGATGATGTATGCCAGGCAAGGAGTCATCTTAGAGGCAATCAGCAAGGTATTGGGAGAAGTGCTTGGCAAACCAACTATTATTTATACACAAGGAATGTCATAATCAAATATTTCAGAACCCACTGTAGAAACATGGCCAGCAATTACTCAGAAAAGATTTTAATATTGAGACAGTATGGCATCAGGAGTGGACAACTTCTAATCCAGATCTGCTTAACTTAGTGTCTGATCCAGTACAATGCATCTATTATGGCTTTGATCTCCCAAAGAGAAACTGGACAGCACTTAACTGCATTCAAACTAACCATGGCAGGTGCTAATATTGGAAATGGAAGTGTGGGCTGGCTGATAATTCTCAATGTGAATGTGGGCATGCCCACCAAACGTTACATCACATTGCGAAGGGATGTTCCCTTAGAAGGTTCCCTGGTTCCCTGAAAGAATTACATCACCTTGAAGGCATTGCTGATCAGTGGTTAAATTATTTAGATCTCTGGCTTTAGCCTTAGTTCCTCTAGGAACTGCTCATACAAAACTTATTTCACTAATCATTTATTTGTATTGTGTATTTTTAAAATCTCACACATTCACTCTCCTAGAGGTTTGATTTTATAGTTTGTAAGAATAAGAGCTAATTGACTACAGTGGAACTTGGCCGGGTCTCACGACTGTTTTGGTGCTGTGTCTGCTGCGAATCACTGCGCAGCAAAAGATCGTGCCTCCATTCCAAGGCGCAGCATTTTGGCACCCCAGTCGACCACGCCCCCTGAAGCGCAATTTAACCGCATCATCCTATACCACCACTAGGGGTTCGATCAAATTAATGTACAGTGGTACCTTGTATAAAGGAATTAATTCATTCCAAATGAAATTATGTTAAGCAAATTTTCCTTTATACAAATTCCCATAGGAATGCATAGAAAATGGAGTAATCCCATTTTTATGTTGTGCAGATTCTCCCCATAGGCGATTATGTTAAGCAAATTTCCCCTATCTCTGGAATTTTTTATGTTGTACAGATTTTATGTTATACAAACTGTTTGTTATACAAGGGTCCACTGTACTCCTCTTAATGATGTGCAATTTTTACTGCAGCAGTTGCAGTGTGACCAGTGAAAACTTGCACCATTTCAATTCCCCACCCCCTCTTTCTGCTGTCGTACTGTCATCAATTGCTGGCATTTCAGTAACTGAGCAGTTCTACAAGCTGCAAATCACCTGGTACAGTGACCAATGGGAAAGGAAGTGAGAGATGAGAGAAAAAAAAGGAGTTACTATAAAGGCGATCTGGTACTAGGGATATACTGCTACATTCTCAAACTTTTGCATGAACTCTTGCAGTAATACTGGAAAGCTGACATGCCAGTAATCGGCAATATAATGTGAGCATGATGGAGAAAAACAGATCAATGAACAGGGAAAAGATGCACATTTGGCAAGACGGGACGCACAGAAAGAAGTATTATATACTCCTGCCGTCGGGTGTTAACTGCACAGCAAACGTCACATGATTACCCGTGATTTTAGTATGCATCAAAATATGATGCACAGTTAATAGCCGTGCCACCAAGGCCAAGGAGAGGTATGCTGCATGACACTTGCCACTTATCTGCTCCAGTATTCTGTTTACATAAGTTGACAACCAAATGCCTGCTGGAAGACCACTACTGAAAAGTAAGCACAGTAAGACATCCCCACTCATGATGTACAAAGACATGCCTCTTCCAGTCTTGCCACTGTGACAACTAATATTTGATAAACCTATAAGTCATGAATTAGTCTAGCTAGCCCCTCTTCTAAAGCCATAATAGTTTGGGGCTACAGTATCACCATGTTTCTGTCCTGGGTAGATTACTACTTCTGTTTATTCTTCTGGAACCTCCCATTATTCAGCTTCACGGGATGAACCTGGGTTGTTTTTATTATGAGAAGGAAAGAAATACTTCTACCTGTCCACTCCCTCCACACCCTGCATCTTTTCTTAAACAGATAATAACCCATAATACGCCTGTGCTATGTCAAAAATAACTCAATGAGCCAGTTGTACCTGATGCAAGGAAGTGGCATCTCCACTCTCGTTAAAGGCTAATTCCAATGTGGGGCTGCCAAGTTCAAGGGTGGAGCACGAATCTAAAGCTAGTTACTAATTTACTATTTCTCTGTTCCTTATCTCAACCCAAGTTCAAAACTAGAGCTTCATGAGTAACCTTCATAAGAGATACCAAAGTCTTCCAAAAGAATATGTCAATGAAGAGTGTCAGTCATCCAGGTAAGTTTATCTGGAAGTTGAGTCATGGCAACTGGACTTCTTTTCTAGAGAGATCGAAACGTTTCACTGCTCATCCAAACAGTTTCATCTGTCAGAGGAAAGTTAGTGGCAAGTCCTCCCTTTTATAGTTCACCTTGATTTCTCATCACCCTGGTCTGAATAGGCTCATGAGTTGGACAATGGCCTGAATAGGCTCATTAGGTGGACAATTTATTTATTTATTTATTTATTTAGAATATTTTACCCCACCTTTCTCCTTGGAAAATGACCCAAGGTGGCTTACAATCATGAGGAACAATATACAGTCAGAGAGTCCCACCACCTATGAAACCTTCCCAACACCCACAGCTAACAACCCATTACTTAATGGGTTTTACAGTCGAAAACCGCTGCAACTAGCTGCCGCAAATTGTGTGAAAATGCAGTTCCAGATTGGTACATTTGATTTTTAGAGGAACTGTAGGGCTGGCATGTGGAAGATATAGCAAGGTTAATTTATTTAGTCCCAGAAAGCAGGATCCCAAATATGGATCAAAATACAAAAAAGGACATTTTGCTTAAACATTAAGAAGAAGTTTGTGATGCCAACAGCTGTTCAGCAGAGTGATAAACTACCCTTGGAGCAACAAGGGGACTTTTCTTCATTTGAGGCTTTAAAAAAGAAGTTAGATGGCTACCAGTCAAGGTAGCTTTAATTGTAGATTCCCTGTTTCATTGACCCTTGGCCTTCAGATGCTGCCTTAGAGATGTAGCTGTTCTATGCCTGTTACATTTCCTTATATCCTACATCTTTTAGCATATCTCCTTAAATCCTCATCAGGTCAGTTATACTTTAAAAGCAACATGGAACAAGCATATTCGGATACTAAACAAGAATGGAGTAAATGGATTATATTAAATGCAATATAGTAACGGATAATAACATTAGCATTTTCTCTACACTTACTAGCCACATTTTGTATAACCTCTAATTTACAGTGACAACCAAAAGACTCCTAAAATCAATTGATTAACTCCTTAATCCTGTCAAGAGCTTTGGTTAATCAGCTAAACTTCATTTTCAACATGAGCAGCCTGAGTTCAAATGGTTTACGTTCACTTCTAGCAGTAATTATAGTATTAGGATCCTTGCTGCCTCTATCATTGCTTGGCCGAGGAGAGACAAAAATACCTGTTCCTTTTAAATGGACTAGATCAAGTGGAAAAAGGCAAAACATTTAAAGCATTCCACAAATAAAAACATAAAGGTATTGGAATAATCTAACAATCCTGTATGTGGTTTTTTTTTTAACCTATGGTCTTTAATTTGCTGTCTGTCTGATTTCGTTGACTAAAAGTGGAAACAAATAAACATTTCCATACCAATTAATTCAATTCTTAGGGCCTCGAAACCCAAGCCAACCAGCTCTTTGTGCCAAGGCAGGTTTTTCTAAAGTTGCTATCACTGAATAAGGCATTTTCTTTCACTCATCTAATATTGGTGAAGCACAGTGGAAAGGCTACCGGAAGCTTTCTGAAAGATCTTTCTTCAATGCGCCAACAGCTGTTAGAAGAATGAACTAGAATGGGTTTTATGTATGTATGTATGTATGTATGTATGTATGTATGTATGTATGTATG
>JAHTLZ010003526.1:63469610-63530190 GCA_023846285.1 Phrynocephalus versicolor
ATGTATGTATGTATGTATGTATGTATGTATGTATGTATGTATGTATGCATGTATGTATGTATGTATGTATGTATGTATGTATGCATGCATGCATGCATGCATGAATACGTGCTTGCTGCCTTTCTCCCATAAAGGGATGAAAGGCAGCTCACAGCATTTAAAATACAAGCAAAGTTTTGACCCAGTGTAATAGTCATTGAAAAACCAATTAAAAATAGCATCATTATCTAAAAACATTTTTACAAAGTTTAAAAATACTGTATCCTTAAAACTACAATACCCCCAAATCACAGAAGAGTCCAGCTTAAATGTCCAATGTAGTTCAAAAGCCTTTTCCATAAGAAACATATTTACTTGGAGCCTGAAGAACAAGAGGGAGGGGGCTCGACATAGCCTCCCAAGGCAGAGGGTCCCACAACTGGGGAGTAGCCACAGAGAAGGACCCCCACAATTGCCAGTGAAGATGGTGGGACCAAGAGAAGGGCCTTGCTGAAGATCTTAAGAGCCCCAAACGATCATAGCTACAGTGTAATAAAAGGGCTCTTCAAGGGTTCATTTGGAAGCCAGTAATGTCAGCATGTGCGGCTTGGGATTTCCGGGAGATGTTATCCAAAAATAATTTTTCCAAGCTCTGAGACAAATCAACTACTAAATATTTATGTGGGTCTCTGACTTAGTCACACCATTTTTTTTTTCTCACGCATTCTACCCACAAATAAGAAAGGCCCACATTCTGTCTGATCCTAATCAAAAAGGTCCCTTGAACCCATAAACAGTTTCTTCTGTCCAGATTCACTTTCGTGTCACATTCTACCTCTTTGGGACACTTGAAAAGAAAAAGAAAAAGGCTGTTGCTTAAACCTCAAAGGATTTTACACAAGGGTGATGTTTGCATCCCCAAGAAAGCAAATTATCTTCCGGATTCATCCCCACACCCTCTGTTATGTCAATAACTCCGCTTCCGTTGCTTTTCGCTTTGAAGGAGAGCGGTGCAGGCTGGAAACCGATAATTACTCTTGACAAGCCATCAGAATTTGTTGGGGCCTTTTTACTCCCCCAAAAACAGTTCAGAAGAGCATTCAGTGTAAGTTATATCATTCCTTGCTCAAAGGGCATCTCTTTTACACTTACGACTGTTTGGTTTTTCTGCATGCCAGATCAGTGGGGAATGGCTTGGGTGGGTTTTCAGCTTACAAAGTCAAAACAAATTTATCTCTACTCGTGGCCTGTGAATTTGTCATAGACCAGCTGTATCCTTTCATTTCATTTGTTTTCCCCCCTCTTGATGCCTAGCATTAGAGGGGTAGAAGGTTAGAAAGGCCCTGCCAGTCGTCTTATCCAATAGCTCCCCAGACTATGCACCAAAGAAAACTAGGAAGCTGAAAGCAAGCAGTACATTACATCCGTGCTCCTAGTAGCCCAAAGCACTTCCTTCTAGCTGACCACAGCCACTGCGGGATTTTAAAAAGTGTGTGTGTGTGTGTGTGTTTGAAAGAAGAAGTAAATTTTCCACTGTACGGGAAATTCTGGAACATCTCTACATCTAGAGCCAGAAACATTATCCCATTAAGGCAAAGGACAACATAGTACCCTCTATATTCCATGTACAAAAGCTAACTGAAGTAGCCACTGAGCATTACATCAGACTTTGCAATGGGATTATGACCGTCGTGCACAAGCGTGTAGAACAGTTGGTGGGACCCTACAGCTTTGTCTTCCAAACAAGGGGAAAGTCCATGTGCCTCAGTGAAGTTGGTTGCCAGGGCTGCATTCTCTGTATATTGTGCCTGAGGCAGTTGCCACATTCTGCCTAAGGATAGGGCTGGCCCTGTGTAGGACATAATGGGATTATATAGTGAGTTATGCTACAAATTACTCCGTATATGACTCACTACTTCAGGCTTGCTTGCTTTCAGTAAGCAGGCATAGTAACACATGCAGATAGATAGAGATGGATGTAAGAATTAGGGCCAGTTTAGGGTGGGCAGTTTTTGTTTGTTTGTTTGTTTGTTTTTTTGCCCGTCAATATTACTATCAAGTACTACATTTGAAACTGGGGAGAATGTGATCCTCAAACTGCAATTGACCTGCAACTTCCATCAGCTCCACGCCAACACAACCCAAGCTGAAGGACGATGGATTATACTACACAAGTTCTTCAAAATAAGAATCCAATATTTCTTATGAAGATGCTATATTTTGTTGTGTCCTTACCCTTCTCGTAGTCAAAGAAATTACACTTCCTTTTTGTGTCTAACATTTGGGCAGAACCCCAACAACACATGAATCATTATAACCAATAACAAGATGGCATCATATTTTGCAACACACGTTGAGGAATCCTGAATTTCACAGCACAGGAAACTCCGCAACCCTTCAAGCGTAGATGTAGACATACACGCGAACAACCTTTGATTTGATATATTGGCTGCAAAGAAGCATTTTATTTACTGGGACCTCTCTGCAACCTTGTTTCAAGGTTAAGTATAGGTTATAGAACTTCTTTTTCCTTTGATGGCCACAATAAATCTGTAATGGTTGAGTTGGAAAAGAGAGAAGCACTGGCGTGTGACCATTTTTTACAGAAGCAATTTAAAGTCAGAGACTGGAAAAAGTTACTTCTCATATTCTCATAGAAGTTTAACAGATAATGGATATTATGTGGTAAGAAAAAAAAGATGGAAGAAGCCATGGGAGAAGAGGAAATATTAATGTCTGAATGGATGCCCAGTGTGGTATTCTGGACAGAATGGCATACTAGGACTCAGGAGGCATGGATTCAAATCACCGCTGGACCATGGAAACTCACTGGGGAAGTGGAACTGGTACAACCACTCATTAAATATCTCACATTGAATATCATATTAGGGGAAGTTCTGACTTGACAGCATACAATAACAATGTGTGGATCCTCTGTAAAACGGTATCAGCCTTGCAGAGCGTACCATTTTAAGAAGCGCTTTGTTTCTCCTCATTCCCCAAGTTTTCTCTCTGTGTTTTGTCATAATGTTGCTAATGACAGTAGGCAGAATTGAGATAAATGCAGCTGTCCTTCCAACTAAACTATGTTCCCTTGAATCGACAGGACTTACAGTCATATGAAAAAGAAAGCACACCCTCTTTGCTTTCTGTGGTTTTACATACCAGGACATAATAAACATCTTCTGGTCCTTTGCACATCTGAAAACTAGGTAAACAGAACCACAGATGAACAAAAGTATGTGACATATTACACCGTGTCATGATTTATTTTACAAAAATAAAGCCAAAATGAAGAAGTCATGTGTGAAAAACTAAGTGCACCTTATGATTCAATACTTGGGCAACAATAACTTAAAGTAATCATTTATCACTCTCTCATGTCATTGTGGAGGAATTTTGGCCCACTCTTCTTCACAATGTTGTTTCAGTTCATTGAGGTTTGCAGGCAGTTGTTTATGAACAGCTCTCTTAAGGTCCTGCCACAACAATTCAATTGGGCTGAAGTTTGGACTTTCACTAGAGCATTACAATACATTGATTCCCCTTTCAGCCATTCTGTTGTAGATTTTCTGGTGTGTTTGGGATCATAATCCAATTTCAGCCAAGCTTTAGCTGTTGGACAGATGGCCTTACATTGGTCAACTCAGTGTTGGCAAGTTGACCAGATCCTCACCCCTCCGCTATTGTACTTGGCAATTGGTACGAAGTGTTTGGGCTGTTATATTGTTTGGTTTTCATCAAACATGGTGCTGTACATTATGGCCAAAGAGCTCCACTTTGGCCTCGTTTCTCCAAAATACATTGTTCCAGAAGTCTTATGGCTTGTCCAGATGCAACTTTGCACACCTCTACTGTGCTTCCATGTTCTTTTAAAGAAAACAGCTTTCTCCTAGCAAAATTCCAAATGAACCATACTTGTACAGTCTTTTTCTAATTGTACTATCATGACAGTTAGCATTTAACATGCAAACTGGGGTCTTTTAAGTCTGAGATGTAACTCTTGGGGCTTTTGTAGTTTCTTGGAGCAAGGTATAGTCCGACTTTGGGGAGAATTTGCTTGGATGTCCACTCCTGGGAAGGTTGGCAACTGTCTTGAATGTTTTCCTTGTGAATAATCTGCCGTACTGCAGAATGATGAACTTTAAATGATTTGGAAATGGCTTTAGAACCCTTCCCAGATTGATGGGTAGCAACAATGGCTTCTTTATGATCATTGCTCATATGTTTACTCCTTGGCATTGTGTTAACAAACAACTGAATGCTCCAGACCAGCAAATTACTAAAACTTTGGCTTTTATAGAGGTGGTCATGCTTGCTGATGATCAGTTACTCAAGGACATTGGGTTAGCAGCAGTATATGGCTCCTAGTTACCCTCTTAATTCCTATGGCAACAGCAAGAGTATACTGTACTTAGTTTTTCACAGACAGCTTCTCAATTTTGTTTGTTTGTTTGTTTGTTGTTAGAAGTTAAAATTCTGCATTGGTAAGTCATTGACTTTTAAGAGCATATAAATATTGATTTTTTTAAAGCACACATAAACTTCCACACAGAGCACAGCCTCTTTTACACACCGCAGCAGCCAATGTGTTGGACCATTGATGATGGGTGGCAGCACAATTCAAGTTTTCAATTACAAGTTCAACAAAAAGTAATATGCTTTAGGTTTTTTTAATCTCTGAAAGATATACTATTGAAAGTAAACAAATGGATTATATATCATTTGGAATAAAACTTTGGGCAATGGGCACACAAAGTGAGTGAGACAGGAGGGAATTGAGGTAATAAGCATTGGTAGAACATTGGTAGAGTAATTAATTTCTATGTGTCCATGTCCACACAAAAATCCCTTCTACTATGCAGAAAAGAGCTCATTCCAAAGTAAGCATGTGACAAATGGCAAGCACAGCCATCCCTTTATCCATGAGGGACTGGTGAGAGATGGCAGGTATGTGTGGCGTAGATTGCAAGGGAGAATGGCCATGTAAGTCTGCTATAGCAAATACACCTAACAGGTGATAATTGTCATAAGCCATTCTGACCCCCTGTCAGCAGATGTTAGCTGAAACCCTGCTATAAATTGCACTGGAATAGGCCCATTGAATCATTGAGGATTGGGTGATTCAACGCCTCCTAGCAGATGAGTCCTGGTGCTGTTATTTAAATATGCTAAAAAGCCCTAGAATAATGATGAAATAATATTTAGAAAAATATGCCATATTGTACAACATATTTCAGAATCTAAGGCTTAAAATATGGGTTTGCCCCTTTTAGGGTTTTTAAAATAACGTATGACCTAACACATTCCAACAGCAAATAATTCATTTTCCAAAAGTGACTGCCCTCTAATTTAGCAGAATTAGACCTTTTGGGGCAGACTGTTTTTAGCATTTTCTTAACAGATGTGAGAAAGCATGAGCCTCCTCTCTCCTTACTTCATTTTCTTAGCATTTGTCCCACTTGGTGGTGGGGTCTGCTATTCTTTCTGTGAAGATTCTCAGTCATCCAGTCGAGTTTATATGGAAGTTGAGTCATGGCAACTGGACTTCTTTTTTTCTCTCTTGATAGATAGAAACGTTTCACTTTTCATCCAAGCAGCTTCATCAGTCTAAATACATCTAGTGCAAGTCCTCCATCTTATACAGACTGATGAAGCTGTTTGGATGAACAGCGAAACGTTTCTATCTCTCAAAAAAGAAGTCCAGTAGCCATGACTCAACTTCCAGATAAACTCACCTGGATGACTGAGAATCTTCACAGACATCTTATACTGTAGTCAGCTTTGACCTCTTGTCACCCTGGTCTGAAATAGGCACATAAGATGGACAATGGCCTGAATAGGCTCATTAGGTAGACAATAGTATCCATAGCCTTAAGGTGAACAGTGGCCTAAGGTGCTGAAACCTATAAAGTATGGGTCATTAGCTATGGCCTTGGTGGTGAAGGCTTTTTGATTTGTCTGGGTATTGTTGAAAGCACACCCTGATAAGTAGCAGATGCTGGAGGCCCCCACCTCTGTCTGGGGTTTTTCTCTCAAAAAAAATAAGTCTGCTATTCTTGTTTTTGCCTTCCATTTGTAAGGGTCTTGGGCTAAGTCCATGTGAATCCTGGACAACTTCATGTCCTTGTCAAGGGTGTTTCTCCCATCTGTTCAGGAAATGGCCATGGGCAGTGTTTTACTTGGGTCCTATAAGTCAGCTGTAATTTATTTAAAAAAAAACGCGAACAGAAAAAAAAACAGCGACCCCTAGAAAATGCTTTGTAGCAAATGTCTGGTTCTTGAAATCCTTCAGGAAGGGGCGACAAGGTAGAAAATTATCCTCTCAACCAGTCCAGTTCCTGGCCCTGGAAACCACCAAACCCATCTAAAAAGATTTTTGGAGGAGAAAACGAACTCTAGGACATATGAGGGCGTGTGGAGGGGGAGGGGTTTTCTCCACCAAAAAATCCACAAGGGGCATGAACGCAAATCAACTTGAAGTTTCAAAAAAGTGCAACCAAGCCGAAACATCGCTGCTTTTCCTCGGAGGCTTACGGCTCATGGGTTCACTCATGGTTTTTCCTTTTTTCGTTAAACGTACACAGACGATCCGATCGCCTCATTCCCGCTTCCACCCGGTGTAACTTGCAAAGTTCCTAAACCGGACGTCTGAGACATCACCTTAGGATTTGGAATGCCCCGCTGCCTCCACGACGAGGTGGAAACAGGCTTTTCTAGGGAAGGGAGGAGGGCCAACATCTGGAGGAGAAGCAGCCACCTGGCTCCATTGATATATGATCCCTAGTTTTGTTTTGTTTTTGTCCAGAGAGGATAGCCGTGGTAGTCTTTTCAAGAATTTCAGGCAAAAATCAAAGAAAAGCAAAACAAAACAAAACAAAAGACACAAACATGTGGCACCTTAAAGACTAACTTTCATATTTTAATGTGACGTTTCACATGTGTACTTCTTCAAGACATAGCAGCAGGTTTTTTTTAAAATTTGTTTGCAAATGCAGCTGGATGGACCCAGCCTCTTTTGTCCCCGTCCCCTTTTCTCTCCGCATGCCCACCTCCTGCCAGATCGACCCCCCCCCCAAATAATTCCCTCTTATTTTTTAACCCTCTCCGTTCCAGGCCGGCCCTGCACGATGAAGATCTTGGGCTCTGCTTTTCCCGTCTTTCTTTTGCAGAAGGGAGGCGAGGGCATCCTCCCACCCCCACCCCTTTGTGGGTCACGGAAGCTTCAGCTGCGCTCGCAGAGCATGCGCCGACCTTCGCCTACCCCCCCACCACAGCCCGGTCCGCGCATGCGCCCTGCGAGCGCAGCTGCAAATTCTGAAGGATAACAGATTCGGAGGCATCGGGGCGGACCGGCGGGGGGGCATCCCCGCGGCTCCCACCACCACTGCCGCCGCCGCCGCCGCCGGCTCCTCCTCCGGGGGAGGGGGCTGCCTCCCTTGCCCGATCCTCCTTCCCTCCCTGCCCCCGGATCGGGCCCCGGAGAGTCCATCATGCCGCTTCCACCGCGGGGCCAAAGAGGGCACTGAACAGCCATGGGCGAGCGATCCCCCCCGGCTGGCCGGCGGACCCGGCTCACCTCGTCGCTGATGCTGGGGCAGCGTGTCCGGGAGGTCACCTTAGACCGGGAGCGGGGGGTCTTGTCTTGGCGGGACCCCCCAGAGCCCCGACCGCGCCGGGGACGACGAGGTGAGTGCGTAGCCGCCGATGGAAGCCCCCCACCCCACCCCGCGAACTTCCGAGGGGAGCCTGAGAGTTTGGGGCAGGAAAGGTGGAGGAGAGGAGATTCAGCTTCGCGGGCGTGGTGTGTGTGTGTGTGTGTGTGTGTGTGTGTGTGTGACCTGAAGGATCGTCCTTTTGGAACCACGACTCTCTGGGCATGGGCAGAGTGCGCCTCCCTTGACGCCGCAGGCATGACCCACCCCCCTCTCCCCAAAGTGGACCCCCATCCCATCCCATCCCATCCCCGCGCTTTTCCAAGTTCAGCGGGACTGGCAGAGGCAGTGTTTTCAGTGTGCCTGGGAAGCAACGCGGATGGCCGGGACGGGTGGGAACCGAGGACGGTCCTTTATAGCATGCAAAAGCAACGTTGCCCCCAAACCCGCTTTGGGAGAGTAGAAACCAGCCTCAAGTCTTCTTTTCTTCTTATGAGTTGCCCTCTGTCACTTGCTACAAGCCCAGTTTAGGATTGCTTCAGTGATGGAAACGAATAGATGCCTCTGAAAAACTGTTGAGATACTTCTGTAACACAAAGCCACCCCTTTGTCCAGTGGGCACATGTACAGCTTCCAGTGCCCTGCAGAGGCCTTTAGGTTTCTTGTGAAGAGGCTTGGACAAACTCAAGCTCCCTTCCTAATCTTTCCCTTGCAGATGTGGTGTGGGGAACCTCCTTCATTCCCTTCCTTTCACTGTTTTGTCACTTTTACAGTACAGACTTAACAACCCTGTTTGATACTGTTGGTAAAGTATGCTGTGAGAGATTCTGTGTTTATGAAAGCAGGCAAGCAGGCGCTGGGGTTCTATCAGATCAGTTGGCATTGGCCGGAAAGCTCCTTTTGCAAGCTTAAGAGCTTGACAACTCCAGAGCTTATTTATTTATTTATTAAGGGAAAAGACACATGGTTAGAACACGCAATCAGATATATGCATTTTTTAAAAAAAATTGGTAAGTGTTCAAGGTACTGTAAAACAAAAACCTATTCTGCTACCTACATGGCAGTGATAGGTTTATATCATCATATTGCTACATGCCCTGCATTTGGATACACAGCTAATAAAATTTTCATAATGATGATTTCACTTTTCAGAAGTGCATCATTCCTCTATCAGAGGAGGTCAAAAAGCAGGGTCCCCAGCAGGCCTGGTTATTGCCTTTGTTCACTGCTCAAAGTTCCCTTTAGGGAAAGTTGGCGTGGTCAATAAGTATAATAAATAAATAAATAAATAAATAATACAGGCTGCAAGACAAAATTAAGAGGCAACAACTTTTATACCTTCAGTCTTTTGAGAGTCTGTTCACACAGTACATCTTATCCATGCAGCTTTAATCTCTGGAATTCATTTGCAGGGCCAATTTGTTGAAACTGAACATTCACCTATGGTTGCAGGAATTTCTGGGATCACAGTGTCTCCAGTAGAAGAATTGCTTGCTAGTGACACTGTGACTCCAAGGTTCAGATAACAGAGTGCACCTGATTATGCTTAATTAAATCAGTTTCCCACCCCCAAATTGGGACTTTTGGTGGTCACAGATGTATGCACTTTCTGTCTCTTGATTTGTGAATGTACTGCAAAGTTAGCCCCCAGCTAACAACAGGTTTGAGTACTAGTACTGTACACTAAGTAATCCAGCTTGATTAATCAAGCGTATTGTGTTGTATTTAGCTGCATCTCAAAGATCTTTGACCGAATGCTAAATCACCTGTTTGGCTTGTCTTGGAAATATCTCAGTCAGAGTTGAAGAACATGTACCCTTTGCTGACCAAGATATTTTCCCTTGCCATTGTCACTGCCATGTGGAACCATGAACAGGTTTTGTCTGCCAGAACAGTTGGAAGGTTCAAGATTTTCCACCCCCATCTAAGTTTAAATCAGTATTGTCAGATAGTACTTCCCTGGTCATCTGTGAGTGACAGGCAGGTCAACTATGTCCGCACATATGGTCACATGGGGATAATGCATAACCTGAAACCAATGGAGGGCATCCAGTTTATGCAGGACACTGCACTCCACCAACCGCGTATATGTCTTTTTGTCACCCCAGCAGTCCCCTAGAAACGTCTACACAGCCTTTTCCTTTGATACCCATTTGCTGTCTCCCTAGCTGTCATATTCTTCGGCCACCATATTCTTTGCCACCATATTCTAAACAATTTTTCAGAGGAAGCAGTTTATCCTACACTGGAAGAGTTTCCAGACAAAGTGTATGGTGCAGATGTGCATGAAGCTATTGGAGGGGGGGGGCAGGATTCAGGGGAGGTGGTCTTCCATTTAAAGGTTTCCTCGTTTTCTTCTACTTCTTCAGCCTTTTTGCATTACTACAAACAAACAAAATCCATTAAGGAGAGGGATGCCTGAATAGTTATATGGAGCCTTTCAATTGGTAGCACAAAGAAATGTGGGTTTGGAAGCACCTTGCATCTCACTGTGAGTAGATTGTGGCCTTGGATGTATGCTGCATAACATGTGAAGGTATCCTCAACCATTTGCAGTGCCAGATTTTTTTCCCTCACTTTGTTTTCCTGTAACCCCAGGAATGGGCAACGTGTGAGCTGTAGGCTACATGCAGATTCTTCCCTTTAACCTTTTCCTTCCTTGTCACCTCCCCCCCCAAAAAAAACCCCAGCAACATCCACACCCCAAATGGGTGCTGCACATGCACTTTATGTTTGAGGCAAAAAGCACTTTTGGAAGTATTGTTTGTATGAAAAGCAAGATGCATGCACTTTGTTGTCAAGGCTCGCCCTAATAGCACTTGTGAAAGTTCTCTTTGCTTTGCAAGTGAGGCATGCGGGATGCATGCACCATGTCTTCAAGGCTTGCAGTTCACTTTGGGAAATGCCGTGTGACTTTCCTTGAAAAAAGAGCAGGAAGAATATATTGCTTTAGCCTCCTTCAGGGCAACTGGTTCATGAACAGCCATCCCACTTCAGCAGGGAGAAGGGATTTTGCGGTTTGCACAAACGGAGACCCGACCGGGATCCAGGGCAGGCTGGGCTTGGCAGGGATGGTGCAGGGAGAGGGGCCGCTAAGGCGCCTCTCGAGGGACCGCCAGCCACCCCCAGCGGCCGCCTGTCGCGCATGCTTGCGGGGACGTGTGGCGCTTCAGGAGGTGGACCACCATAGCCTCTCCTACTCAGGCCCATAGCGTCAAATATGGACAGCCCTGTTTTATTGAACTGTTCTCCATTTGTATAATGTTATGTTCCTGTCATTATTGTAATTACTGCAAATTACTACAGAGCTTCCTTGAAGCGAAGTCTCTACATACAGTATTTTAAAAAGAAAAATAACTGCAATTCTCACCTGAGTGAGTTAGAGTTTCAGTGTAATATATCAGAGAAACTCACAGAAAAGTAGTATACTGTAGGAACTCCGTATCCACTGATTCATTAACTACTGATTCAGTTGACAGAGGAAAAAATTAAATAAATACAGTAATTCAACAGCCACAAAGCAAGCTCCTGTCACAAAACAGCAGCTGTAAAGCAAGTTACTGTCACAAAACAGCAGGTTTTTTGGGGGGGTGGCGGCGTTCTCTCTTATCCACAGTTTTCATTATCTACGGGAAGGCCTGGAACCAATCCCCAGCGGATACCAGGGTCCTACTAGATACATTTTTTCATATGTAAAAATGAGTACCATAACTGTGAATCTCCTGTCTAACAAAATAACCAGCTCAAGAGCCTCTCCCAGCATTTCTGATGAACAAGATGCTAGCTGCTTCCTTCAATCCTTTCCTGCTCTAATCTCTCTGCTATGCTGGGTGAGGACTCTTTAGAGCTGGGGTTCTGCTGGTTTCACCCATTGATATCAGTGGTGACAGAACCTGTTAGAAGAATGGATTATGGCCGTCCCATTAAAGCTACTAGAATTTCAAGCCATTTTTCAAACAAATTAAAACACAGCACATATGAAAGTGTTGTGCAGTTAATTGCATACGGATTTAAAAGAATGAATTAAGGTGCAGGACTGGTTAACCAGTATCTTTTAAAGTACTGCTCTATAAAGCTAGGCATATTTGCTTTGATGTGAGCTGGACTGAAAGCAGTGAGCTTGCCCTTGAATAAACATATTTAATTCCACAGATAAGCTCAGTAAGGATTCCACATGAGCTTCCTTTCATAACTTGGAAAAGCAACAGTCTAGTATTCTTTAAACAAGCTCTTTTTGTCCAGTTTAAGAATTCCCAGTCCATATCTTTTTTTAAAAAAGTAATTATTTCAAAGTTCTGTTTAAGCTGCATTGAAATCCTAAAATAAATTTGCTTCCCCAATGACATAATTTTTGAGACCCTTGAACCATTTCAATAATACAGTTGTCAGGCAAGAAGCCATTGACTTCTTGTTCCTCATTTTGGTTTTAAAATCCCTGGCCTTCTGTGTTAAATGTACAGCCTCTGCTTCATTTGCATGTCTTGTTTTTAAATACTGTACTCCAAAGTCATATTAATCTTTGGGCAAAAACACAACACAACACTGTGGGCACAACATTGAGTGAGGCCTATTTTAATGAAGAATCCAACACGTTACATCTGTTATTTAAGTGCTCAGCTCCTTGTGCTAAACAGGAAGCTCCTTTGGAATGGAAAGACGTTAAATGAGAATTAAAAATATTGAGATAACAGAATACCGGGCCTTGAGGAGTGGGGGAGGGGAGAAGGTGGGGAATCTTGGAAATGGCAAAGTGTTCCACTAAGGGCTAAAAGCATCTGCCAAACTAAAGTATAGCCTACTTGAAGCAATATACTTGACTTCACTGGATGCCTGAAATAAACAGCAGCGCTGACTGGGCTCTCATAACAGGAAGTGATATAATGATGGCAACATTTTTATCGCATATTCCACATACACAGCTAAGTCTCACAGTGGTCAGCGAGGTTTCCTTTCCCACAGATGTTAATAAAATTGCAGCCGTAGGCTCCTTAAATGCCCGACTCTTTGTTTTGTTTGCAGCAATTGATATTGCTAACCTGGTGCTGAATAAGCTTCAGGGTGTGTTTGGTACATGTGATTACAAAGTGTTGTTGTTTTTTTAAAGTTGATTGCCCAGGGAAAGCCCGAAGAGAGTCCCGAGCAATTGTGAAGTAGTGATTGCCTTATTGCCCCACTTGGGGTCCATCTTTTCCTTCCTAGCACAGCTGTCACTGCTTCCAAGCAGGCAGGAGATTCCACAGCTGACCTTTTTCAGGGACTGCATCCATACAACATAGGGTATCCGTTCATTTATGTCAGTGCAGGAGTTGCTATCAGTACAGGAGTGCTACCAGCAGAGAAGTAACACACAAGGATGTAGAACTTGTTCGAGTCAAAGAGAGCAATAGGAAGGGCATTCCAGACTCCCATGTGATTCTGAATCATCCAAAGCAAATTGGACTGGTTTCAGTGGAAATTCCAAGAAAGCATTTTCAGACTCCACTTTCGATATGGTGTAAGAAGGCAGGTGTAATTAACTGAGCAAAGTCACTTCATTTAATTAGCCTAATTTTCAGGTATCTCTTGATTTTCCTCCAGTGAGCTTAGAATGGTGGCCACCCTTTCCTCTCTCTCCAACTGCAAGAACCCTAGAAGATACACCAGGGACCAGCCTGGTTGAGATGTTGTCAATGATATACTGCCATTTGTTTCAGAAGGTTTTACTAAATAATAGATGTTAATATAACACTTCACATTCAAACACTTTTAAATAAATAAAGCAGACTTATGCTGCCCCATTTTAAAAGAAAGGATGCAGAAACTCAGCTGTGTAAAATGCTGCTCCCTTTTAGTTTGTTGATTGGTGGATTTTATGGGGCTGTGGTTTCCGTGGGTAGTTCTCACTGAAGCCCACTGGGAACGGAGAAGCTGCTTCCCCTTTTGCCCTGTTATAATTGTTAAGCCCTTGTGCTTTTGAATTACATGATTTCAAGATATTTTGAGATTTAAAGTTGATGTGCTCCCCTTGATGGGTTGAATCCTACCTTAATTACAGTATACTGTACTCTGTATAATATAATAAACCAGTAATTAAAGCAGCCAAGGAAATGACTGTGGGATGGGCCACCCATCTCTTCTTTGCAGGAAGGGCTTTTGCCCAGGGCTGTAGAGTCGGAGTCGAGGAGTCGGAGTCGGAGGAAATTTTGGGTACCTGGAGTCGGAGTCGGAGTTGGCAAACAATGCACCGACTCCGACTCTTACTAAATTCAGATTGGAATTTTTTAAAAAGCAAGTTTAAATGTCCCAATTCACAAAAAGTTATAATTAATGACTTCTCTACTGTAAGAATAAAGACCAATGCATGCAGTGCCTCACGTAACCGCAAAACGAACATGTTAAGTGACCATGAAGAAGCATGCTTTTCATGTGCTTCACTATATGGCACGAAATGCACAATTAGGAGCGGCAATACATATACTTTCCATAGTGTTGTGTTCTGCTGTTACGCAGCGCCCATGGGTAACCTAGCCTTTCACTGCTAAGGGATTAAGTAAATATGTTTTTTGCAGGACTAGAGACACTTGTAGAAGTGAAGGGAATGGAGGGTCAGTTGTTCAAGACAGAGGAATCAGAGTTGGGGAGTCAGAGTCGGAGTCGGAGTCGGAAGTACAAAATAACTTAGGAGTCGGAGTCGGAACATTTATCTACCGACTCCACAGCCCTGCTTTTGCCTAGCTAACCTGGAAAAGGTTAATGTAGTGACAGACTACGTGAATAACTTCAGGCCAGTGACAAAGATTCCATTTACTGGCAAGTCAATCAAGAGGATGGTAGCAGACCAGCTGCAAGTCTAGTTTAGATCCATTCCAGTCTGGGTTCGGGCCCCAATATGGCACAGAAGCAGGACTGGTCTTACTGCAAGATGACCTTTTAAGGGAGGGGGCAATGGGTAATCTAACTCTGTTGGTCCTCCTTGATCTTGCAGCCACCTTTGCTATCATTGACCATGGCATATTGAGGTTAGGGATCAGTGGCCTTTCATTGATCCTTTTTTCTGTGGCTCCAGAAAGTGCAGTTGGGGGAGATGGTTTTGACCCCAAGAGTTCTTAATTGTGGGGTCCTACAGAGGTCAGTCAACTCCCAAATCCATACAGGGTCACAGGGAGAGGTCATCAGGAGATCTGGAGCCTTGTGACATCAATATGCAGTTGATACACAGCTCTGTCTCTCCTTTACATCCTTGGCAGTGGATGCCATCCAAGGCTAGAGAGGTGCCTAGACACAGTATTGGACTGGACTAGGTAGAACATGCTGAGGCTAAATCCAGACAAGATGGATATCATGTTTCCGTGGTATTTCCCCAAGAAGTGGTGGATTTACCCTCCCATTCAAGGATCAGATGCACATTGGGTATTATTTTAGATCCAAAGCTGACCATGGTAAAACGGGTTTCTGCTGTGACACTTGCTGCTTTCCCTCCTAGCTCGCCCAGCTGTGCTGCTATCTGAATATAAGGTCCCTAACAACATTGGTCAATGTGTTGGCTATCTCAAAAATTGACTACTGCAAAGCACTCTGTGGGACCTCCCTTGAGGCTGCCAGGGAAGCTTCAAGAGATCTAAAATGCGGCAACAAGGCTGATTCCCCGGGGGTGAAGAAATTTGACTACATCATCCCAATTCTTTTTTGTCTTCATTTGATTATCAGTCCACTTATGTGCCAGATTCATGGTTTTGGCTTTAACATATACAGTAAATCAGCCTTAATAATTTGGGACCTTGTTACTTCTCTGGGCGTCTTCTGCCAAGTTCAACTGGCCACCTGACCAGATCCTCATAGGTCTTGCAACAGTGGCTATTAACAACTCAAAGAGCCCTAGAAAATGTCAACCAGAAGCTGGACTACCTCAGCTGTGGCACCTTTCCAATGGAATGCACTGCCACAGGAACTACACCAGTCACCCTCTCTCTCTATGCCTGTAAAAAGCAACTTAAAAACAGAACTTTGTAAGGAAACTTTTTGGGAATTGAAATAGTGGCGGAGGGAAGAAGGGACACTTTGTATGTCAATCAATACGTTTCCTCCACATCCGCCTCATTTATTTGTTGGAGAGTAGGTTTAGGGTTATGTTTGTCTTTTGAAAATTGTGCTTTTAATCCTGTTGGACACCTCTCAGAGTAGCAATTGGCTAGATAGGTGGTATAAAAATTGAATTAAAAAATAGCTGATCAGGGAGTCATTTCTCATTGTGTGTCTCTCCTACCACTTTTGTGTGTGTACGGCGGCCTTGCCTACAAACCTGCAAATCTTACTATCTCACACACTCTTTTTTGTAACCCCCCCCTCTACCATATGTTAGCAAAGGGGGAAGAGATCCCTTCCCTCCCTCAGTTTACATCTGGTCCTCAGGCGAAGCATAGGGTGGCATTTTCCTACTTGGCACTCAGAGCTCAGCTTGTTTCAGATACTCAATGGGAGAAGAGAGCAGAGCACTTGAAGCTGTCCCCTACAGATGCTGGCTGATCATGCCCATCGTCTCTCCTTTCGCATTCACATTGCTTCCTTGTCTTCCCTTCCCTCCTTTGAGAAGAGCTTTACTCAGTGCAGCAGACAGTAGTAATTTGTCTGTCTCATTATGGAGCATTTTGTGTGGGGAATATAGGTCCTTCTCCTGGAGTATTAAATATCATAGAAGAGCAAATGAGAAGCTTCTGCTCCTATAAGTTCGGCCTGGAGAAAAAAAAGCACAGAAGCACACTCGTGCCTGGCAGAATCCTCAGGATAATAAAGACCTTATCTTGTGTATTGCTTGCATGCAGCTGTGAACAGGCAATAAACTGGAAGTGCAGGATCCCTTGGGGGGAATGTGGTTGTTGTAAACCTGCTTGTCGCTATCAAGCAGGTTTGTACTTGTATTTGAAAGAGGATTTCATGTCCAGTTTGTTTCAGGGTGTGTTCAGCTGCTGATGATTTTTCAGGTTGTTTTAGCCTGCAGTGTCCTTCATGTTCTTTGATTCTGGTCTGGATGCTGCGCTTTGTGGTCCCAATGTGTGTGTGTGTGTGTGTGTGTGTGTGTGTGTGTGTGTGTGTTGCGTTGTTACAGTCATGACCAACTCTTTGTGCCCCCATGTCCATGGAGGTTTCTTGGCAGAAATACTGGAGTGGTTTGCCAGTTTCTACTCCAGGCGCCTACAACACCTGGAATACCCTGGTGGTCTCCCATCCAAGTAGTAACCAGGGCCGACCCTGCTTAGCTTCCGAAATCAGGTGAGATCGTATTTGCTTAGGGCATCTAGGCAGCTGATCCCAATATATACCTGGGCACAACTACAAGGTATCCGGTATACTCCTGCAGTGGCAAGTGAGTACCTTTTGTCTTTTGCTGCCTGTAGCATCTGTTGTATTTTTGTGGTTGGGTTTTTTCAACAGTTTGCCCATGCGGTCCGTGACTCCTTTTATGTATGGCAGAAATATTTTGTTTGTTGGAGGCTGTTTTTCTTCTTCAGATTGGTGTTGTTTTTTCAGTTTGATGGACATGAAATCCTCATCCAGAACACAGAGGTACTGGACAACGCTACCAATCACTATGTCAGACTACACAGGGAAGCCATTGAAATCCACAAGCATAAGCACAGATCCCGGCCGTGAAAGCCTTCGAGAATACATATACCAGGTTGCTAGAGGAGAAATTGCATCTCCCAGAATCTTTGTGGTCTATGATTCTCATTTTTCTTTTGCTAGAAAGAGCTGTGCCTCAGGGAACTATGGCTGTGGGGTTGCACGCAGCCTGTGAGACATATGTTTCCCACCTTGGTTTAGACTGTGACTTATTTGAAACAAGCTAGGGTCAGCAATCACAGTTTGTTCTTGCCTTATATCATTGACTTATGATTTAAATATTTTGCTCTGCTTAGAACATTGTAGCCAACTGGCCGGTTCAAACAGGATACATAAATTTTCAGGCTCTTCTTTTTGGCCCTACCAGACAAAAAGAGACGAGCACCTTGCCCAATTCATTTGTGTAATACTAAGCATGGAACAGCAGCTTATGCTAAGCATTACAAAGAGAATACATGGCATAATTCAATCAGGTTGTTCAGATTTTGCTGCTCATCTTCTCAGTGCTTAAATTTATACAGTACATCCAACCCTATCCCTGTAGTATATCAACTCCTTGAGGCAGGGATAAATCTGACATGTAAATAATGTATCTGGTCATTACAGCAAACCACACTTAGCAAAAACGGTGAGTTGCAAACCAACTTCAAGCTATGTCAGATCTTGGTTTGTTGACACCAATAGCATAAGAAATATAATATTATGTATACCTAATACAGTAGTATGCAACTCCTTTTCTAAGGAGAAAGGTGGAGTAAAAATACTCAAAAATAAATAAATAAATAATATTGCATAATGGCCAAAATCCTGTTCCTTAGTATAAAAAAATCCCACTAGAGTAGGCCCATATGAATCAGTTGAACTTAGTGGGCCTAATCTAGTGCAGCTAACTACCTTAAGCAACATGGTTTTAATCATCGTCAATTGTTTCAGCATTTTATTTTCTCAAACAAATTCTTGAAATGCCTGCATGGGAAATGTCTTGGCATGAAGTTAGAACTTTTTTTTTTTTGTTTCATAATAGTTTTTTTTAATATCCTTCTTCGTTAAAGCAAAACCATTTCTAAAGAATAATTTCTTTTGTTTTGTTTTATGTTCTGCATGCCCTTCCATGTCTGTATCTGAGCTTCCCTCCTTCAGCCTTCCATTTTAGTCACTAAATTTTATCATAGTCACTAACCTTTATCTTAGTCACTAACTTTTTGTCATTAATTAGAGGAACTTGATATGGTGTTGATATTATGAATCCAGGTTCCTCTTGCTCTTCTGGGGTGTGTGTCTAAAGTTTTTTATTCTTTGATTGCAATTGGGAAATATACTGAAAATTGGAAAAAATCAGACTGCTATATTTTCAGAATGAGGATATAAAAGAACCCTGTAAAATGTGTTGTAACACAGGTGCTCATCTGGTCTTGCATCTGGGTTATCCAAGGTTGGGAACCACTGCTATAGACCTGTTCGCTTAGTGGTCATGCTTCTTGGAGGATTCTGGGAGTTGTAGTCCAGAAAAGGCATGTTCTGAGCCTTGCTCAGAATTGTCTCTGAGATATGACTCAAAATAATTCACAAATAATTTCATCAAATCCCTAAGTTTCCTATAGACTGTGCACTTAATAGATCAACCTATGACCTGCCACTTATCTCAAAGCCATTAATATTCTATTTATATACCCCCCCAAAGCACTTCAAGTACTCTCTGGGTGGTTTACAATTTAATTATGCAGGCTACACATCCCTCCCCGCCCGGCCCCAGCAAGCTGGATGCTCATTTTACCGACCTCAGAAGGATAGAAGGCTGAGTCAACTATGAGTCGGCTCCCTAGGTTTGAACCCCAGGTTGTGAGCACAGTTTTAGCTGCAGTACAGGCATTTAAACACTGGGCCAGGAGGTTTCTATCCAGGATCTAAGTTCCTGGGCTTCTTTAATACTGAGTCTTTGGTAACAGACAGTTTGTATTCTACAGGAGATCAGCCTGTATAGTTGTCTTTCTTTTTGGAGTGGTTTTTAAGCTCTTCATGCAAATGTCAGTGAATGCAGTTGGCTTCCATGTGGAGCGTTTACAAATCTGTAGTCAAGCTTGTTGGGGCATTGGCCTGCTACTGAACTGCTGACTTTGGAAAAGTCATGCTGCACTTAATTGCTTCTGGTTCAGTTTACAAGTCACTGAGTTCATGGGAAGTCAGGGAAGCTGTCTGGGTTTCCCCTAGGGCAGTGGTGGTGAACCTTCGGCACTCCAGATGTTTTGGACCACAACTCCCACAGTCCTTTGCCATTGGCAGTCTGGAATTCTGGGAGTTGCAGTCCAAAACATCTGGAGTGCCGAAGGTTTGCCACCACTGCCCTAGGGCCTAGGCTGTGACATCATAGCTCCAAACTCCTCCAATTAATTGAGGCAATATAGGGAGTGTATTCTCAGCATATCAATGCTTCTGAAGAAGTTTTTATATTAGAAACAATACGAGCAAGTGGATTTGTGTCACAGCAAAGCAAAGTGTGCTGCTTATATACTGTCCTACTGTGCTTACAGCACTCTCAAAGCAGTTAACAATGTAACGCTGCAGACTACACATTGCCCCCTCCTCACATTTAACCCAGCAGTGAGAGGCCAAGTTAACCACCGGGATTGAACTCAGGTCACGAGCATAGAGTCTGACAATACTGTAGTTTAACCACTGCACCATGACCAATAATTGCAATCATAATATGACAAATAATGTGGTGAGGTGTCTACTCCAAAGAATTGCAATATACACCAAAACCCAATTATATTACTTGTCCCAGGTTAACAACTTGGTACAAGCTTTCCTAGACAGCAGCTGACAAAAGTGAGCTGCAGTCAATAAAAGCTTATCCCGAAAACAAGTTTGTGGTCTCGAAATGCCAGTGCACTGTTCTCCCCATAACAGGCTAACAGGTGTCACCCCTTAGAAATCTCTACCATGTATCTTGTTCCTTAAAGTTGCCACGTGGCATGAACATGTAAGCCTGCCACAATACTTGACCTTATAGGAAACATTGTACTTAAAACAAGTTTGCATTTTAAAAACAGAGTTTAGAAAAGCATGTGACTGGACTGAAATGTGTAAGACCTATGGCATCATTTACATGGCAGTTATGATTTGGGAATTATTTTGCACATGTTGATTTGTTTTTTATTATATATTTATTTAGAATAATTTTACCCCACCTTTCTCTATGGACAAGGACCCAAGGTGGCTTACAATAATCAGAGACCATATACAGCCCAGAACATTTAAGACATAATTTAAGTTATGAACAGGGAATTAGAAGAGGCATCTTAGAACATTTAAAAGGTAACATTAAAGCTACAAGGAGAATGCAAAAAGAAAAAAATCCATTATGAGAGATGAGACTAACATGGAAAATACTTAGAATGCAGTCTTATATATAAATAATAGTCGTCCCCAGTTGGATTTTGGAGTACGCAAAGGAAAGACTTCAGTAGAACCGTAACAAAGGAGAAATCGACCAGGAGGCTCACCGTTGTAGTACAAGCTATAGGGACAAAGGAGAAGTTGCTTTCAACCCAAAGGCATTAATATCGAGTCTTTGTTAAACGACTGTACTGAATCATAATTGCAGAAAATTGCCTAAATAAGACTTGATAGAGCGTATACACTATTGAACATTGTGCTGTGACCACTTTTGGAAGGGGATCAAAGGGTTACTCTCCATTTTCCTTTCGGGAGGCAATCTTATTTTATTCATGTAGTGCTTTTAGAGGCCATTCCTCAGCCAGAATGCTGCCAAGGCTTCTTACAGATGGATCAAAATAAGGCAGCCCTTAGCCAAATATAGAAGGACAACGAGACAAAAGGAAGTAGGGATGGAAGGAGGAGAAAGATCAGCAAGAACCATCCTTTACCAATTGGAAATGTCAGATCAGTCTGGTCAGGAGCAGCTGTAACCTAGCCAGGAACTGTTTGGTTCTTGTGAAGGAAATGGTTTTGTGGTGAAGAAAAAGACGTCAATGAAGACTCATCTTCTTCTTGCCCTCTCTCTCTCCTTTTAATCTGATTAAATGTACGCCTAGCCCTTCTATCTTTCTCATAGAAGCTGCCTCAGAGAGCTTTGTGGTGACCCAGCGAGCTTCTTCATGAGGCCTGTGCCACGTTGAACAGTTTAAAGACTCGGCTTTGTGATATGAAGTGACTCATTGCTGGTGGCGGGGTGTGTGTTAAGGGCAAGCAGAGGCCCTGTGCAACACAGACGTCTGGATAGGCAGTGCCATTTATGTAACACAAGAGCACGTTAACATACGATCCCTTGGAACAAAGGGACTCTTTCTCTCTTGGAAACGAATACCCCATCGAGTCTTTAAATTAATCATTCAGGAGCCAGAAACAGAGCTGTTTCTCAGGCCTAATATACTGGTGGTTCTTCATGCTAATGAGATCCTAGCTTCGTGGAATAGCACTTCTCTCTGCTTGCACTTCATTGTCAATTTGGAAATACAGTGGTACCTCTTAAGACAAATGCCTCGTAAGACAAAAATAATTGTAGTGGAAAAAAACAGGAGTAGGGCATGCTTCGCATTAGAGATGGGCACGAAACGAACAATTTTTCATTTCCATTTTCATTTTTTCATTTCGTTACATAACGAAACGACAAACGAATTTTGTCTCTAAAATGAAATGAAACGAACAGAAACACTGGAAATTTTGTCATGCGTTTCATTTCCGTTACTGCAATATGAGTGAATTGCTTAAAATCCTAAAAAAAATCACAAAAATTCAAATAAATGGTGATGAAATGGTAACGAAACGAACGAAAACAAAAATGAATTTTTTGCAAAAATTCGCGAAAAAGTGAAACGAACGGAAACGGACCCTACAAACGACAAACAACAAACGAAATGCCATTTTTTTTATTCCTGCCCATCTCTACTTCGCATGACAAAAAGTTCCCAATGGGATGCTTAGCAAGACAAAAACCATTCCGTGTGTGTGTGTGCCCAGGAGGAAAAAACCCTGTTTATTTTTGTATTTATTCTAGCCTCCAGAATGGATTAATCTGTTCCTAATGCATTCCAATGGGAAACCATGTTTTGTAAGACAAAATTTTCATAAAATGAAGTGACCCATAGCCATCAAAACAAATTAATGAACAACAACAATCTTTATTTGCAGCCACAAGCCCAACCAAAAACAGATTAATCCATTTTCAGTGCATTCCTATGGGAAACCATGTTTCATAAGACAAAGTTTTCTTTGAAAAAAATTGACCTGTAGAATGAATTAAATTTGGATGAAGAGGTACTACTGTACATGGAATGCAGCTTAATACATTTCCCCCCTCTTCTCAAAAAGCTGGTCTTTGTTTGCCATACTGTGTGTGTTCATAATGCCTTCTTCTGACAGTAAGAGGTAAATTTATCCTCTAGGATTTAAATGCTGAGGCAGAACGAGAAGGCCTTATTCAATAAGTGTCAGCTGTTGACATCTTTGTATTTCTCCACTCTGGAAAAATGAGCTCCTGAAGCATAGTGGTCCTCTTTTGCAAAATGGTTTACATTTGGCCCCGATATCATTGTCCTCCTGGCCTTTTACTCCTACTTCAGTTGCTCTTTGTCCTCAGAGCAGGGATGATCAGGGTGACCCCACAATGTGATAGGACTGCAACTCCCAACAATTTTTGTCATTGGCTTGACAAACTAAAGATGCTGGGAATTGCAGTCCAGAAACAGTTGGAAGGCTGCATTTTGCCCCTCCCTGCTCTAGAGAGAATAAAAAAGGATATTATTTATTACATTGTTTTCTTGGTTGAGAGCTGTGCTACTTCAGGTCTTCAGAAGAAACACCTATAGGGTTGTACCACAGGCCATTTTAAACAAATGGGGCATGGACAAGGCAGATTCTTATTGTTTGACTCTCATTTCTGGTTTCTTCAGTCAATATTATTTGAATATCTTTTAACTTTTGCACGTTGCATTTGTGCAGCATTGCAGAAAGTGAGAGGAATGCATTTGGGAGATATGGAATTAAATATTCAGACAGGCTTATCTTCACAGGGATAACTACATTCAGATTCTTCAAAACAGGGAAAACTGTGATACTGTCCTATACCCATTTCCTTGGGAGATAGATCCACTGAACCCAGTAGGAGCTGATTGTAAATAAATACCAGTGCACATATTTTAATAGTAGCAGATACTCTGCTCTGAGGATCAAAGAGAGAAAGCATCTGGCTAAGGTGAACATCTGGAAAGAAGTTTGCTTGATGCCTGTTAGTCACTGCACGCTTAGATATTAGGCTGCAAAAGACCAATGTTGTGTGTGAGTATACCATCATTAGTATCACATGTTAATCTTCAATTAACTTCACTATTATGAATTTATATGCATATTTCTTTGTCAAGTATATTTTTTCTAAGTCCTTCAAGCAGAAGATTCTGAATTTACAATGTACGTACAAGAAAGTATCTGCCAGTATTTGTGTATGCTGGTAGATCAAATTCTTCAGCTTATTTCTCAAATAATCAATCTTCATGCTGCTTCTTTTGAGTTTGAGAGTAAAGGAATGTTTGGCCACTTATCTCTCTCACCCAAGGATGAAAAATGTTTGTTTTCACAGAAAGTTGCGCTGTGCCCACCTCTGAGATCATTGCTGTCGAGGAAACAGAACTCGATAAGAAACAATCTAGTACTGGGAAATGGCAAAAAATGACAAAACCCCATGCATTCACAGGTAATATAATATTGTACTGCCATCATTTTTTTTTTAAAAAAACTCTTTTTAGTAGCGATCTTTCTGTATGTACAGTATAGTGCTAAATAAATCTTGTTCAAACTGCCTGCATTCAAATATAATGATAAAGCAGTGTTGAGAATCTGGAGCCACATAAGTCCAGTTTAGGTTTTTGGGACGTTGATGCACTCTCACTGGTGGTTGGTGATGCAACAAAAGAGAACCATGTTATCTGAATGGGACATAATTCTCTTCTGAAGCATATCCCCTTCTCCATCTGTTTGTCCAGTAAAAATAATGTACACAAACCCTTTCCCCTCAGCGACCAGCTGCTTTAGAGGTTTTTCTTTGAAACAAGGTTTTTGTTATATTTTTAAAATGTGGTTTTAGAATTATTCATATCTACTAGGTTTGAATTTATATCTACTTAAATGTTTTTAATTCTGTAATAAATTTGTTGTTTTTTAAATATTTTAATGGCATGTGTGTGTGTGTGTGTGTGCGTGTGTGTGTGCGTGCGTGTGTGTGTGTGTGTGTGTGTGTGTAATAAACTGCCTTGGGTTCTCTTGAAGAGAAAGGTAGGGTATAAATATTTTGCATAAAGATATAAATAAATTGTCCTCCTCATCAGGCAGCTGGCCTGTCTGGCACAAGAGCAGGGACTTCCCTTCCCCACCTCCCCTGGCAGCCACCCATTCAGACGAGGAGGCAAGACAAGGATTCCTGCATACAAATTTTGATGGATGACTTGAGTTGTGCCCATCTCTAATTCCATTTATATTAGCTCAGTAACAACAGAATCATCCACACATCTACTCACTTCTTGTGAATGAGTGGAAGTTTTACCTTTCACTATAGTGGTATGTAGACCTTGTTGGTTGTCTTGAAAACATTAATGACGTTACAATTTTATGTCTGATATTTGCTTTTGTAACGATAGATGACTTTCAAACATGGGACTTCCAGGAGCCTTCGTTATGAATGACTTCCCAGTTCTGAAAAGGCTGAGTCTCAAAAAGCCTTGAAAAATTCTCAGCTAATTTTGTAATATGCGGATTTAATTTAGGATGTGTGGTGGCTCAGTGGACTAAGCCTCCGAAAACTGTTGGCTGCATAGTCAGCAGCTCGGCGGTTCAAATCCCAGGTGCCACACAGCAGAGTGAGCTCCCATTGTTAACCCTAACTCGTGCCAACCTAGTTGGAAAGCATGTAAATGCAAGTATATAAATAGGTACCACCGTAAAAAGTGGGAAGGTAAAACAGTGTTTCCTTGCAGCCATGCCGGCCATGTGGCTATGGACTTGTACAACATTGGCTCTTCAGCTTAAATACAGAGATGAGCACCGCCCCTAGAGTCGGACGTGACTAGCACACATGTGCAGTGGGAAATTTTACCTTTACCTTACTCCCATGTAACCATACAACAAAGTGCCACTTTAGCCTAGCAACTGGGAGCTTGAACTATGAACTGAGAAGTCATATCTTGCTGTTAACAGGTCAGATGGATATAGACAAGCCAACTGCAATCTTTCCTTGCCTCACACCCCTGTTTGCTCTATGGAGACATATTGACCCATTTAATAGGAAAGTCATATTCTGCTATTATGTCCATTTACATGAAAATAAGCCTTACTGAACTCAGTGTCTCTTACGTATTTTTGAGTAGATGTGTGTAAAGATTCTGTTCTTACTGAGTTAATATACTGTAAGTAGAATCCTTCAACTACCATCGAACTGGATATATAAATGCTGCATACTACAGTATTATATTTGAGAATTTGTATCGCAATGACTGTGTTTGGAAAACTTTCTTAGAGACCGCTAGCCTTCTCACATGTAGACTTTATTTTATTCATTGTAGTGTACCATGTGAAGAGAGCACGACATCACTGCTGGCAGTGTAATGAAGCGACATTCTGGTGCATTGACGAGCAACTTTGTAATCGTTGGATACGTGCACTAAAAGAATTACTTGATTTGCAGAGTAAGTAACTGAGGAGAAACCCGTTTCCTTTGATACTTCTAGTGAAGACCAGAGTTTATAAATCTAAGGTGGAGGAAGGGTAGGCGCCTAAATTCCTATGTTCCTTGTGTGGCTGTTAACCAGACATGAATGATGATGGTCTAGCTATATTTTAGGTGGCAGGGCAAGTTGCAAAAAGTCTGAAATTAATGGGCGAGTCCATCCCCTCCTTTCCTTTATGTTCCTTAGCATGCATGGGCTAGGACATGCATTTGAGAGAGAGTATTTTCTCTCTCTTCACCCATCCTACCTTGAAAAGTGCCATTTTTAGCATTCATTGCAACTGCGCCCAGGAATTGTCAGGAGGACCAGTTCTGCTTGAGCACTAGGAGAAATGGTTTGACCCTATGAGCAGCTCAAAATGGGGCCAGTGATTCCAAGGGACACGCTCAGCAGAGGCCTTCTAAGTGTGGCATGGGTTGCCATTGGGTATGCCCTGCCTCTCGGTTCCCTGTACTGGGGCCAGAGGATTTACAAAGCATCTTCCCACATGGAGATTCTTCCACTGACCTCCGAGACAGTTAATGTATTAGGCTAAATTTAATCTCCATTGGACACATTGATAGTACCAGCACAAAATTAATCTCATGGGTATACATTGTTGACGCTTTGGGATATGTGTTCTTGTATATACTGTACATGGAAGGCTGTTGGTTCCTACTGTGTTCGACTCCTTCTGCCAAGAATCTCGGCAACATCAAATAAGGCTGTGAAAGCTAAACTGTTTTTAGAGCAGATTCTCTCCCCCCTGTCCCCACCCCTGGTGTTTTCTTGCATGTGATTTCAATGAAGTAATTTGGAAAATGGAAGCTATGTCAGATTGCATTTTTAAAGTTGAAGTGAGTGGATGTGATAAGGTGGTAAATTTTGGGGGACTCTGATGTTGAGTTGTTTTACTATGTATTCCTAGCTCTGCTTCGTGTCAGGGATCCTGACACGAAAAACTGCACATGCGCTACCTGTTTGGAGTGATGGCTTTGCTAAGTGAAGCTTTAGAACTTTTCTTTAAAGTTAGGTGACCAAGGATTTACTCAGTTCCACAACAACACAGGCTCAGAGAGAGAGAAACGAGTTAAAATTCAATAATCAGAGATTAAGGACACAAGGCTTAAGTGTGGGTTGTTGGATAAAAGCAGACAATTTAAATAAAATTCCTACCTCAATATGCAGGGGGAGAGACTGGTAAAGCGATAAAGGAATACTGCCAGCTTATACTGTAATGATTTGCCATTTTTCAAATTCTAGGCCAATGTACAGACTGAAACAGAACAGCAGGAATAAATCCAATTACCATGGAATAAATTTTAGAAAACATGAATTTAAGGATAGGAGTGAATTGGAAAAGAAAAGATTTTGGTGAAGGATTGGCACGAGGGAAGGAGGAAATTGGTTTATGCTCTCTGAGCTGGAGCACCAAGCAGCAAATTTAAGGATCAGGAGGTTTAAATCTCCTCTCTGCATCCAGAAGAAGCCTGGGGAGCCTTGGGTGAGCTGCATGACCCCAGATCATGGGGTCAGAAGTGAGCCTGGGGAGCCTTGGGCAAGCTGCATGACCCCAGATCATACCCAGAAGGAGTGACCGGTAAACCACTCAACAGTGCTTTAAGCCTAGAAAATCCTGGCTCTCTTCCCGTAACTTGGAATCAGCTTGATGGCGCATGATAATGATTACAAAACACATGTTGAAAACCAAAAGGGCTGCCACAACTCATCAGGCCTTTCTGCTGAGAAGAAAGAGAGCATACTGAACGGACTAGAAGCAAATTAATGTATTACTTCAAGTTCCTTCCCCTGGTGCCCAGTGATGGGTAAAATTGTGTCTCCTCATTAGGAACAAGTTGTGGCAGTCACAAAGCGGTGTGCTTCCACATTTCACAATTGTTTATTCATGATTTATTTATTACATTTACACTCCCGCCTTTTTAATGAAACATAGCATCTTAGGTAACTTACAGAGTTGTTAAAAGAAATTTTAAAAAGACCAAATCGAACTTAAACTAAAACCATAATTAAGAAAACATAAACCTGTCCCACTGCAAAACCATAAAAATCAACAAAATGCTTTTTAAAAGCATTAAAATTAATATTACAGAGGAGACGAATTAAAAGCAAGGCAGGGCAAAGCAAAGTGTTCTGCTTATATACCGCCCCATACAGGCATTTAACCATTGCACCAGGAGGCTCTGATGTGTGTTTTTGGGGCAAAATAGTACTGTACTGGAATTCAAGAGGATTCAGCTCCTGACTAGCCTTTTATTGCAGCCTCTAGACCAGGCATGTCCAAACTTCAGCCCTCCTGATGTTTTGGGACCCAACTCCCAGAATTCTAAGCTTAGATTGCCAATGACAAAGGACTTTGGGAGTTGTGGTCCAAAACTTTTGGAGGGCCAAAGTCTGGACATGCTTGATCTAGATCCATTATGGTAGTATTTATTCGACTTGAAATGTTGTTTAATATGGTTTCAGGTCCCTGACATTACTTAAAATTATTATGGTAAAATTCTGGCAAACAGTGTCTTTCTTTTCTTTTTGCCAGTCTGTAGACCAAAGCACTTGCTTGTATATATTAATCCCTATGGAGGAAAGCAACAAGGAGAAAAGATATATCAGCAGAAAGTAGCTCCCCTGTTTAGCCTGGCTTCCATCACCACCGACGTTGTAGGTGAGTTATCTGAAATGATCTGCTTTTTAGCCATTTCTGTGTAAGAAATAATTTACAAACAACTTTCTTATTTGGTATGCTTTGGAAAGAATTTCCATGGTTTTTGTTTTGCTCTGTGGAAATGTTAACGGCAAGTGTTTGCAAATGATATATTTCTAAATATTTAACCCAAAAAGGCTGGATACAGGTTTAGAGTAGGTCAATAGAAATCAGCAAGATTTCAGTTATTGTTCAGTGGTGACCAAACTTCGGCCTCCAGATATTTTGGACCACAACTCCCACAGTCCTTTGTCATTGGCAATACAGGCTTTGAATTCTGGGAGTTTTGGTCCAAAATATCTGGAGGGCCAAAGCTGGTGTCGGTTGCATACTCAACCACGTGACTAGCACACATCCAGGCACACAACCAGCACCTTACTAGTTAGCTCCAATTTTCAAGTAATTTCACTTGAATAAAATCTAAGGAACTGGACAGCACGTTTATTGGACTGGATTGTGGCCTGTAATTTTCAATCAAATGGAGAAAACACATTTATTAGAGCCTTTAAAGGTTTTTTTTACTGTATTTGGCTAATGCTGTATTTCCTCAAGTATGTGCCATTTTCAGCCAGTCTGCCATCTGCCAGCTACTCATAACATTTGATCGAGCAGAGATGGAAGACATATCGTCTTCCAGGATCAGAACTAGGAACATTATTTCAGAGAGGAATGAATATGATGAGATGATGAAGTCATCTACACAGCTCAGTTCTGATAGAACCCCCAGCATAAATCTGTCACTGCTCAGTTACGGCAGCACAGCATTGGTTTCTTATTTCTGTAAAGGGGCTTCTCAAGGTTTGCTCCAGATTGTGTTGGACTCTGGCTCTCACCAGATCAAACCAGTTGTGGTTCAGTGACATGTGGAGGATCATAATTCCCTAACCCCACAACAGAAGGATAGTTTTGATTGGCAGCTGAACTTCTCCATGCAGTCTCCATGTTGGGAAAGAGCATCGCATTTGAGCTGCACTGCTTAAAAATCCCCTTCTTCCCTTTTCAGGGCAGTGAAGTAGATCTTGGGTCTTCTAAAGCAAGTCAGTTAATGGAACATAGTGCCTGTGTTAGACTCACCAGAACAGCACAAAGAAAAGACTCTTTTGGGTTCTACTGAACCCTTCTTCAAAATGGAAGCTACAAAATCCCAGGTGATAGGGAAGAAAAAGAGGAAGTCTGGAAAAAACAACCCCTGGCTCTGTGTCCTCTGGCCTATGTTTATGTAAGCACGTTGATCTCCAAAGTGGAGAGCATTTCAGCCTTTCATCTCACATAAGCTCTGATGGACATCACACGGCGAAAAACGAGCCTACTAGACAGAACTCAGTGTAATTTGCCAAAAGGCTTCTGGCAAGTCATTTTTATAGAAATTTTTTTTACAGAAAACGGCCATGAGAGCACCAAATATTTTCCATTTGGTATTAAGATGTCTTCTAAATAAACTTGCTTTTTAAATTACAACCTTCTTGTTGTTTTACTTTTAAGTGGACCCATTGCCACTGGCTTAGTAGCTAGCTGGTGGTCCTTTGCTATGCCTTACCTTGCAGAGTCATTTTATGTTTAAGAAATGTTCATTTCCCACCCACCCGATATGAAACACTATCATTTGCCTCCAGAAACAGCAGTGGCTAAGTTTAAGCAGCAAAAGGTCATTGGAGCTTTTGCGGGAGGGGAGCGTGGAGAAGAGACAACAAAAAAAGCCCTGGAAGGGGTGGGCCTAGTGATAGTTATGGTCCAAGTGTCTTGATGACCTTCTGATGCTTTGGTATACAGACCCCATGAGCCCTTAGCACTGGCCATTCTGTGCCAGACTGTTAGGAGCTATATGCCTACACTTCCCACAGCAGCTGCGAACCAGCTGTATCACCTCCCAAACAGTACATGGATGGCTGTATTCTTCAGTTTTTTAAAGGGAGAATGGACATGGGGGTGCATTTCATCCCATGGAGGCTGCATGGGAAGACTACTGAAGCCTCACCTGTCATTCCACATTTGTGGCAGTGTCCCTTATGGATGCGCTTTTCCACGAAAATGGATGTAGCTCCCCCCCCGCCCAGTTTCATGGATGACCCATCACTACACAATGCCTATTGGAAATTGGGGATGCCTTGGTTTAAGAAAATTTTAAATGGTTGCCTTTTTTCTGACCTCCAGAACGGATTAATTGGTTTGTAGTACATTCCTATGGGAAACCGAGTTTCGGTTTAAGAATTTTTTCGCAATACAAAACGGAGAACGAATTACTAAAACCGAGATACCACTGTATAGTATTCCGTCTTATATACTGTGTCTTAAACTGGCTATCATTGTCTTTCCCCTTCCTAGTTACTGAACGTGCCAATCATGCTAAGGATAATTTATTTGAAGTTAATCTAGAGAAATATGATGGGTAAGTTTTCTCTTTCATAGATTAATCTCTTTTTAGGAGGGGGAACACCCCCCCACATAGACTGGAAGTGCTTCATTTGTATGAAGCAGGAATAAGTGCTCAGTAGGTCAGTAATCTTATTTCATATGTTGAGTGCCATAAAGTGCTTACTTCAGGCCGTGAGAGAAGAACCAGCTTTGCTTTTACTTTGGGCACTAGGGATGGACTATTTGTTTCGGAAGTTACCGGTTCTGAAACAATACGCACGATTCCAGGTGGTGTTTGAAAACCTCCGAAACATAATCAGCCAATCCCTTACCTTGCTCTGTCCCCGCATGCGGCTGAGCTCCAATGAGTGAGAAGCCTCTGACATCATTGTTCCTTATTCCTGGCACTGGCCAATCAGAAGCTGTGCAAGGAAATGCATCATCCCACCTCCCTGTCTGATTGGCCAGAGCTAGGGAGAAGGAATGATGATGCTGGAGGCTTCTTCCTCATTGGAGCTCAGCACTGTGCAGGCGCAGAGCAAGGTAAGGGATTGGCTGATTGCGTTTTGGAGGCTTCCGAATACCACCTGGGCTCGCTTGTGTCATTTTGGAACTGGTAGCTTCCAAAATGAATAGCCCATCTCTATTGGGCACCATTCAGAGCAAGGGAGGTGCTCTTTACATCTCTGGCTGCCAAGCTGCAGGACCCAACCAGAGGTTGTTTTTTTCAATCAGCCCTTTGGGTCAGGAGCTGACTTTTAACGTCTCCCCTCAGCTTTATCACTATGGGAAAAGAGGGTGTGAAGCCATTCACAAAGTCATCCAGCAATTCCAGGCTCAGATGTCTCTCCAAGGGACAGATTACTGCTCTTGGCCCCCCTCTCAACTTTCCCACCCTCTTCTCTCATGCTCCAGGACTCAACTGAGAGTGTGGGACTTTGTGGAGACATTGGGGCAACCAAGATGTCTCTGCATGCAGAATTAGGCCAAGTGAGTAGGGAGTCCAACCCCCACCCCCACCCAAGATCTAGATCTTATGGAAACCAGCAAGGCAAGTTGCTGCAAGTGATAGTTCTGCCCTCTTCTCAGGATTTGGGCGCTCTGAACTTTTTCCAGATTCTCGCATGAATCAAAGTTTTCTTTAATTTCCAAAATCGAAATTAAGTTTCTTTAATTTCCCAAAACGGCCCAATTAGAACCTCACTTAGAACTTATTTGGTAATGCTCATCATTGGACTGATGGGTCCCCAGTGAACTCTGCAGAATTACACTGGCTGGGATTGGATGTGCTGCCGCTTCAGCTCCTTTTGTTAGATCAACCTCAAAGAAGGGGTGCTCAGTTGATTTCAGTTGGTCAAAGCTACAGTTGCCATAAGGAAGGAAGGCAAGTGGAGTTTCATGTCCCATCCGGAGCAAGAGGGCTTGCCACTGGCATCAGTGCGATACTCCTGCCTGCCTCTTTAGCAGCACAGTCCTGCCTGACTTAAAACCCCATCATGGTATAGAGCAGTGGTGGGCAACCCCACACATATCCACACTTTACACACACACACACACACACACACACAGAGAGAGAGAGAGAGAGAGAGAGAGAGAGAAGGGGGGGCTGATTTTGAAGTCACCATTTGCTATTGTTGAGCCGCATAGCTAGAAATGGGGGGGGGGGCGGCAATCATGTCCCATTGCTGCTCAGAGGCCAAAGAACAGAGCATATTCTTCTTTCCCAAAAGAGGAGATGATGCTAAATTTTTGTAGCCCCACCAGCAAAATCAGTGGCCATCTCGAAATTTCAGCAGTGGTCCTGCAGGTTCTCAGGGGTCTAGTATGGCCCTTGCCTCCCCGCTCCACCCAAGTTTCTCATCCTTATATTAGGAGCACTTATTAGAGTGAGGATTTGACTTGGTTTATGACACACTTGGCGACCCCACTGGAGTAAAGAAAATACTCTAGTCTGGGTGGACAGCAGGATGAGTGGCTTGGAGATGCCCTGCTCTTCCATTCCGATAATTTGGTTGCCGATATGAAAAATAGCAACGGCTTCGTTATTGCCCAATGAAACAAAAACCCCTCTCCCCTAGTACATTTTGTGATAAAATGGCACTGTGCCCACCCAGTGCATTACATACGGAAATCTTTGCATATTAGCCATCCCTACCAGTATATCCTCAGTAAATATAACCATTTCTGAGAGCTCTAGAGAAAGGGGGGAAGCCATAGATAAATAGCCACGTAAATTATTTTCAGTTTGATTCTCACCTTCTCCTCACCTCCATGCCTATAATTTCTCATTGTAATCTGCCAGAACACCTTGTAATCCGTTTGAACCAGTCTTGACTCTATAACAGGGTTGCTCTGTTGTTGGTTGAGGAAGGAGGAGGTGAATCACTTGTGCACAAAATATCTCTTTCCTCTCCTAAAAACCCGCAACTCAAATTTCATGGAGCTCGGTATCTTTGCAGCCTCCTCTCTGAATGCTAATTCGAGACTACTGCAGTCCCCGGATATATAGAAATTAATTAAAACTGCCAGCTTGTCTGCTAATGTAAGGGCTTTCTAGCAAAGTCACAATTCTTTGGGCATTAATCTTTCACTAATTACTACAACGCTGAGTCAAATAGTATTGAGATTCCAATTATCCCAGGCATGGGCAGTGGTTGCAGGAAGCGACAGGCATCTTGTACCATTCAGACTGCACTGAATGATGTTGGAGTTGTTACAGGCCAGCCAGCCAGTGGTTACAAGGAGACAAATTACCCACCTTCTGTAGCCGTCTGGTGTCATTTCCTGTTGCCTTTGTTGCCCTTTCTGGCTCGTCATTATCATAAGGAAGAGCGCTAGACCCAGGCACTTGAGAAGAGTTAAGATCTGCTCTGCAAAGGCTTGGGATGGTAGTGAAGCCAATACATACAACCAACTCTATGGAATCTGTCACAGTGGCAGTCGGAGCTTGGGGAGGGGGGACTTCAATTTATCTTTTCCTGGCGTGCCAAATATTTCACAGCAGATGATAAGATTTCAAATGCAGAGCGGGAGGAAACGGTGGCTATCCTTCCAGCCAAATGAGGCCTGTAGAGCTCTCCTGGCATCATATTACGGCCAGTTTTTGAACGGCTGGAAAAATCAGCCGCCTGTGATGAAACAGAGCTGCTTTCTCTTTGAAGAACAACTGTGTGTATAAGGTTTCAAAGGGGTCGGGCTCAACCTGCCTGTTCCGCATGGCTTTCAGAGTCTCACAATTGAGAACTTCAGAAGTGAAGAGGAATTACCATAGTTTTTTTTGTCTATAAGACACCTCCCACAATTAAGACAAACCCCTATTTTCCAACCCAAAATTACAGTTTCTCAACCGCACAGCTCTCGCTTGGGCTTACTTCCATGTATAAGACGACCCTCAATTTTTAGTCTAACAATTTTAGGCAAAAATATAGTCTTATACGTGAAAAAATAATGTAACCTCCCCCCCCCCTCTTGTCTTCAAGTATATACCATTTCCATACAAAACCCTCCCTGCAAGGGGTTTTATCCCCGGAGAAGCATTTTTAGTTCCAATTTTGCATTCTGTGAAAGATTTTAAGTTCTACTCTGACTTGCACAACAGAGGTGGTGGGCTCCGGCATAGTCTATCTGCTACTTATCAGGCTGTGCTTTCCAAAGTACCCAGACAAATCAAAAAGCCTTCACCACCAAAGCCATAGCTAACGACCCATTCTTGATGGGTTTCAGCACCTTAGGCCATTGTCCACCTTAAGGCTATGGATACTATTGTCTCCCTATCGAGCCTATTCAGGCCATTGTTCATTTTATGAGCCTAATTCAGACCAGGGTGACAAGAGGTCAAAGCTCACCATAAGATGGAGTACTTCCACTAGCTGTATTCAGACTGATGAAGCTGTTTGGATGAACAGCAAAACGTTTCTATCTCTCAAGAAAAAGAAGTCCAGTAGCCATGACTCAACTTCCAGACAAACTCACCTGGATGACTGAGAACCTTCACAGACATATCCACTATGGATCATTAAACCAGTCTGTAAACAGATATGCTCTTACCAGGGAGTAAATTCTACAAAACTCAGTGTGACTTACTTCTCAGTAGCCTTAAATCATGTATGGAATTACAGTTCATATTTAAGCAGCCATATTTTCGTCAGGTATTTTCTTTTACATACAGTACGGTACTACCTCCTCCAAATGAATAGGGGTACACAAAGGGCACAAGCCTGTTCATTTACAATTCAGCTCATTCCACTGAGGATCCTACAGGTAGATGTACCACTGGGTTTTACTCGTATGTCTTAAACATAAACATGTTATCTTTGCTGTGAACTGCAGACTATTCATATAGTTAATCATCTTCAGTGATGAAAATTCAGTTTTGTAAACATGAATGAGTGTTATTTACTTCCCAGTAACAAAATGCTCATTGATTTCTGCGGAGCAAGATTGTCTCTGCTGAAGGGACCCAACATAGGAGGGGTAACAGCTCAGGACCAGAATCAGCAGTACACCTCCACTTGAAGGACAAAGAGTACTCATTCAAAGATGAGGATGTACAAATATTAGACAGAGAAGATAGGTGGTTTGAGAGAGGAGTCAGGGAAGCCATTCATATGAGCATTGAAACCCCATCTCTCAAAAGAGGTAGGGGCCTCAGGCATAGTCCATCTGCTTTCACAGTACCTAGATAAATCAAAAAGCCTTCAACACCAAGGCCATAGCTAACGACCCATACTTTATAGGTTTCAGCACCTTAGGCCATTGTTCACCTTAAGGCTATGGATACTATTGTCTACCTAACAAGCCTATTCAGGCCATTGTTCATCTTAAGAGCCTATTTCAGATCAGGGTGACAAGAGGTCATAGCTGACTATAAGATGGAGGACTTGCACTAGCTGTGTTCAGACTGATGAAGCTGTTTGGATGAGCAGTGAAACGTTTCTGTCTCTCAACAAAAAGAAGTCCAGTAGCCATGACTCAACTTCCAGATAAACTTGCCTGGATGACTGAGAATCTTCACAGACATACTGCTGAAGGGACATAATTAGTGCCAAGATATTGCAGGAAATCCTTTGTTTACTACTAACTGCTCTAATTTTAATTACGTTTTTTCCAACTATGTCCCGTGTTCCAGTCTCTCAACAGTTTGCAATCACAGATTAAAATAAACCATAATTTAAGATGCACAACATGTATAGACATCATTGCAAAGCGAGATTGTGCCAGTTTAGTGTCAGAAGAGTTTCACATGTTGTAGCAGGTCCATGGCAATTGCGGATACTCCACAACGCAACACAAACACAACACGTACATGACTGCATGGAACACTTTTGTGTGAAAAACCTGAATGCCAGCATGGCCTCTGCCTTGGAATTACCAGTTCTGATGCAGAGACTATTGAAGTCATAGGAACAAGTGAGGAAGTGAGTGTTTTCCATAAGATGCCAGTATATTTCTCAATAGACCTCAGCCCTACAACATACAAGATTACATTCTGGAGGGATAACTTTGCATATCATGTTGATTGCTGCATAGGCTTTTCTTGTGAGTCTCTTTAAGATAACTGGGCAAGTGAAAGCTGCTTTTGTGTAGCTTCTGATCATAAGCAAAGTTTACTTTTGCTTCTGGACCTCTCTTTATATGCTTGAAATGTTTCCTTCTAGATACTTCCCTAACATCTGCCAATCAGATCCCCTTCTCCCTAGAATCTTCCCCAAACCTGCTGCTGTTTGCAACCACCCCAACTCAGCTGAATCACTTCTCCTTAATTAGGATGGTAGCAGGTCTAGTTGGGGAAGACACTACTCACTACTGCCAGAATAACCTCTCTCAATCCTGAGTGAACCTGGTAAGGAATAGAAGAATTTGCTCATCCTTGAATTAGGGCCCCCGTGCCATCTCCAGAGCTTTTAATTTAAAATATATTCTTGTACTGTCTAGTGAGCTTGAACATTTGAGAGGAGGCTGCAAAGGCCAGTGTGGTTGGAATATGCCAGTATTGTTGGACTATGCCAATGTGTCCCACAACTGCTAAAGGGCACAAGAATTTAAAAAGTGACACCACCTTGGCTAGACAGGAGTACTAGAAACATGGTCTCGGGGGCTTCCAGGTCAACATTCTGCCCATCTCTGTTTTCAAATGTACACTATGCAAGTCTTGGAAGTGTTCCCAGAATCATCTGAGAGATTTTGGACTTTGTGATCCTGCTCCCAAAATAAATGAACCCAAGCACTAGCGATGTGGCCATTTGCCTTATTGTCATGATTTTGCGTCAGCTAATGGTTGTGATGCTCCTTGCACAGGCTGAGATGAAGCAATGGAAAATGTTTGTAACATTGCAACAAGAAGATGGAAGTTCTTCCCAGCTTAATTATCTGAATTTTTATTTTACGCTACCGGCTTTTGCTTTAAGCTAATCGAAAGAACTTGATAGGGGAATGTAAAGCGAAGACTTAATAAAATCAGCAGTGTCTTTTACATTAGAGCATTTGACACGTTCATTTATCTATTGTCAGCTTGAGTTTTATATTTGTGCACTTTCCGGCAGTGTTGTTTGTGTTGGCGGGGATGGGATGTTCAGTGAAGTGATGCACGGCCTGATTGGAAGAACCCAGAAGGATTGTGGCATAGACCAAAATAATCGCAAAGCACCGTTGGTTCAATGCAATATCAGGATTGGCATAATCCCTGCCGGTAAGAATTAGAACACAATTAACCTTCATCATGTCTTATTGTTGCTTTGTATAAATCAGTTGTGGGCCAAAATGCATGTTTCGGAGAAACAGGACTACCTATTTAAATAAGACAATTTCTATTTATATAGGAACCACCACAGATGTGAAGGGTGGCCAGCCAACAACCAGAACATTATTGTCAATTGGCTAGGATCCCTGAGACGTACCTGTTTATGTATGCAGCTGTGCAGTCATAGGTGTCTAAAGCAAGTCTGATGCTCCATATATCTATGAATTGGAGCTTGCATAGTCTTTCAGCGCCAGCTACGTTGATCGAGACGACAGGAGTTGCAGATCAAACATATCCCTCTCACTTCTGGGCATTTATCCAAAGTGAATTGCTCTGTTGATAGTTTCAGTGGAATCCACGCAGGTCAGAGAGTGGTGGAAATAATTCTCTTTTCCCCTCTGCAACATTTGTTGTACATGGCTGAATGTGGGAACGGGCCTACTCTTGTTATACAACAGGATTTCAAAAGACACGCACCAAGGAATGTGTGTCCCTCCAGTTTTGTTGATCTTCACTTTCTCTTAGCTCCAGCCAGCCTGTCCAGTGGTAAGGCATTGTGGGAGTAGTGAGTCTCCCAGCCCTGAAGTAAGCAAGGTAGTTGAACCTTCATACATTCCTGAAGGCCAGACCATTTGTACTCCAAAAATGTATTATTCAGGATGGAGAGAGCAAACCAGCCCCATCCTCATCATTGTCCCCTTGGAGTTACAGGAATTTGAGTACATTAGGACAGAGCAGAATGTTGTCCTTCCTTTATCCTGCATTGGAATAGTGAACTCGTAGGATTGACCTCTGTTTTAGCTTGTACATGTTTTCTGCTTTGTCCTTTTGTGAAAATGGTCACATTGTCATCCAAAGTTCGTTAACACCCTTGATGTGACTTTTCCAGCATGGTCTGTTCTCACAATAACAAACCGTAGCCTTTGCTTTGATAAATACCAGCAGTCCTTGCTTGTCAGAAGATGTGTTCAGCTTCTATGTATGTCAGATTGATTTTCCAGAACCAAAACTAGGCAGAGTTGCCCCCAAAGAGAGAGCGTTCCATCTTGGTAGATGTTGCTACGATGACTTGGCGTTGTTTGTCACTGATTGGTTGCTTACGCTGTGGTTCTTTTAAACTGGGAAATACCTGCTCAGGTGCCAACCTAATCTTATCTATTTCTGCCAAAATCCAATGCCCGATTACTACAGAATCCTCATGGATCAGACATAGATAGGCCCTCATGAGGATTACAGCCCACCCTTCGAAAGTTTCCTATTGTAACCTATTATCCCCTCAAAAAATAAATTGGCAAGTAAAGAAAATAAATTGGAGGCACTATAGCATCAGAGTAGGAAAGAACCGTCTAAAAGTAATCTGTAGAAAAGAAAAGCCCAAGCCAGCTATTTCCAGAGGAATTAAACCTCTCATTTCAGACCACTGAGCCTAAGGGAATGCTACTCTTCAGCTTGACATGCCACTTGGCTCTCATTCTCCCTTTCGTTCTGTTTGCCCGTTTCCACCTTAGCTAAGTATAGGGAAGTACACCTCCCAGGAAGCCGTAACACACCCAAAGGATTTCTTACAGAAAAGGCGCTGCTAGTTGGAAATCCCCACAACATTCTTTTGTGCTATGAACACAGCTGCGAGGATGAAACATTTTCTATTTCACTGGGAAGCTGCAGACATTCAAAGCTGCAGAGAAATGCATTGGTGCACAATGGTCCAATGCGTCCTTCCCAGTACGTCGTAACTGCTGTGTGCTAGGAACAAGATTTAAAAAAGGATGGCTTTTCCCAACTCTGCTGAAGGAACAGTCCTGTTGCTTAGATTCCCATTATGAATTCTCTTAGATTAGATGGGAATAAGTGTCCAAACCAACAACCATTGCAATTAAATCAGGGCTTTTAAGGTAGACTGTCAGGCTGTTGTTGATTCTTGCTGTCCTGTCTAGAGCAGGAGCACTTGCTTGACTCCATCTTGATGTTAATTAACTTGCGGAGAATTTGCTGGCGTGTTGGGTAAAGAGTGACTCAAATGGTTCAGCCTCTTCTTTTCCTTTAACTCACCGTATCTCTCCTGTCTGCCCAGGAAATCAAAATGATGCTTAAGCGCACACTAAGCCTAATTCTTTTGTTCCACTCTTGACAAATAGCACCAGCTTGACAAAAAACATTTGTGCAGACCTGTAATGTCAGCTCAGTCTCCCTCTACCTCTCTGCCTTGACCCTTCTGCCTGAGTTATCATACAGAGAGTCAGAGAATGCAAACATGGCCACTTTTGTCTGTCACACTGCATAACATGGTTAGCGAGCCAGAGGTGTGTTTCCTATTAGCTGGATTGAAAGGGTGGGAGAAAGTTGAATCTGTCTCAGCCAAGTCCATTCCTTTGCCATATGCAATTTCGTCTTGTTCTTTTGAGATGCAAAGGAGTTCGGTCTAGGAGTCAGCTGCCACAAAAACAGAACAAGAGCCTTGTGGCACCTTGCAGAGATGCATTTGCTGTGTCATACGCTTTTGTGGCCTGGATCGGCTTCCTGACTTAGCCCCTGTGACCAGTAGTCCAACCAGACTTATTTTTTTTTTGTAACATGCCAGAGCTAGGGAGGTTGTACTGTTTGGGAAATGTGCCAGATCCACCCCCACCCTGGTTTTCAAAACTTGCTTGTGAAGGACTGGCAAGTGGCAACTTGGCTAAGGTGGGTTTGGCCCTAAAAGGTTTAACAAGACAGTCCAAACGGCAGCTCAGGTAGCTGGCCACAAGGCATCCCCCGCACAAGAGAGTTCTTAATTACAGGCCTGGGAATCCCTGAAAACAACATTATTAAGTGTGGTGTAGGGATGTTCAAGGAATAAATAAGACTGTGTGCTAGAGAGAACTCTCTTGCTCTTTCTAGAATAATTTTGGGTAAAATATAGAACCTTTATTCTGAAGACAAATGCCTTTGGACTAATTCCACTGGGATGTTCATCTATGCAAGTTTTCACTTTAGTGAATCATAAAATCATGAAATTGTAGAGGAATGGAATTGGGAGGGTCCCCTAAGGCCTTTGAGTCCCACCCCCTGCTCAATGCAATAATTGAAATCAAAGGGTATCTGCCAAATGATTGTCTAAATTTCTCTTGGATACCTCCAGTGAGGGACAGCTCACCACCTCCCAAGGCAATTAATTGGTTCCACTCTCGTATGGCTCTAACATTAGGAGGTTTGTTCTGATACTGATCCAAAATCTAGTTTCCATGGTTATGTGTCCTGCACTCTGGGAGGATCAAAAGCAGACCCTTCTCTTCCTCTATATGATTACCTTTCAAATAAGGGTAATCCTTTTATTTTTATTTTTATAAGTGAAGTTTCATAACAAATCCGTGGATCTAAGTCCCAGTATCCTGTAAATGTCTGTAAAATTATTGCAAATAAATTAGAATCACAGGACTAAGACAAAGTGTAGCCACTACTGAGAAAAGCTTAGAAAAATTACTAGATATTTCTCATACAGACACCAATAAATAAAAATAAATATTAAAAAGGATTGCCTGAGCCCCAGTAATACTTATTCAGGCCTTGTAAGGAAAAGTTTTAAAAAATCCTGTTTGATAACCTGACACAATTATTTAGGTGACCAAACAGGTAGTTATATTCAAAGCCAGAGTAGAGAGGTTCCACTCCCCAGCCTCTGGTTAATTCACAGAAATCAGACAACACTGCTCCACAAATTGAGAGCACAAAACAACAACCCGCACATCCAAGGGACCTTCAGATCACATTACTCCAAAGCAGAGATGAACAGTCTCAGCCAACTTTCAGAAGTTTTATCTATGCAGCCTCTGGCAATGATAATCCCCCAAATCTCAGGTAGCCCACAAGGAGGATGTGGATAAAATACAGTGGCCCTGGCCCCTTCCCGATGCTACCTTGGACCCTGTCTACCACCATCATGTGCCCCCAACTTTGGTCTGCCACTGGGAATATAGCCACGGATAGATGCAAAGTAGCCCACTCTTGCTCCAGCTCACTCAGCCCTGTTAGAGCAGACTTAAAGCAAGCTACATGGATAAAGGCAAAACAGAAGCAAGTGTGGCTACCCAAATATTATGCTATGGTTGCTGTGAACATTATCACTTTTTAATATACCCCTTGAACTCGCAGGCTGTGAAGAGGGCTTTAATTGACAGGACTGTTCTTAGGCCTTCTGCACCAACCCCCCTCCCCCTTCGCTGGCAAGGCAGGGACCATTGGCCTCGATGAGCCACATTGAGGAGAGGTGTGAATTTGTGTACGTGAGCCGCGACATGTCTTTGGAAGGACTGGGGCAATAAAAACACCTCCCTCCCTTCATTTCGGATGCAGACTAAGAACATCCAAGCTGTGCCTCAAGTAAACTGCCCGGCTCCCCCCCCCCCATCTTGTCAAAGGACCCTACATCTAAGAAATAACTCCTGGCAATTCCATCTTTTGTCATGTTATAACCTATTGGTATTGCTCTAAAGAAGAGGGTTTTGCCCTCAAAATATTAGCAGCATTTTTTTTATTTTTCCAGTAGCCTAAAGGTCTCACCTGTTCCACTTTTGCACAGGTCAGACATAGTGGATTGATTTATTATTTATTTATTTGATTTATATACCATCCTTCTGGCAGAAAGCCACTCTGACAGCACACAACAGAAGAAAAGAGATTGAAAGGGGATTTTAAATTGTTAATTTTATGTCTGTTCCCATTGTTGCCAAATGATGGGCATGGTAAAGGCTTGCTTGTTTTCCAGGTTCAACAGACTGCATATGCTATGCAACAGTTGGCATCAATGATCCAGTAACATCAGCATTACATATCATTGTCGGTAGGTGTCGAGCTCTGAATTTGTCACCTTACTATCGGGTTCGTTAGCACTCAGATTTACAGCAAGTGTACTTAATGGAATTTCTGTCCAGGAGGTAGAGATATCTGTGGTTTACTACAATGGATACCAGAATGGCTGTCCTTCGAGGCTCAATCTTATACTCATGTCAACTGATCCTAAAGGCACAATGCCTGCTGGTAGTGTGGCAGCTGTATTGGATTTGACTGAATCCCCACTGCCCAAATGGAAGTTGAGAGGTGCTGCTGACCTGACCAGTATGCCAGAGGGATACTCCACCAAAGATACATTGGTGGAATTTCAGTGGTATCTGAATCCTAAAGGTGGAACTGCTATTTGTGCAAATGGGGCAGCACTCTCCTAATCCTTAACACTACTTGCATTGAACACTGGGGCAGGTGGGGAGTATATGAAGCATACCTAGACTGAGCCAAGTAGACAGTTGAGTCACAAGTTAGCTACTTTTTGGTAACCTCCGCCCCTGCCCCAACCCTAGGCATCAGCTGCCACTGGTATTCTATATACCTTGAATTGACCAACCATCCTTCAATTGCATAATTGAACTTCTAGAAGTTTTTCAGCTGATATAATATAGATTTATGTTATAATATAATATGTTTGTAAACTGCATAGAGTAGCTTTTTATGGTTAAAAGCAAAAGCAAAGTGTTCTGCTTATATACCGCCCCATACTACTACAAGTAGTCTCTGGGCGGTTTACAATTTTAATTACAGAGTGCAGGCTACACATTGCCCCCCCAGCAAGCTGGGTACAGTATATAAATCAATCAAACGAACAAACATACAAACAAACAAACAAACAAATAAATTGTGGGTCCTGGTGGCAATTTTACTATATTGTATCTTAATATTTTTAATTGCTCAATTTAATTGTCGAATTGTAATCCACCCAGAGATCTTTGGGTAGTGGGGGGCATATAAGCTGAATAAATAAATAAATAAAATAATATAAATGCAGTCTCATATATGGAGCAGGAAATTGTACTGCTGTATATTTCGTTGAAGGTATGTTTTAAAAGGTTTAAAACGTAAACAATTATTCCATCCATTACAGGTGTACCTTGGTTTATGAAGTTAATCTGTTCTCTGGGACGTTTCGTATTCCAGAAACACATGGGGGTGCAATGCATTCTGGATACTTTTTTTCAACAATGCCTTACGTAAACTGAGGTATTGAAAAAATTGTAAATGGAGGCATCAATTATTTCCAACGGAGTTCCTTTTGTGAACCAAAAATTACATTAATGGAGGTGTTCGTCAACCAATGTACACCTGTATTTGACTGTGGAACTTAGGATATGGGTATGGAAAAGTTATTTTTTCTAAACTGCAACTCCCAGAATTTCCACCATACATTTCTACTATTTTGACTGAAGGATTTTGGAAGTTGTAGTCCAAGCTTCACATAGCACTCAGTCACAGCACATACTATTATCAGTGTAAGAACCTCACCTTAATGAAGATATCAGGGTATGAGGCGCTTTAGCTTTTTGACACCCCCCCCCCATGTTTACACAGTTAAACCTGTGTTGAAGGAAAGCTATGAAGAAAGACCATTTTGCCAATGACTGCTTTCAGAAATATTTTCTGGTGAATTTGACCACATTATTTATGCCTCCTTCCCAACCACCCAAACAAGGATGTCACCATGGAACTCCAGATACCTTCCCTTGTCTGATGGGATCCAAAATTGTGCCTGTGAAAAACACAAGGCAGTATTTGTCCCTGTTTGCAGGAAATGGTCCAGAGATTGGCTTCTTATACCATTAGGACTGAAAGATTCTGGGCAGTCTGGTATCATCTCATATTATATGTGGGATGATTCAAGGGTGAGTGATAGGAGCGTGTCCTCATGTTTGTGAAGTCATCAGTTACTTCCATATGTGGGCTGCCTCTCATTATCCCAGTTTGGTAGGCACTGGTACTGTTTCCAGTAATGCTATGGTCATATCTTCCATTTTGTATTTCCATTAGTGTTCTTTCAGTCATTCAGTCAGTCAATTACTGAAAGACGTCTAGCTTGTTTATCAAACTAATAGCATCAGCAATGCTATCCGCCAGTTCTTTTATAGGCCTGTATAGAAAAAAAAATTCACAAATGAATGCTGGATTTGAAAGTCAAAACAATGCAGTCTTTCTATTATCCGACATGTCTCTTGTCAACAGGAGACACTCAACCTCTGGATGTCTCTTCAATACATCGCAATAATACATTTCTGAGGTACTGTGTATCGCTACTGGGGTATGGTTTTTACGGAGATGTATTAAAAGACAGTGAAGCAAAACGCTGGATGGGCCCAGTCAGATACGACTTCTCAGGTAAACTTTTTAAAGGCTTAATCCAGCCATCTTTTTGTATAATCCCGGCCTTGTCCCAACCTGACATTCCCTGATAAACTGGGCACATCTGGAAGATCCCCACGAGGGATTCTCACTATGAAGCTCTTTTCCTCATGGCATTTGTATGCCAGACAGGCTTTGTGGAACATGGTAGTTTTGGTGCTCACGAGCGAGCAGCCCTAGCATTCCCCCGCTCTCAATTTCCTCTCATGAAAAGGAGTGAGTTTGAAGAGGAGCAGGGAAGCACTCCACTTGAACAAGAACCATGCTTGCCTGAGTGAATAGTCTCTCTACACAAGTAGGAAGGTCTTCTCTTCAAAGTTTTTCCACATGAGAAAATGGATGATGGGAGTATGATTAGGTACTCTCCTGCTTACTTAATGAGTGAAATGGGGATGGTTACACTTGAAAATGGCTTCTGGGGCAGGTGAGGGGGCAGAGTATAGCAAGAAAGTGGCAGTAAGGGAGGCATCCTCTGAAGACTTGAAGTGAACAATCATCACAGAGAATGTGGTTGCCATGGGGTTAAGCTTGCATTTCGCTAGTATTGAGAAGCAACATGTCAGGTGCTCCTTAACGAGAGCAAGGGAGATTGGATAATAATCAATGAATGAAAACATAAGAAGTGGGACTTTTTTGGCAATACTTCAGGATAACTGTCAGAAAGAACAAGAGGGCTATTGCGTGGGTTTGAAGGAATCAGTAATTCCTTAATAATTTTTTCCCTCTCCAAGGTTTCAAGACATTTCTCTCCCATCATTATTATGAGGGAACTGTATCCCTCCTACCAGCAACACACACTGTGGGATTGCCGAGAGATAAAAAATACTGCAGAACTGGGTAGGTGAAATGTAGTTTGGCATGAATTTTTTTATTCCAACTTGACTCTCTACAGCTTGGGGGATTCTGTGATGTTTTTTGTTGTTAATGATGTTTTATTTTTTTAATAAGCTAGTTTAGAGGGAAGCAAACATCTCAAATATTATAAAAATGTACCCTCAAAACTCAGAGCTGTGCCAGAATAGAATTCATTGAAGGCTGGGGCCTGAGATTCCCAGCTCATTACAATTAAATCTAAAATGTTATTTGCAGCAGCCAAACATACTGGATCGAGAAGCAGTATAACAATGTCAATGTACTATTCAGTTGGCTCCATTTTAGCTGGCAAGAAGAATTCATGTTCGCTCTTGTCCTTCAGGTGCCGCATTTGCAAGCAAAGTAAACAACAGCTGGAGAAAGAGCATCGGAAGTACGGAACTGAGATTAAAGGTAGATTAAGACTTTGTGAAAGTCCCATTCTGGATAGCTGGATTTCTCCTTTGGCCTGTGAAGCATTTGTTCTGTGGATGATAAATACAAAGCCAAATTTGGATGAGTGGAGGCTGAATTAATCTTAAAGCCAAGGTGAGGTCCAACTGGTTTTCCATCCAGGCAGGTTTCCTGTAAAAATGTACTTTTCTCTTTGTTGCTCATAATGATCATTCACTATAAATGATAATGATTCTCAGTAGAAGCTAGTTTCATTTGCCAACAATTTCCTTTGCTTGTTTCCAAGCTGAGAGGTCACTGTGCTGTGTTCCACTTGACAACGGGTTAGATCCACTGGCTGCAATTTCATGCAGTTACCTGGAAGCACATTGCATGGGGTTCCGCAGGGCTTTCATCTGAGCAAATATTCAAGAGATGGTTAGCCGAACTCGGTTTCCATTAAAACCAATGAGACATAAGTAATCTTCAACTTGTTCCCTTGATTTATGTTGTGAAACCAAAGCGCAGGGAGTTTAGTCTGGATCCAGCCCAATGCCTTCATTGGAAGTATGGCTGCAGGTTTACTGAAAGTTAAAGTCAATCCTACCTTTCAAAAAGCATGCTGTGAGGTCTCAGCCTTGCCCTGTGCCCCATGTCCAGTCCTTGGCCTTGAGCCGCTCTCTCAGGATGCAGTAGCAAACAGGTGCTGCAGGAGCACCGATCCAGATAGCAGCACCCATCCAGATCTGGGCTCCATACTTGTATTTCCAGAATAAAAACAACACCAGAAAGCATGGTTCTTTGCCAGCCCAACCCAACCTCCCCTCCCCCCCAAGAATGCTGCCTTTTGTCATGCTCAGCTGCTAATAAGAAACACAAAATTCCACGGCTACATAGACAGACTATATGTGAAAACATGGAATGTATGTAGCCTTCACGCGTTCTTAATGGCCCAGGATATTATAGAATGCATGGTTTCTCGTGGTGTGCATAATAGCCTCAAAAGTGCCTTTAAAACTCGTTGGAAAAATGAAAAACAGTGTCTTCCCCCCTTAATAACTATGCCTGGTTTTTTTGCTCCAAGGGGATGAAGAAGGAGAGTGGAAGGTGATTAGAGGGAAGTTTCTAGCCATCAACGCAGCCAACATCAGTTGTGCTTGTCCGCGGAGTCCGAAAGGCCTTTCACCAGCTGCTCACTTGGCCGATGGCTCTGCCGATCTCATTCTGGTTCGCAAATGTTCCCGCCTGAATTTCCTGAGGTACCTCGTAAGGCATACTAACCAGGACGACCAGGTGTGTATTCTCTCTGTGAAGCCGAGATATTTTCAAGAGCAGAAGAGACGCCAAACAACAATACAGATCAATGTTGGGGGAATAGTGTTTCCTTGCCTTTTTAAACGCATGACCTTGTAAACATAAAAATCTCTTACATGGGCCCTTTCAAACATCCATCCCATAACCATCTGACCTGAATTTGGGATCCGTTGAAACTTGGATTAGGAGAGGAGGGTGGGCATCCTTTCTGCAATTCAACTGGCACTGCAAATGGGAAGAAAAAATTAATTGCTAGTGCCAAAGAAAAGGCAGACCTGCCTTCAAGTTTCCATATGGTCCACTGAAGTTTCCAAACAGCCTGACTCTTGGGTCTGAGTAGCTGATTGCTCAGGGACAGACAGAGCACCTGTTTTTGTTGACCAGCTTGTCTGCCCACCTGCTGGTCTACCTCTCTGTTTCCTGGCCAAGCTACATACTTGGTCAGAAGACACTGGTCTTCAGACTCTGAGCCCCCTCCAATTGTTCTCTCACAGGATGGGAGGGAAAGCACAGGCTGGAATTTAGAGTCCAACAATATCTAGAGGGTCATCCATTCCCCTTTGTTGGCATGCATGACTTGGGTGAATAGCAGGTTTGGCCCAAGCTCTGAAAAACAGCTCTGCCCTTCCCCTTGTACTGGCCTGACCTTCTGTCATTTCATCCTTCCATCATTCTCACTTGTTCCTGGTTGTCCCATCAGCTGCACAAGCGTCTTGAGCAATAATCCAGGAGAAAGAGCTTTTCTGTTGTGGTCCATGGATCTGAAATTCCCAACCACCAACCTTTTTGTTTTGCTATCTTTTAAAATCTACTTTGTTTAACTAACCATTTGATGGTTTTAATACTTACGTCTTGATGACTTTTTTTGGTACTTCCGTTAATTGTCGCTGATCATATTTTGTATATTGTTGTTGGATTTTTATTCATTAAGGGTGGTATAAAAGGTAAAGGTTCTCCCCGCACATGCATGCTAGTCATGTCCAACTCTAGGGGCAGTGCTCATCTCCGTATTCAAGCCGGAAGAGCCAGTGTTGTGCAAGTCCATGGCCATGTGGCCGGCATGGCTGCAAGGAAACACTGTTTTACCTTCCCGCTTTTTACAGTGGTACCTATTTATCTACTTGCATTTACATGCTTTCGAACTGCTATAGATACATTAAGTCAGTAAATAATAAACCCCAAACTGAAGTGGAGGGACATTCAGCTGCTGTTGCCGATAGGTGGCAGGGACAACTGTGGCAGAAGGATAAATAAAGCTTAGTTCAAGCAGTAATGGAAGGTTAAAAAAAAAGTGAAATCACTAGTAGAAACAAATAGCTTTCCAGCTTTGAAATGTCACCACAGAAAAGAGAAGAAAAATATGTGACTTTCACTCAGTTAGTATAGTATCTTATTTATGGACTCACGCTATACAGTTTAGTTAAGAATTGATGAAGATGCATCTGTTGCATTAGCAAGAAATGGAAGCTTACCGTGCCTTACTGAATTTTAAGTAGGACACATTCTGGAAATTCATGATCATTCTAAAAGCCTTTGGGGAAACAGCAATAAGAATGATAATGAGCTGACCCATTAGTCTCCTTAACTTGGCAGGAGATGTTTTTCTTCCACGAAGCTGACTAGGGAGGGCTGGCCTGTTGTTGTTTTTTGCGTTTGTGTGGGTGTTTTTTTCCAGGAAACAAATGCAAGGAAGTCACACACACCCCCTTGTCATTTCTCTGCAGTTTGACTTCAGCTTTGTGGAGGTTTATCGGATCAAGAGGTTTCAGTTTACATCGAAGAATTTTGAAGACGGGGACAACGAGGGCAAGCAGACACGGAAAAAACACTTTGGGCAGTTCTGCAGGGATCACCCGGCCTGTTGCTGCGTCCTTCCCAACAGCACCTGGAACTGTGATGGAGAAACCCTGGATAGCTCCACCATTGAAGTCAAGTGAGCTTCTCCTTTTTCCGGATACACTTACATCTATAGACATGACTGAGGAGCACCACACTCAGCCACGAGTCCTCTGATTGAGGGCCAAGGGAGGGGTGGGTTCAGGATTGGCTGAAGCCCTTCCATATTGCCGATATTTGGTGCAGATGCCCTCTGCGGGAAGTCTCTGAAGCTGAGGGATTTTCAGTCCCCTCAGATGAAAGTCGCAGCAGGCTTTAGTCCAAGAGAACTTTAACCATCACCTGCCATCCCAAAACACCCCTTTGGAGGTGGAGGGCATTTGTTACCCAAATGGTTGGGCAAGAGAGTACAAAGGACCTTTGGACCACTTAACCCAGCATTGTCAACACAGACTGGCAGTGGGACAGACAATCGGTTAACCCCCCCCCCAATGTTCCTCATCAATGGGCCATGCTGACTGGGATTGATGGAAGCTGTAGTCCCACAGCATCTGGAGGAGGAGCAGATGCCCACCCTTGCTCTCCACGGTTTCAGTCAGGAAGCTGGGCTTGCTGCTTTGAAGTAGTTCAGAATTAACCCTTCCCGGGTCTTCTTTGTCTTGCAGGGTCCACTGTCAGCTACTGAAGCTCTTCGCAAGAGGAATAGAGAAATCCAAATGTGAAGCAATGTGCAAGCAACTTACCTGAGGAATTAGCTCAGCCCTCCAGGAAATGTGAGCAACAGACAGCTGCCACCTAGACAAATTAAGCATTCCAGGCATGAGAATAAACATTTTAAAACTGAATCTTGTGTGGACGGCCTGAAAGAGTTCAGATTTATGCACATCATCCTGCTCTTCTGTAAGTTCTTTCAATGTAATAGGAAGGATAGCAGTTCGGTTGCTTTGTTTCCTCCCTCCCTCCCTTCTTTTAAACTATTTTTCTCTGGCCATACCGCAGTAACAGCTAGGCATACAATCCAGCAGCTTTAAATTAGCCTTGTAAATGAACATCTCCCCCCCCACAGGTATTAGCTTGTACTTCTTTTCAAATGATCCAGATGAGGTCTCCTCCAAACAGACTTAACAGTGCAGTCCTAACTCAAGAGACGCGCCGAATGCAGCAGCTTTTGTTTTCTAGCAGAAATGCCTTGCCCAGGCCGATCATAGAACTCTTCCAGCAAAGGGATATGCCAGCAAAACGGCTCTTTGGACTAAAGCTTGTCAACAAAAGAGCCAGAACCACAGAGAATTAGTGCAACCGGTGCCCGATCCAAATTGCCTCCTTCCCAGAAGCACGGCCGCTGCACCAGCACAAAGTTAGAGCAAGGTGAGGCTCACTCCAAGTCACGTCCAGCATCCTGGGCTGTGAAGAGCTTGGATTCAGCACAGTTTCTGCAGGTCTTTGGGCCATCGTTGGGTATTTGTACACGACCCCTAAACTCCGCCGCAAATGGCTGCCAGCTCCGGAGCTTACAATTGTTTCCCCACCAGCCCTGGAGTTTGCAGGAAATTAAGTGTGACCACGCCCACCTAAGCACGTCCCAGCGCACTTTTCATGTACTTGCTCTTGGTGGGTAAAAATCCCCAGATCTGCATGTAATCTGGTGAGTGCCGGGCTCTCCTTGCTTCTGTTTGTTTTTCTTGCCTCCCGCCCCTTTAAGAGAGGGAATCAGGAAGACGATGCGGCGGCTTGGACCGGGCAGACGGAGGTGAGCCTGCATTCTTTTGTCCCTTTTTTTCTCCCTCCCCTCACGCAGACAGGAGCAAGGAAGTGCGGAGGGGTGGGGACGCAGGAAGAGCAACGAACCCCCAAGATCTCTGGTCCGAATTTAAGTGGCCAGCGGATCTTAGGGGTCGTGTGAAAAGGCCCATTGTTAGGTGCAATTGGACTCTTGGTCCTCTGTGTTTCCATGATAGCTGCGGGAAAAGGGGTTTCCCCCCCTGCCTTTTCAGCCAACACAGAAAGACCGGATACTAACCCCCGTTAGTGGGCTCGGTTGGGGGAGTGAGCTGTTGTTGCTTCTTAAAGTCTTCTGCCAAGCAATTTGGAAGAGAAGAAAGGAACAGAAGGGAGAGATGGACTGTCCTTCTTTGGACCAGTACAGGAATAATATGAACTGGTGGGAAAGAGCTAGAGAAGCCTAGCCCATCTTACGCCTGCACTTAGTGCATTGGATTTAAGGCACTCATGTATACATAATTCTGTCATCTATGGCTCTGTGGTGAGAAAAACCTGTAAAAAAATGACAACTTTTGGACTATAGATTCCAGCCAGCAGGACTGAAGTATAAAGTTGTGATTCAGGAAAATAACTTTGTTAAATTGTGCTGGTGCGTGGCAAGTTTTTAAACATAAGACTAGATTAACACTGATGTGAGTTTTGCCATTGAGTTCACCGGGATTGTTCATCCCGTTGAGCGAATTATTTCCACCGAGCTCCCATCTTACAAGTTGATCAAACCCCATGTTTTCAAAGGAGTTACTAGATTGTGACTGCTTTGTCATGGAGTCCGACTTAAAGGCACCAAAGTAGCAAATGTTTCATTCCACCCCTTTGTCCAGTTTCTCCTGAAATGAGAGCAGCATCATTCATTTACTTGAATGCAACCACACTTTGCAACTTATCAATGCAATCTAAATGCACATTCTTGGTTTTAAGTAATAAAGAGTATCTTGCATCTGTACATTCTGGAACATGTATTAACACATGAAGCAATATTATAGCTTTAGGAATTTCTTTGGTTCCCCCCCCCCTTAAATGGATTGGGTATGAAGAGATATCTGAAGCTGTGTGACGCCAGAGCCAACACAAATATGAGCTGAAACAACTAAGATGGTGTCGTAATGAAAGAAAGGGGCAGAATGGGAAACATTCTGTCTGAACTGATCTGTTAAGGTATCAGACAATCTTGTGTTTCAAAAAATGGGTTGGAATCATAAGTTCCTTCTATAAAGAGACCATAGTTTACATTAATGCTGTGGGTACTTGCTGACTCTCTGTCACTATTGCTGCTGCGTCCTTTCTCGCCTTCCAAAATGGCTCCTGAAGGCTTTGTGACCTTTAGGAGTGGCATGAAATATGTTAGGAAATAGGAGCTGCAGATGGAGAGAAGAGCTGGGAGAAAATCTCCCTCTAGCATTAAGTCAATGTTTTCTTCTTCATGGAAGCCAGTCTCTACAATCAGCAGAAGTGAGGGACAAAAACTATCCTTCATTATTTTCTTCAAAGAACCCGGCTTGTTTCCTTAGCTTTTGATGCATTTTGGTATATGCTACTGCCACTGTTGCTGCTGAACTAAGTTTGGTAATTATTATTGTTTCATCTGATTGCACTGGGCTGCTTTTACCACCTTTAGCGCCCATGTGCACAAGCGGTGGCTTATGAGTATTTTAATTATTGTATTTATTTTTCTTGGTGGTCCAGCTTCAGACCACAGGAGCGTCAGAGCGTGGTCATACTAGATGTCTTCATCTAGGAAATTATTTTGGGTAGAAGGCAGCATTCAGACATCCCATCTGCAGCCTTTAACTGGAAAGGCTACTGCCCAAGGAAAGGATAATTCCTTAATTCTGCTGATTATATAAATTGGTCTTAACATCACGGCATGAACTTCTGAAAATTTTGATAGCACAATCAGAGCTCTCTTCATACCACAGTGTTTTTTTAGAATGCCTAGATTGAGTCAACTAGCAGTACGGCTGGCTGACATATTTTGCCTATTTAGTAACTACTGAAACCCATGTATAAATTAATAAAAGCGTTTTTATTTTGATCTGTGGCATTATGAGATGAAGCTGGCATTAGATAAATATTAAGTTGTCTGCCTATAATTTGCTATTACCTATAGCAAAAGAAACAGGATACCCTTGTAACAAGTTATGGGATAACAGAAATATGTTAAATATATTGTGTAGTGTCTTGAATAGCTCTTGGACCAAACTCTTGCCCATGTAGTTGACAAAGTTGTTTTAGTATATTTTGTTCTCTCTTTTTTTCCCTGTTGAGTGCATAATTACTTTGAGAAGATTCCATTTCATTCTTTCGAAGGCCCTAAAGCTATGACATCATGTTCATTTAATTGGAAACAAGTCCAGTTGAATTCACTGGGACTTAAACACCACCATGAACAAAAGAACAATGCAACCATCCTCAGTTTATCTACATTTCCTTAAATTTCTGTTGCATCCAGTTAGTACACACTGTAGACCTTAAGAACTGGATGTTCCCCCACCATAGGTCATCAGTCCTGGTAAACTAATATCCCGTCTGAGTTGTTTTAATAGTGTGAGGTTGGAGCTACCAGTAGGAACAGCTCTTATTCATTACAAAGGGATGTGGACTCTGCCCCTTAAGTTCTCTTTTGTCCCAGAACAATTATTTGGAAACCAGCCTTGCTGAGTTTATATATAAATCCCTGAACGGTAACTAAAGAACTAGTGATATCTATAACCTTACTAAAATATTCACCTGAATTTGTGAATAGGGTTGCATTTGTGGTTGGGGACCGATGCAGGCATATACTCTCCCCCTGCATCGCCTCCCAAAATTCCATGCGCAAAAGATTGTGCATGCATTTGGTTGATAAGGCAGGGCTTCTAATCAGAGGAGCACACCAAAGAGCATTAAGCAAAATCTTTATGCTCGCATCTTCACACCTTGGCTTCCAACATGCAACGGTCTAGTTGACCTTTTGGGAGGGAGATGTAGTGGGCAGATCTTTCCTTTATCCCTACCATAAATACATCCTTATTCTCATATTTAAGCAAATGCCTCAAGAGGGCTTCTCAATCATGTCTAAACTATTATTTATGGTGCTGGCTACTGAATAATGAATACTAATTCTAGTTTATAATTCCTGTTACATTCCATGCACCTTGTAGTTTGTCAGGACTGGAGCATGGGTATCCCATTCACAGAAATGACTGAGAATCTACACCTAGATAGGTTGTGATGGATGTAATATGCTTGGAACAGTGGACTGGAGCTGCTGAAGGGATTTCCCCCAAGTTTACAGTCTGGTAAAAGAAAATTTAAATTTTGTTGACCTATTATGTTGTGTCTTTGAGCTCACTTCGTGCATGTTCAGTATTTAATACTAGCCTCTGTTCTTCAGCAATACAGTTCTGTTCTAGCAAGATGGATGGCATCTTATTTCTTAAATTAAAAAAATAAAATAAAAAATAAATTATGATACATTGACTATGAAGATTCTCGGTCATCCAGGTGAGGTTATCTGGAACTTGAGTCAATGGAATCTAATGAGCTTATTCAGACCACCTAACAAGCCTATCCAGGCTACTGTTGACCCAGCAAGTCACCAGGAAGGCATGAAAGCAATGTGAACTATAAATTGGAGGCCTCACACCAACTTTCCTTAGACTGACAAAGTTACTTGGATAAGTTGTGAAACGTTTTGGTCTCACAAGAAAAGAAGTCTGGTTGCCATGATTCAACTTCCAAATTAGGATACTGTACATTGTGGCCCACTCTCAGTGGCACTTGGCTTTGCAGCTTAAAACAATCAGAAATATGTTTTGTTGAAGAATGTTGTGAGTGGTCCACACTTTGAACAAATCCAGTGCTGTTGTGTGCATCTTGCCTTGTATGAAAATACGATATGTGGACTTCAGCTGGAAGCAGAGTTGAGTATCCGTAAAATGAAAATCTACCCTAAGAACTTCAGGGTGGTGACAAAGTGGACCATGATCTTACAGAATTTAGCAGAAGCTAAGCTTTTAAATAGGGAAAGGAGTGGTGCATGTTGACAGAATTAGGCAGTACAGTAGGTCTGCATAACGTCATCCTATGCAACTCCTCATCCTTGCTATAAAAGCCATGTAGTACCAATGTTGCAGCAAAGTAGTAAGGTGGAAAGTGAAAACTGGTAACTAGGAAATGAATTAGAAGATCCAACACTTTAGCGCAAACTGAGCTGAAATCTGGCAGCTGAGAATGATATTTCCTTAGACTGCATTGATCCTTGTTTGAGTGGCTTTGTATTGCACAGAGTACAATCCATGCATATTGTAGTGCATTCCATATTTCTTATTGAGATGATAACTATGTACCTGCAGGCTTTGATCCAATACAAGTTAATTTTGTCATTAAGCCTTTTGACCTTAGTTGGGCTTGCTGCCTGGCAAATGTGTGAAGGAAGAAACTGAATGCTCAAGACTTAGCCATGGTCACACCGATGAAATGTTTTCCAGTCCACCCACATTGATTTTGCAGATTAAATTTGTGGTCACATGATGCTCCGCCCATAGCAAATCGTTAATCCAGACAGCCTGCTAACTGAGGATCATTTCTCGCTCAGCCAGAGGGTTCCCCATTTGGTTGTGGATCTTTGAAAAAAAATGTTGCATTGGTGTATCTGTGAACAAACACATTGGGCTCCACATCCTAGGACAAATGCCTCATGAGCTCAAAGCACAACAGAAACACAATTTAAAGCCGCATAACCACAAGGGGGCATTTCACTGGTGTGACCATGGCCTCAGTTTAAAACTAGAATGAACCTTCTCAACATGAACAGTCAGAGTGCAAAGCTCCGTGTTAGTTTGTGCTGTTGTGTGTTTTTTTTTCTTTCTCAATCTTGCTGGCTTCAAGATTGAAATCCAAACATTTTGTTCCTCTGTACTGGAAAAGAATTCTTCTGAAAATAAATATCTAAATTATGTTGCAGACTCCATGCATTTGTCTCTGTGAGTTTCTGTGTTCCAAGGTTGGGCAATTTTAGCCTAGAAATTTCTCTGCCCTTAAAACACCGGCTTGTGTGCAATGATAAAGTTATGCAGATGTATGTTACATCTCTCCTGAAGTTTAAAGTCCACAGCTATATGGAAATGTAGCCACCATCAACATTTCCAAACCATCTATCAAGCGAAGTGTGCCTTGCAGAGTCCCTGCTGGCCTTTCGCAGAGCTTTAAAGACCCTGCTCTTTCGCGAGGCCTTTGGTGACCTAGTTTAATGCTATTGCTTTTTTTTTTCGCCATCTGTTTAATTCGTTATTGTTGTTTTACGCTGGGGTGCCTACTTTGTTTTAAATTGTTTGTATTGCATTGTCTGTTTGTTTGTATTACTAGGCTGACCTGGTTCAGCCCCTGTACACCTCCCAGAGTTCCATTAGGAAGATGGGCGGTATAGAAGCTCTCATAATAAATAAATAAATAAATAAATAAATAAATAAATAAATAAATAAATAAATAAATAAATAAATAAATGCACTCAAGAATAAAAACCTTTCTGGTCTTGTGAGTTTAGGGCAGCAACAGAGGTTAAAAACAAGGTTAAAAACAAATAAAACAAAACAAAAAACAAGCCCAAGCTCACGTTTATCTAAATGGAGAAGCAATTTAATTCTTTATGGACAAAAAGCTGAGTCTTCACATGGCCTACCTGCTGTGGAACTCACAGAGCCCTCGGCTCAAGTTTAATCATCCTGACTGAACATTGAAGAGTCGGGCAGAATTTTTGCACTACATTCCAAATTCGAGAAGGACCATTTGGTGTAAAGACCTCTAGATCTATAGTACACCTGGGCATTTGGAGCTGGGCAAATTTATTTTCTAGTTGAAGGCGGTTTCAGGTAATTACAAATTTTGGCATAATCATTAATTACAATGTTTTTCAGGCAGTAAGGCATGCTTGAGGAATTCAGTGTTTGCAAGTTCATATACAAATGATCAGATACGCACTTCCTGGATTAATGTGGAGACAGGAACTTCATTTTCTACCTGAATGCATTGCCCAGTGTTCTGATGGAGTTAATCGCTCAAAGGACTATGTCCAGATAAATTTTTAAATGTGCAGTTTTGAGAGAGAAAACCTGATTAGAAGAGAATACGTAACATAGTTTTCATGCTGACTTGGAAAAAAATACAGAGAGATTAATTCTCAAACAGTACAGGATAGGACTGTAAGTAAACATATTTGATAATGGTACAGATAGGAAAACATTGATTCATCCATTCTTCTAACAGAAGTGCTCAATTTCTAAAGGGCATGTTCTTCCCCACTGACTGCACTAGACTCAAAGAAAAAAGGACCAGACTCTTCAACTTTTGGAAAAGGAAAAAAACAAACAGAAAATGTCAGTGCTGTTCACTCACTACTATTTCTGCTACTGATACACAGTGGTACCTTGTATAAAGGAATTAATTCGTTCCAAATGTAATTATGTTAAGTAAAATTTCCTTTATACAAATTTCCTATAGGAACGCATTGAAAGCAGAGTAATCCTTAATCACGACCATTTTTATGTTGTATGGATTTGCCCCATAGGCGATTCTGTTAAGCAAATTTCTCCTATCTCCGGAATTTTTTATGTTGTACAGATTTTATGTTATACAAACCGTTTGTTATACAAGGGTCCACTGTACTTATCTGTCTTTACAAAGCCAGGTACTTCACATTGGCCGTGAATGCAGAAAAAGTCAGGTTTTCATCCATAGAAAGTGTAGTATCATCTAGCCCAGAAAGTCTTAATGGCACGGTTGCCCTTTTTAAGAGAACCTGATATGCGTCTTTTTAACTCCTAAGGTAGAGTCATTGCTATCCTTGTATCGACGTGGGAAAAAAAGCTGATGGAGTTACAGTTAGGTTGCTTGGAACACATAAGGAACTGGTGCTTCCTATAGGGAAGATTCTATACCATGAGTTTACTTCTGGGTGGTTTCCAAATAGATTTCAAAGAATTAACATGTTCAGTCCATATGTCTTAAAAATCTCATCTGGTTACTATTTGCACCATATAGGGCCAAATGGTGAAACACTAACTAAATCAGGTGTGTTTGCAGTTCTCCATGGTGGCCATGAGGCACAGCAAGGAGACCAGGAGGAGTCAACAGGGTGGAGTAGCACCTCCTCAGATTCTTCATATTGCATCCAGCATCTGTGGATTTGAGAGAGAGAGAGAGAAAGAGAGAGAGAGAGAAATTTCATTAAAACAGCAGGGAAAGGAAATCAAAGGTGCCAATACATTATAAGCATCCATAATAATATTAATCCATTCCTTTTGTACATTTCAGTGCTAAGCAAACTAAATAAAAAGTATGTGCTGCATGGGTCTTTCCTAGTTGTATGAGTTTTCCCTAGTTAGATCAGAACTTCACTTTAGGACACTTTTTATTTTTCCTCACCAGCACCTCCTAGCTGTGCTGCTAGGAAATGTTTTCAGGCAGCTGGGGGAGGGGGTGTGGGGACAAATGTGAGATGCATTAACTCCCAAAAGGCAGCCACCACCTTGAACTGCAAGAGTGATCAGGGTTGCTGGGGACTGAACCTTTTGGAGAACTCCCATGCATTTGGGTCACCCTAAGTCAAAGGTGATTTGATGGCATGCATAACAACAGCACCTATTGCTTTAGTTTCTTGTTTCTGAATGATGTGGTTGTGCCACTTTCGGAAGTTCACAGCAGCTGTCTTTTGTTTTCCTTTTTTGCCCTCGCCCCCTGTCCTGGTGTGCTCTTGCCTACAGGTGAGCAAATAACTTTTACGGGATGCCCGCCTGGTAGACAAGGCTCAGTTCCTTTTCGCATAGAGCAGTGGTGGCGAACCTTCGGCACTCCAGATGTTTTGGACCACAACTCCCAAAATTCCAAGTCTGTACTGCCAATGACAAAGGACTGTGGGAGTTGTGGTGCAAAACTTCTGGGAGTGCCAAAGGTTCACCACCACTGGCATAGAGGAATAGGATAGCCGGCATGGAATCCAACCAAAGCATCATCCTGATTGGTTATGGATGGTGGTAGTGGCAGCATGCGGTTACATTCCCCTTTTTAAATAAAATTTTCCAAGTTTTGACAGCTGCAGGGAAGCAGCCACTGTATGCACACAAATTGTACTCTACTCAAGGCAAGTGTTGATCTGAAAGACTTGAAAATTGCACAGCCTCTCCCAATCTTTATTTAAATAAGATGAAACCCAGTGAGTTTGGTAGCCCACATGCTATGTCTAATGAGTAGCGAAAGTCAAAGGATATAAATACTGCCTAGTAACCTAAAATATTCAACCTAGAGGGGAAATGAATGCATAAACATCCATAATTTGGGGATGCACAACGGAGAAGCATTTAAAAGCAACATTTACAGCCAAAGCATCAGCAAGCGGAATGAACTTCTAACTTCTGTGCAGAGCCTCTAGTACTTTGTGGTCATGTCAACATTTAGAATGTTCTGTGTTTGAATTGCCTGAGATTATTCTCAGCACACAGCAAGCTTAAATGTTCTACCACCAAAATATATAGACAAATCTTAGACTTTACATTGGGTGGCCAGCAAACAGCATAAGGACAAGCCAGGGAGAATAGTGCATTCAACAGCATCTCTTTTGTGAGGCCAAGAGAGATGGATTTATGGGCAATAGATTGCAACCCAGACATCATGGACAGAGTTTAGCATGGGAGGGGGATCTTCATTGGTGGCTGGGGGGCATTAAAACTAGACACAAAATGGAGGATCGGGGCAGAGGTAGATGCAAAATGTTGGCTTGAGAGAGTCAGAAAGCTTTGCCATATATATGAAAAATCATACAGAAATCTACCAATAGGACCTAATGTACTTCCCACCAATCCCTGCCCTATAAACTGGTTGACCTGTGAGATAGTTACCATGTGAGGGATGCTTCAGTTGTAAGGGAATTATTAGACTATGCAGTTCCAGTTCATAGGGTCAGTTTGGTTTGTGTTGCTTCAATCTATGAAGAAACCACTGCTGGCATATGTGTGCCAGATACTTAAGAAAATGTCTCACCCATATGAGTTTTATTGTATGGTTCGCATGGGGGACCTTTTCTAACCAGGCCCAGAATCGGCACGTAATGGGGGAAAGATGAGGCCTTTCCTGAGGGCCTCTTTACTGGACCCAACCCCTCTTTAATTCATTTTAGTACACTTGATGGGAAATTAAATGCCAGGATAGTACACGACAGTTGGCCAGTTAGCACCTATTTGTCACTCTGACACTGCCAGAGGAAAGCCCAGGAAAGCCCTCTGCCACCCTGCCAGCCCAAATTCATCTCTGAAGAAACAGCTAAAGGAGATGCACTTTGTGTATTCACAGTCTCTTGTACTGGATCAGCAGGGAGGTCGTAGGTAGTAGTTGCAGAAAGTCCCCATGGTGATGGTGGTGGTGGTGGTGGTGGTGAAGAAGAAGAAGAAGAAGAAGAAGAAGAAGAAGAAGAAGAAGAAGA
>JAHTLZ010003526.1:63530200-63561356 GCA_023846285.1 Phrynocephalus versicolor
GAAGAAGAAGAAGAAGAAGAAGAAGAAGAAGAAGAAGAAGAAGAAGAGACAAGCTCTCAAACTGGCAATTTGCTGCTTTTTAATGTTATGTCAGCATTTGCTGCTTTGGGGAAACTTCTTTGCCTGATCGGCCTTAAAAAATAAATAAATGGTAGGACCCAGCTTTGAGAGGAAAAAGCATTCCCCACCCCCACCCCTCAAATGCAGCCAGCCATTGCCTCAGGGACCCACAGCTGCATCCGGATGTTGCACTACCAACTCCAGATAGGTCAAGGGTGGCCTGGCCTCTGTTGTACAAGCAGAAATACAAATAGCTAAGAAACAACCAAAGGGGAAAGAAGAAGAGCTGACAAGAATGTTATTCTGTGGCACTTTGTATCATCATCATTGTGCTGGGGTTTTTTAAGGGCCAAGTCGACAGCAAGAGACTTGCTGTATTCCAGGAACAGATTTTTTTTAATACAAGGAAATAGATACTGTCCCCCAGGGAGAAAACAATTCTGTGAACAAGCTGGCTTTGGACCCACATTTATTTATTTATTTATTTATTTATTTATTTATTTTAGAGTATTTTGTACCCCACCTTTCTCCTTGGAAAAGGACCCAAGGCGGCTTACAGTAATGAGGGATAATATACAGTCATGTTCAAGTATTTGAGAACAAGGAATTGAGGGACATGTTACAGCATTAATAGACAAACATTACATTAAAGCAACACGGTTATAAGTAGTCATAAACACAAAGTCTATGTGAACTGATAGATTCATATAAAATACACATGGTAGTCCATCATTCAGGGAAAGCTTACCTGAAGAGAAAGGTCTTTGCCTGTTTCCGGAAGGACAACAGAGATGAGGCAGTCCTGGCCTCTAGTGGGAGGGAATTTCATTGGCGCAGCAGTCGAGAAGGCCCTTTCATGGGTTCCCACAAGATGTACCTGTGAGGTTGGTGGGATGGAGAGAAGGGCCTCTCCTGATGACCTTAACACCCAAGTCAGTTCATACTATGAGATTCGATCTTTGAGGTAGCTAGGACCCAGGTCATATAGTGCTTTGTAGGTCAAGGTCAGGACCTTAAATTATGCTCAATAGCTGATTGGCAGCCAGTGGAGCTGTTTTAGAGTGCAGATACTCGAGGTATATATGTGTGGTATATATATGGTGGTGGTGTTTGATATTCCAAGTTTTCTATTCCCTCATAGCAGCATAAATAGAATCTTCCTGCCCCATCATGTCTTATATCCTTTCTCAAAATGCTCCCAAACAAAGACTCATAATCAAAGATAAAGGCAAATGTGCTTCTCCACTGTTGTTCACAACTGTTTTTCAGAATTGGTGGCATTCTTCTCTTTAGCGGGAGGTGCAAATAGCCAGCAGGGTTCAGATCTTCCATGAAAATGACTGAGCTGTGAGCCTAGACAAGGCCTTGTTTCTATGACCATCTAGAATAATCTTGAGACCTGCTCCATCCCCATTTCTTTATACAGTGGTACCTTGTATAAAGGAATTAATTCGTTCCAAATGAAATTATGTTAAGCAAATTTTCCTTTATACAAATTCCCATAGGAATGCATTAAAAACAGAGTGATCCCATTTTTATGTTGTACAGATTTGCCCCATAGACGCTTATGTTAAGCAAATTTTCCCTATCTCTGGAATTTTTTATGTTGTACAAATTTTATGTTATACAAGCTGTATGTTATACGGGTCCACTGTACTTCCTGACCTGGTTACTCCAACCACTCCAACCATCTAGCGATAGCCAACACTTCACATTTCCCACACTGCTGCCTGAGCTAGCTTCACTTGGGGCACTGTGGGTGACTGAAGCAGTTGTTGAGACCAGGAATTAATAAAAAGTGATTCCTCTGTATGCCTTGTATCTGTGCCTTGTTGTTCTTTGTAAGCCGTCTGAAACTGTTTCAACTTTGCTGGAAGGCGTGCCTTAGCAAGAGTGAAAGAAGAAGAGAAGCCAGGAAGGCTTGTCTATCTTTTGGACTCCCTGATCTCTACTTCCTTCCGCACTTTTCACCTTCTTTTCCTGTTTCTCTAAGGGGCAGACATGCCCTTGGGCCTTTCCTGTGTGCCTTCTAGAACCACCATCTATCTAATGAAGATTAGGGTTCAGGCTTTTTTATTTGGAATGTAAATTCCATAATCAAAGTTAGCTACTTCTTTTAACTGTTCCTCTTGTTTATTGTGGATGTGTTGTAGAACTGTGTGAGCATGTATGTAGCCAACACCTACTCTGTTACATTGAAAAAAAAATGTTAGTATTTTTATGCGCGGAAATTAACAACTGAATCAAGCTTGGACAAATTGCAAGAATCTTCCAGCTTCCCAGGATTCACTTGGGACAGGGAGTAACAAATTAAAGTAGCACAATTACCTCCAATGAATTCATTGTATTTGACTTTATGCATAACAACGGCACAGTAGAATCACATTTCAAAATATTAGTGATTATGACATTAGCTGTTTGGTTATAACAAGCACCATATTCTGTTTTTAAATGTACATTTAAAGGGCATTTGTAGACATTGTTAGGGATATTTTTACAGGAAATTCCAAGTTTTATGCCACTTTTAAAAACCACCCATAAACCCTATGCTGGCATTACAGCTTGAAAGCAGGGAGGGCCATAATGAACTGGGTTGGAGTGATAGGGGCTTCCCAATCACAGAAGCACTATAAATGTGGCTGTTATTTTTGGGATAGAGGAGACAGGAACATGGAGAGTATGTGTACACCCCGCTCCCCACCCAGGACCCAACCCTCCCCACTTTCAGGTTACAGTGTTGCACCTTGCTTTCAGAACAACCCTCCCTGTTTTGATACTTGATAAAAATGTTGGACTACAAATCTGCAGAAAGCAACCAGGTTGCGAGATATGTACACAGGACAAGGCTGAGCAGTCAAAGATGCCTATAAGGACAGAACCTGATGGTGATCAGTCAAAAGCACAGGCTGAGATTAACCAGTAAATCCCAATACCCACCATACCTTTGGCATTTAGCATAATTTTTTGTTCGGCAGTTCAGTATTGTTGGTAGAAATTAATAGAGATAAATGTGCTGATAGGTTTACAGAGACTGGTTTTGTCTTATAGCTCCCTCTGCTGCAAATTTCCTTTGAGATCATAATATTTAAATAAACTCCCTTTTCCACAGCCCACACAGTATACAGTATATCAAATTCCCTGGAATATACAGCACTTTCTCTGAATCACTTGGCATGTTATGCATTCCTTTCTTTCCTTCAAACACTTGTGTTGGAGTTTTCATCCACAACCTGGTTTGCCTCTTTTGTATGCCTGTTCGTTCACGTGCTACTTTCTCTGCTGATTGTCAAGTCTGTCAAGATAGAAGTCCCTAAAAATTGTATCTTTAAGTCATCCAGTCCAGCATTCTGTCTCACACAGTGGCTCACCATTTGCTTCAGGGTATTCCCAAGCAGATGTCTTCACCTGCTTATGATTCCCTCCAAATGGCATTGAGAGATATCCTGCCTATCTCTCCAACCCAGAGGTTGTCCTTAAGCATCAATAATGATAGCCATTGATACCCTTGTTCTCCATGAACTTCTCCAATCCTTTCTTAAAGCTGTCAAGGCTCACACCTGTCACCACTTCTTCTGGCAGGGAGTTCCACAGACCAGTGATCCTCTGGGTGAAAAAGTACGTTCTCTTATTTGTTTGAGATCTAGCACCCAAAAGTTTCATGGAGTGCCCCCTAGTTCTAGTGTTGTGTGAAAGGGAAAACAGTTTTTCCTTATCTACTTTGTCCATACCGTGTATGATTTTATAAGCTTCAATCAGGTCACCTCTTAGGCACTGTCATTCAAGAGTGAAGAGGCCCAGCTCTTGCAGCCTCAGATGGTAAGGAAGGTGTTCCAGTCCCCGAATCATTGTGGTTGTCCTCCTCTGCACTTTTTCCACTTCCATAATATCCTTCTGGAGGTATGGTGACCAGAACTGTACACAATACTCCAGATGGGGCCTTACCATAGATTTATAAAGAGGCAAAATGACACATGGTGATTTATTTTCTATACCCTTCCTAATGATCCCTAGCATTGAGTTTGCTTTTTTCACTGCTGCGGCACACTGGGTTGGCACCTTCATTGAGCTATCCATCAGGACACCAAGGTCCCTTTCCTGTTTTTTTGCAGAGAGTTCTGAGCCCATCAGTTTATAAATGTAATTTGTGTTTTTTGCCACAACGTGCACCACTCTGCACTTACTAATGTTCCCTATTAGATCAGTCACATTAACATTTTGCACCAGATCCTGTGTATTACTTAGGATCAAGTCAAGGATTCTTGTAGCTCTAGTTGGGTCTTCAACCATCTTTTCCAGGGAGCAATCATTTAGCACAGTGCTCCCCAACCTTTTTATCCCCGCGGACCAATAAATTTTTGATAATTTTTCTGTGGCCCGAAGCTGGGGGTGGGGGTGGGGAAGGGGGGGAGATAAAGGAATGCGAAAGGGGGGTCCGGCGGGGAGGCAAAAGGGGGGTGTGAAAGCAAAGGATGGGAGGGAAGGAGGAGGGGGAGGCACGAGAGCGGCGGCAGCGGCACTCACCGGCTGGGGGCGTCGGGCGTGCCACTCCCCACCACACACACACGGGCGGGGTGGGGGGGAACCCGGGGCTCCTGGGCAGGCGGGCCCCCGCCTCCTCCTCCGGCGCCAGGGCCGGGAGCCGCGCGCGGGTCTCGCTGCTGGCGCCCCGCTTGCTCCTGCTCCTGCTGCCGCTGCCCGCCATGGGCCTCCTCCTCCGCCGGGGAAAGCGAGCGGGCCTCGGCTGCTGCTGCTCCTCCAGCGGCGGTGGCGGGAGGAGGAGGAGGAGGAGGAGGAGGAGGAGGAGACACCGGAGCAGGAGCAGGAGGAGGAGGCGGCAGCTCTTCATGGACATCGGTGCCGCAAGGGCGCTTCCCGGTGCGGCCGGGCGGGTGCCACGCGTGGGGCGTCGGGGCCAGGAGCCACGCGTGGGTCTCGCTGCTGGTGCCATGCTTGCTCCTGCTCCTGCTGCCGCCCCCGCTGTGAGCCTCCTCCTCCGCCGGGGAAAGCGAGCGGGGCGCCAGCAGCGCCGGGAAGCGCCCTCGCGGCACCGACATCCATGAAGAGCCACCGCTGCCTCCTCCTGCTCCTGCTCTGGTTCCTCCTCCTCCTCCTCCTCCTGCCACCGCCGCTGGAGGAGCAGCAGCAGCAGCAGTGGGGGCAATTGCAGAGGGGTCGCGGCGGCAGCGGCGGCAGGGCGGCGATGGCGATTGCGGGGTGGTCACGGCGGCGGCGGCGGGGGGGCGGGGGCGATTGCGGGGCGGTCGCGGCGGCGGCGGTGGGGATTGCGGGGGGGTCATGGCGGCGGCAGCGATTGCGGGGGGGTATGCTGTTGCTCCCAGGGGCCGTAGGTTGAGGACCCCTGGCGTAGCGCAGAAGTTCCCTTTCCGGCTTTGGAAGCCCCGCCCCCTCCTTCCCTCCCTCCCTCGGCAGGGGCGGGCTCACTTTCCCCGTGGCGGCGAGGCTTCCCCTGGTTTCCTCAGGCGGCCCAGTGCCGATTGACCCACGGACCGGCACCGGTCCGTGGACCGGGGGTTGGGGAACACTGATTTAGCATATCTAGGAACTTATATTTTTATCATGTGCTGAACAACACTTTGCCCAGTCTATGTGTGGGTAATTGAAGCCCCCCATTATAACCAGGCTTCCCTTCTTGGATGCCTCCTTTACAACATTCTCCAACCGCCAGTCCCCCTCAGGGGCTTGGGTCAGAGGCCAACAGCATATGCCTACTGTTAGACCATCCTTGTGGCCTGATACTCTTACCCACAGAGTTTCTAATAGTGACTCCAAATCACCTGGACATTCCAATTCATACGATTTTATAACTTCTTTGACATACAAGCCTGCACCACCTCCTATTTGCCCCTTTCTGTCCTCCCTGTACAGTTTATAGCCTAGGATAAATCTATCCCATTGGTTATTATCCATCCACCAGGTTTTAGTGATGCCAATAATATCAATATTTTAATGTATTGCTAAATATTCCAGCTCCCCTATTTTGTTCCAGAGGCTTCTGGCATTTGCATACAACCATTTATAGATGCTTTTCTGATGCAGCCTTTTGATTTCAGTTGCATCATTAGACTGCCTCTTGCATCCTTCTGCTGGAGTGCTGGTGACTAGCTCCTCGCTCTACTCAGTAATTATTGCATCCTTCTCACTACTCAAGTAGACACTTTCCTGAACTAGATGCTGCCCAGTTCCTGTTGGCTTTCCCCCAGTAATCAGTTTAAAAGCTGCTCTTCAGCCTTTTTGATGCTGAGTGCCAGCAATCTGGTCCCATCATGGTTCAAGTGCAACCCGTCCCTCCTGAACAGGTTTGGCTTGTCCCAAAATGTTCACCAGTTCCGGACAAATCTGAAGCCCTCCTCTCAACACCATTGCCTCATCCAAACATTGAGGCTTCTGAGCTCTGCCTGCCTGGTGGGTCCTACATGAGGAACAGGCAGCACTTCTGAAAATGCTACCTTGAAAGTCCAGAACTTCAATCTTCTTCCTAACAACCTGAATTTAGCTTCCAGGACTGACCACTTTTCCTTCCCAACATCATTGGTACCAACATTTACCATGACCACTGGCTTCTTCCCACTTCTAACACACTACAGTGGACCCTTGTATAACAAACAGTTTGTGTAACATAATATCTGTACAACATAAAAACTTCCAGAGATAGGAGAAATTTGCTTAACAGAATTGTCTATGAGGCAAATCCGTACAACATAAAAATGGTCACAATTAGGGATTACTCTGTTTTCAATGCATTCTTATGGGAAATTTGTATAAGGGAAAATTTGCTTAACAGAATTTCATTTGTAACGAATTAATTCTTTTATACAAGGTACCACTGTATCTAGATTTCTCGTCATGTCTGCAACCTTTGTACCTGGCAGGCAAGTCACCATACAGTTATCAAGAGCATCACAAATCCATCCCTCTGTATTTCTAATAACTGAATCACCTAGTACAAGGAGCCTCTCTCCTGCAGCCTGTTCATCTACATGCACCTCATCATCTATATTAAGGGAGAGGTCTTCAGTTTGTTCCAGTTGCTTGTCTTCCTGTATCTCATCAAGTGTGATGAGGGAGAGATCCTCAGGTGGAACCAGTTGTTCCTCTGTGCATTCCTCATGAGATGTGATGAGGGAAAATCTGCTCCCCATGTGCTTTGGCAGGATAACAAACATGGCACAAGTGTTGCAGGTAACTACAGATGCTCCGTCAGACTCCATTTTAACATGTGCAGTATCCTGGTCCTCAAAAATTTAAACCTTAAACACCCAGGTTCAAAATACTGAGGCTGACCTTGCTCAGGGGAAAATAATGAGTGTGGTTCCACACTTCTGCTCAGAGAAAGAATTAGTCTGGCTCCACCCCCTGCTTCCTTTGTTTGAAGAAGCTTCCAGCTGCTTTCTTTGTTTGAATAAAGGTGGATTTTTGAATAAAGGTGGATTTTAAATTAGCAATAGAGGTGGCTCTTTGCAGTTTAAATTAGCAGGGGCCTCTAAAGCAGCTCTACTCCAACTGCACACCCAGAAACTTACTAGCGTTCACTTCTCTCTGTTTGTTTGTCTCTCTCAGCAGCAGATCTGCTTGGGAACACATGCAGGCTTAAAATGGCTGAGGCTGACTTTGCTGGACTTGTCAACATCTGATTCATTTTGAGAAGTCTTTGGGGGATTGATACCATTTATGAATCTTTTTCTGAGAAAGGAGATTTCTGGTAGGGATGTGCATTTGGAATTGGAAATATTCAGAATTTGCCAAGTAATGCCATTTGCTTTTATAACACTAACTTGATGAAAGAGCAGGATGCAGCACAATAGGTGTGTGTGTGTGTGTGTGTGTGGTGTGAAGGATGCAGGAAAAGGGGTCTGACTCAAAGTGAGCCAGATATGAGTGAAACTTAGACATGTTCTAGAGATGTCAATCCAGCCAGGGCAGGCTGGGCAAGTCTAAAAAATATAGTGAAAAAGATCTGGTGTGCCTCGCATAATGGCCTCAGTGCTTGGACATAATGGCATCGCCAAAGAGGGAGTGAAACAGCAAGGTCAGTTTGGATTCTCCTCCACTCTACTCCCTGTTGTTTTCTTTTCTTTCCAGGAGTGCTTGATTGCCCTCCTCTCTGCTTTGCTCTTGCAGGGATCAGAGCCTTATTTTCATTGTGGAAAGGCACTTCTTAATGGGCTGCTCAACCCCCAAGCCCCCCACTGAAAAGAAGGCTCTGATCTGTGTACAAAAATCAGTGTTAAACTTGGTTAAAGCCCCCAGCATAATTCCCTTTGGTAGGAATCTCCACGCTGACACACTCAATAACCAGTGGCATTTCCTGATCAACACCAGTTCACTGCCCTTTTCCATTTTCCACCATGTCTAGCACTTGTAAACATTGCATTTCTTATGGCAATTCTAGTACTATAAACCCTGATAAGGCCTTAGATCGGCATTATACACGACACTGTGGAACACTGTGGGAAATTTAAAATGGTGGCTTATAAACTATTGAGTGCATGTCACCCACTACAGTGGCCAGCAGCATCCAACATTTTGTGTGGGGCAATGGAGATTCAGAAGCTGCTCAAGGGTGCCAGAAGCTGCTCTCCCATGGATAGCCTAGCAAGAATGCTCCTCTAGATCATGAAAAGGACAAGAAGGGCAGAGAAGACACAAATATCAATGCCTTTGCTTCTCAGCCTTGCGAAGCAATGTTATAAGCGTGAGTACAATTTAGCAGAAAATAGGATTGGATTATTATGGTGCCCTGAACATATCTTGCCAAGAGGTGGCTCAATTACAATGGGATTTGTCATCTCTTGCCCAGAGAGCCTCCTGATGTTTGTGAATGCATTTCATCTGCAGCTGCGAACTGTAAATAGGAAAATGGGGGCTTTGTGTATTTTGTGATGAGCAAGGAGTTTTTAAAAAGAACTCCAACAACCTAATAATACCAGGATCTGCACCGCCTGGAGTCGAAATGAGCCAGAACAGAAGATTCTCAAACAGCATGACAGAAGTATCTTTTCTCTGCTGCCCTTGGGGAAAGGGAAGGATAAAGATTTGGAACAGAAAAAGTTGTCCATCACAAGTAAAGCTGCTCCAACTGTACTCAGCTTTCCTTTGAAGGCAATGGCCGTTGGTGTGTTGATTATAAAATCTGAGCCGATTCTCCTTTGAAGCCTTGAATGTGTGACCACACAGCTACATGAGTGCTTTGAAGTTGACGAGAGTCTTAAGACAGCCTTTAGAATCTGGGAAAATGCTAGCAATACAGAAAACAACCTGGTTTTTCCACTCCTCTTTATAGACATACACAATAGAGAGAACCTATTAAGTACTCGTCCCTAGGATGTGCAGCAGTGCTTTGATCTGAGCAGGGCTACCTAAACATAACGCAAGCCGTTTTATTGAGGCTATGTCTGGATAATAATTGGGATTTCCATAGTCCTGAAATTTGGGTGTTTCATGGGTGGGTTAAATGCTGCCATTTAACTTTTTGGTAAGTCTGAATGCACTCCTACTCAAATGTAAAGTGCTAGGTGTTTTATTTTCTATACACACACACACACACACACACACAGGAACAGCATTTTGATGACTATCAGCATCCAACTGGTCATGGGAGGACATGAGGATACTGGAGGACAGTGATGGTGAACCTTTTAAAGACCAAGTGCCCAAACTGCGATTCAAAACCCACTAGTTTTTCGCAAAGTGCCAATACAGCAATTTAACCTGAATACAGGTGGTATGAAGGGGCGATGTTGGGTGCCCACAGAAAGGGCTCCGAATGCCACCTTTGGCACCCGTGCCATAGGTTCGCCAACACTGCTGTAGGAGGAGCAGAGCTGTGACTAGGGCAGGACAGCTGGGCTTTGATTTGGAGCACCAACATTTAGAGGTTGCTGCTGCCGGAAGACAGAAAACCTGGCTGTAGGTACTTGCAGCTAGAAGGGCATGAATCTACTACTCCACACACATATACAATTCTTCCCTAGGCAGTAGGAAATACAAAACAGGCACACTCATAGTGAAACTGATCCAAACACTCACACCAAGGGATTCTTCTGTCCTCTGGCCATGGATGCCAACATATGTCAGCACATGTGACCTAAGCCTAACCAACAGGGCAGCAAAGCTGTGGCTACCAAAACTGCTAGTTACTGTTCTGAAGAGTAGGGGATTTATAGTCCTGGGGAGAGAGAGAGAGAGAGAGAGAGGTCTGCAATTCCTGCTGCCCTTCAACATTGGCTATGCTGACTGTGGTTTGTGGGAGTTGAGATCTAACTTGATGTTAAGGAGCATGGAGCAACATTGTCCTTATCACAGTGTGATTTTCTCAAGATGCATGCCTCAAGCCCATCCAGTAACTAATCCCAATAACTAACACCATATGCTAGATACATGCATTAGAAAACAGAATAGCATAACACAAATAGTCTTTCATAATTTGGGGGATCACATTTGATAAAACATATCATTGTTTGATGGGTGTATATCTGCAAAGCCAGGACGGCAGCAAATTTGCTCCATTCACCTAGAGCAAAGAGGGGCAAAGAAAAAAACTACAACTATTGCCAGCATGAGCTCGCCTTCTGAGAAAGTGCTGGTGAATGTAGAGAATCTTTAAAAAGATTCTTCCACAGTATAAGATTGCCATATTCCAGTTCTTTAAATCTGGATGAGTCAATTTGCATTTGATTTACAAATGAATACATTGTACACACCAGGCATATTCATTTATGTATTTATTATACTTATTAATCACACAGACTTTCCCAAAGGGAACTCTGGGTGGTGAACAAACAAGTAAATAAGGAAATTACTGAAGTACAAAAATTTAAAAATAATAAAACCAACTAAATATAAATAAAACAGCGATAAATGCCTCCAGCAAGGCAAGAAGGGAGGCAAACAACAGGGCGAATGAATCATATGATTAGCTATCATCAAAATGGTCTGTTAAAAGCTATGTTTTTAAGGCTTTCCTGAAAGCTGGCAAAGACTCTGCTAGCTGAATCTCAGTTGGTAATTTGTTCCAGAGCACCAGAGCAGCCACCAAGAAAGACTGACTATGGGCAGAAACCCTGCAGGCCTCCCTAGTGAGGCTAGTGATGCTCTGGTGGGACAGGATGAAGCTGACCTTTGGGAGATACACTCCACCTGATACTCAGGTCCCAAGCCATGGAGGGTTTTGTAAACCAAAACCAATACCTTGAACCTTATCTGGAGGCAATGTATAGCAAATGCAAGAGAGCCAAGATAGGGGTGATGTGGTCAAACCTGCCCGCACCAACCACTAGATTGGCCGCCACATTCTGCACCAGCTGCAGTCACTGAACAAGGGTCAAGGGAAGCCCCATGTAGAGTGTGTTACAGTAATCTATCATTGAGATCTCCAGAGCTTGCACAATTATCCACAGGGAGTCCTCGTCAAGGTATGGGTGAATCTGGGCAATAAGCCTAAGTTGGTAAAATGTCGCCTTGGAACAGCTGCCACCTGGGCCTCCAGGGACAAAGCTGGATCCAAGAAGACACCCAGACTCCTCATTCTATCAACCAGCTGGAGGGCAGTACCCCCCCAAGCTGGGAAAGTGCCACTGCACCCATTCGGGGACCCCTCCAAGGAACAGAACCTTGGTCTTCTCTGGGTTGAGCCTGAGCCTGTTAGTCCTGGTCCACTCCACAACCATGGTCAGGCAGAGATCAAAGGTCCACACAGCCTCTGTTGCAGTGGTAGAAAATGAGAGATAGAGCTGTGTGTCATGAGCGTACTGATGACAGCAGACCCCATGACTACAAAAAAACCCACCCAACAGCCTCATGTAGTTGTTAAAGAGCATAGGGGAGATAGCTGATCCATGGGGCACCCCAGAACCCTCCCAGCTCTACTCTCTGGGCACAGACATCAAGGAAGGATCAGAGCCAGTTCAAAGCAAGGCCCCCAATTCCTGCCTCAGAAAGCCAATCCAGGAGGATTCCATGGTCGACAGTATCAAAGGCCGCAAACAAATTGAAGAGGACCAACAAGGCAGAGCATCCCCTGTCAACCCCCATCAGGAGGTCATCTTGCAATGCGACCAGGGCTGTCTCAGTACCATGCCATGGCCTGTACCCAGACTGGAAAGTATCCAGGACATGATCGTCCTCCAGGAATGACTGGAGCCACTTGGTGGCAACCGGCTCAACCACCTTCCCCCAAAAGGGAACATTAGCTATTGGACAATAGTTGGATGAGTTGTCTGAAGCCAGGCCAGGTCTCTTAAGAATTGGTTGGATCATAGTCTCCTTCAGGCACTCAGGAAGAATTCCATCCCTGAAGGAGGCAGGCACAATCATAGAAGCCCATTCTGGCATGCTCCGCCCCCCCCCCCCCAGCGATCTTAATCAGCCAGGATGGGCAGGGGTTGAACGGAGAAGCCACTGGCCGGCAATGTACCAGCACCCTGGAGGCCTCAGCTGGAATCACAGGCCCAAACTCAACAAATTGAGGAGACCTAGGGGGTGTGGCGCAAGTGAAACTCGGAGGTAGATTAGAGGAACCAGTATCCAGACTGGCACGGATACCCTCTATTTTGGACTTAAAATGGGCTGTGAAAGACTCACTAGTGAAATCACTAGGAGGAGGCCCCTGCTGACCAGGATGGGTGAGGTCTCAAACCACCCAGAACAATTCCACCTGACGATTCAAGGCTTCACCAGTTCTCAGGGAGGCATAAGATCTTTTAGCCTCCCTGACCACCCAAACATAGCATCTGGTCAACATTTTAAATAAAGCCCGATTACTTTCCATCCAATCTGTCCTCCATCTGCTCTCAAGCCTCCTCCATTCCTGCTTCATCGCCCACAACTCAGCCGTAAGCCACAATGAGGAGTGGGCTCGGCAGCAGATGAGGCACTTGGGGGCGATCTGGTCAACACTCTGGGAAGCATCCACATACCACTTATTCACTAGTAGAGATGGGCACGAAACGAACAATGTTTTGTTTCTGTTTTTGTTTTTTTGTTTCGTTAGCTAATGAAACGACAAACAAATTTTGTCTTTAAAATGAAACGAAACGAACAGAAACACCGGAAATTTTGTTGTGCGTTTCGTTTCCGTTACTGCAATATGAGTGAATTGCTTAAAATCCTAAAAAAAATCACAAAAAATTGAAATAAATGGTAACAAAATGGTAACGAAACGAATGAAAACGAAAATGAATTTTTGTAAAAATTCACGAAAAAAGGAAACGAACCAAAACGGACCCTCCAAACGACAAACGAAATGCCATTTTTTTTATTCGTGCCCATCTCTATTCACTAGGGTGTCAACTAGGTCATTAGCCAGACTGTCCGGAAGGTCTCCGAAGGCTTCCAAGAACCGAACAGGGTTGAGGAGCCTCCGAGGGTGGGCCCAAACAGTGGGGCCAAGCTCCCAGTGGGGTGGGGAGGCAATTGCCAGGGAGAAAGTCAGCAAATTGTGGTCTGGCAATGACACAGGATGGGACACACCAATGCTGTGGATTTGCTGACATAAAGGGAGTCAGTCTCTGTAAACAACAGCCACCCCCCCGACCCTCTGACCTGCCCAGAAGCTGGAAAAGAAACCCAGGGGAGCAAAGCTGGGTGAGAGAAGCCCCACCCTCTTAACCCACCAGGTCACAGTAAAACAAGCCACGTGAGCCCGCTCATCCATGATCAAGTCATGGATGGCAGGGATCTTATTGTGGACTGACATGGTATTAATCAGCAAATAGGATAGGTTGGTGGCACTAACAGAATGGCTCCCTGGCATGTCGGGGTGGGTCAAGGGGTCAGAACAGGACACACACCTCAACTGCCTGACCCTGGTTCTTCTTACCAAACTGACTGACCCCATGGCCCAGAGCATATCTACCACATCCTAAAACCACCAGAATAGGAGCCGCCAGCACCAGTGATCGCTACAAACCATCATAGGGGAGGGTAAAAAACATAACACCACAACCCAACAAATGTTAAAAAAAAATCAACCACCAACACCAGCATAAAAAAACACACTACCCACCCCACCAAAAAAGATACAATATAAATAGTACAAACAATATAAGGAATAAAACAAACAAACAAACAAAAACAACACAAATAGCTACAGCCAAGGCAGAAGGGCTCTGCGGATGATATTAACAATCCCCTTAATTTTCTATCCCATCTCTTTCATTCTGTCAATTACCCCTCCCCACCCTTGCATGGTCATAACAATCTGTGCAAATGATAAAGTGGACAGCATTCCCTACAAGTTACTGGTCAAATGCAGAGGCATAGCTAAGGTATCCAGCCCATGGTGACTCAGTCAGTTTTCGCGACCCCTCCTAGCCCCCACTTGACAAGGACCTCTGTGGAGGCTCCAAGGAATCAGCCTAGAGATGAAGTGGAGACTCCACCAGCCACTGTCCTCCTCCACGTCGTCTCCCTCCTCCTCTTCTGCCTTTTCCTCAATCTCTTATGACTGGATGTCCAACATGGGGGCACTTCTTCTAGCTTGCCCAATGCTGTACTGCACAGCCATGCCTTCCACCCCATGGCCAGTCCCCTGCCCTCCCTGCCAAGCCACCATGGTTTTGAGGTTGCCTAGTCCCTTCGGGGCTGGCACAGGCATCGACCTGATCCTGGGTGGGACAGAGGTGGTGGAGTGGGGCACATGAAGGGTGGGGAGAAGAAATGGAAGGAGAGAGGAAGGGAAGAGAAAGCTGAGGCAGCCAACAAGCCCCCAAGATGCCTGGAAGGAACCAGATGGGAAGCTGGTGCCTTCTTTGCACTGGACTGTTTCTCTCTCTCTCTCTTGGAGGCCCCTCCTATTGACAGATCGACCCACATGAAGGCGATATGAGGGTTGGGGGTTCACTGTGGCTGCCCAATGATCCCCAAACTAGAAATTATAATTTTGAGAGGCGGGCGAGGATCAAAGTGAACGTGCCTGGACTTTCCATGCATCAAGCAGCTCTGCCCCCTGCATTCTTCCCAATGGATATAAAACCCCACAAGCAGGCCTCCCTTTCCTCTCCAAAGGACGTGATGGGGAGGGGACAAAAGGGGGGGAGGAACAGGAATCAGAAAGGTCCCTGGGCGGTCAATCAACTCCCATTTGCCCCGTCAATAGAAGCATGACAGAGGGGTGGGGCACAAAGAGGGGTGGGGCACAAAGAGGGGTGATGGAAAGAAGTGGGGGGAGCTGCAAGACACCCCCAACACGTGCCTCCTCAGGAGGGAGGGAGGGAGGGAGAAGGAGGGATAGGATGTGGTCATCGGCAAGAGAAAGTGAGTCCCTCTCCCCCTGCTGGACTGGGTGGGGTGGGGCCTTAGCCATCCCTGCGGAGAAGCCTGGCATGCTCAGCCCCCAGCCGATCCTGAATAGGACCTTCTCACATTGGAAGGGGAGAAGTAACAGTGGTGGCAGCAGCTTGGGAAGATGGGGTGTGAGGTGCAAAAGGACAGAGTGAGGAAAGGGCTGCGATCCAAGGCCCACTCCGTTTCCATAGAAGCCTCCTTCTCATGCTGCACTCCCCTCCCTGATGGCAGCAGATGCCAGTGCACATGTTGGGAGGGGAAAAGAAGGAGAAAGTGTGAAGCCACCATGGTAGGTTGGGAAAAGAAGGCAGCTCTGAGGAAGGAGCGTTCCAACAGCCCCATGTGCATGCATGCACACACCTTCTCCCCATGAGCCCCCTGAGTGGGTACGAGAGGGTGGGTGGACAAGCTGGAGAGGGCCGGTGACCCAGCTGAGCGGCATCTAGGACTCCTCCTTCCCCTCCCCCTCCTCTTCCGAAGGAGGCTGCCTGCTCTGATAAGGTGCTGGTGGCCATATAACATCAACTTGGTGCCCCCAGATCACTGCTCCTGGGGGCACGTGCCCCTGTTCGCCCTCCCCAGTTATGCCACTGGTCAAATGCCTGCTGCTTTAGGTAATAAAAATCACCCCAATGTAGATGCATTGAATCAATAGGAATTTAGTGAGTCAGCTCCTGTGTAAGTTTCATTGATTAACATGGGTCTGTTCTCACCATGCAAGTGGCCATTAGAGTGGGCTAATTGGAATCCTTGGAACCTAAAGCAAGTTGACTCATTAAATTCCCATGGATTTAATGGGCTCAATCCAGTGCCATTTGCCACACTGAGGAACAGGATTTTGGCCAACATGTCCAACGAAGTTATGTGTCTCTTTGTTCCTTTTGTTGCAACTCACTGACATAATTACCTCTGAAAGGTATATCTTTGTAGCAAAAATTTATATATTTCAAAGCAAGTGCCAGTCAATTTATGGCATTTGGCCCCCTATAATGTCACCTTTTCCATAAGTAATTTCCACCACCCACTGATAGAAGAGCTTTCTATATTTCTATCCACAGCAGCTGTGTTTGTTTCCCTGCTGTGGCTTATCCTGCCACAGTGAATAGGACTTTGAATAAATACAAATAAATAAGTTTCCTATGAGGATTTATTTAGCTGCACCAAGACCCCTTTGATTTAGTACTACATATGTATGAATAAACAGCCTGCTGTAAAAACAGTACTAGTGTTCATGTTGCGTTCAGTACTAAATTTCATTCTTTTGCACAGTCCCAGGGCACCCCCAGAAAAAGGGAATGATAAACCTCTTCTGGGTAGTCTCTATGTAGAAAACCCTGGAAAGAGATGTCATAAGTTGGAATCGACTTGATGGCACATTGCTGTTTTAACAGCAGCCGCAGCATAGATACCACAAACAATCAGTCAAATTTATAAAAACATTGGCCAGTATTATATAACAGATACAAGTTTTAACCAAATACCTGTTAAATATATTGGCACAATATGTTTGCTGTTCCTAATCTTGCCTTTTGTGTAGTTCTGATGGTGTTATTTCTGAGATCTGCAACTGCATGCAATATTGTGAAAAAATTCTTGATATTCTTTTCAAAGCCCTGATGATTAAAGGGACCACTGACATTTTTTTCTTCCACAAGTGAGATGTTTCAATTGCCATGTCTCTAGCTTCAACTCCAGTATCTTCTGGAATTACAATGCCAATGATCCAGACATTTCTGCATTGTATTAATACCAGGTATGGTGTGTTACATTCAAGCAGTCCCCCCCCCCCAACACACACACATATCTCTACTTTCATAAGAGCTTTTATTTTTGAGAGGAAGATCGGGAATAGAGTTCAATTAATGGTCCAAACAGCCACTGGTTGCCATGTCAGGAATCTGGGTTAAACCCGCCTAAATAGATAACATGGCAATCTTTCCCCTATATTCCTCTCTGCATATCAGGTGAACAATTTTGAGGACAGTTGCTGTGGATAAAACAAATCAGGAAAGAGGCTGCTATTAGAACAAAAAGAATGGAAATGCTTGAAGAAAAGGTATTGCCAGGTGGTACAATTCTGTTTTTTTCTCTCTCTCTCTTTCTAAATGGATTGTTTCAACTTCAAAGAGTTTGTGGGCTGCCCTATTTCATACCTCTATGAAGTGTTTTTGAGCCATAAGGCAGAAAAGGCTACAGAAGCCAGACTAAAACAACCAGAAAAATCAGCAGTAGCTGAACACACCCTGAAACAAACTGGACATGAATCCTCTTCCAGGGCACAGAGGTACTGGACAACACTACCAATCACTATGTCAGACTACACAGGGAAGCCATTGAAATCCACAAACATAAGCACAGTTTCAACAAAAAAGAAGAAAGTCTAAAAATCAACAAAGCCTGTCTTCCAGTACTGAAAATTACAGCCTGCAAAAGATCAAAGTTCAATTATTCCCACCCAGCCACAAGCACCCTTGATCAGTTCACACAATAGAACAGCTAACAATTCCCATCAACTACAGAGAGGAGTGCTGCCACCCTTCTTAATTCCTCCATCACAATGCAACTAACACCTATTCTCCTGCATAGGACAAGTTTCTTCTTTCCCACAACTTTAAAACCACACAGTCTCACTCACTCTATACCACAGAGCACAGAGAAAACTCCCAGTTCTCTGAGCTTCTTGCCTTCTGAAGATGCCAGCCACAGAGTCTGGTGAAACATTAGGAAGAAAAAAATTCCAGAACATGCCAAACAGCCCAAAAAACTCACAATAGCTATCAGATCCCGGCTGTGAAAGCCTTCGAGAATAAATTGAAAAAAATAATAAACTTCCTCTTATTATGATAAAAATGTTCTGGCAAGAATGTACAGATCATATTGAACTGCGGTCTCCTTCAGTTGATGTCTGCTTCCACTAGCACTTATTTATTTCAATACATTCACACAGAGACTCTGGTAGATTTGAATGAATATTTTTGTTTACTCCTAGTTCTTCTTATGTAACAACAGATATCATACTTTGTGGAAATGTTAACTTGTTACTTTACTGGGCTTAACTGCTTAAAATTACTTTATAATTAACTGATCGGTTTCACTGCTGATAGAACAATTGATTTTAACTGTTCTTCTGACCTCATAATGCTAACACTGGCAGAACACTAACTGGCAGGAAAGAAAGAATCTGAGGTAGAAAGGGAACTATTGGCTATTACCAAGTTGATTGGCATTCATTGTACCTCCCTCCCAGCTAAAACCTTTAAAAGGCATCATAAGAGGGTGAAATATATCCTACAAAAGATATTAGATAGATGTTCTGTGTCAAAAAGGATCTGATGGGAATAGCACTCCCTTTCCCCCCTGCCATCTAATAGCCCAATGTTTTTACATATGGATGACCTGTAATGTTTGTTTTACAAGACAAAATGGATGTCCTGTATATACTGACTGGGAAAGCTGGGGACTAAGTAACACCTGTCAATTTATCAAATGGTCCTATGCCTCTTCAAGGTGTTTCATCCCTCTAAAAGCTATAACGGTTCTTTTTGAACAAAGGTTGTTTTCTCATCATATAAAATAACTATGACTTGTAATGCTTCTTATTCAGCATTGTGGCTCTTAGATTTATTATTTTATGGAGCGTACCTCTCTAGGCTTCTTCTTTTTTTTTTTAAAAAAAAAAGAGAAATCAAAAAGAATGATGCAATACTGACCATCTTTCCAGCGTTCTGGGACAGAAGATCGTTTTAAGAATACTTTATCTACTCCTCTTAGACTACTATATTTTATTCATGTTTTCTTTTCAAAGAGTATTGTTACATTTCAATGTGCACATTCACTAATTTAATTAACTAAAGAGTTATCCTATGTGTCTTTTACATAGTGCAAAGACTGGGGTAATCAATACCGTAGAGGATCCCACCACCATGTGACTGCCCTTCTACTCTTTAACTTACCTAACATGATGGATAATGTGGCGGCATTAGCAATACAATATAGCTGCTTATAAGCAAGGTATCATTTTCTTAAGCACTTTGTTTCAGGCAGCAGGAATTCCCATATTCATTCTCTCCTCTCTGTATGTGAACACACACATGTGCATGCATGGATGCACATACACCACCCTCTAAATATAAGGGCAATAAAATTTTGCCAGTTATCTGGTTTAAAGAAAAATGGGACTTGGGTTATTTCAACAGTGAGAAAAGCCAGACACAAAGGTTTATTTAATCTGGTCCTCTGGTGTACAAGGAAACCAGCTGGAACATTTCCCCCCTCAACCTTCAAGGTCTCCTATTCTGTCTTTCAGGAGATTTCTTACTCCCAAGGAGCCTGTTCTTCTAGCTAGTAATTCACCATTGTTGTGCACACTACAAATAATAAGAAATGACTGGAATGAATTAATCTGCTTTCAATGAACCTTAAAATATCTTGAGGATCCCCTTAAAGTCCATCCCAAGTTTCAAATACGGAGATTTGATGGCCTTGGACCTATGGCAGAAACACACACTCTTTTACCATTTCACATGGATTTGCTTGCAGAAAACTGAAACAGGAGCAATCACTTTGGGATTTTTAATTAAGGCAAAAAAAGTAATTTAGAACAAAATCCATTTAGGGAAAACTCAACATGATATAATCTCTAAACCTGAATGGAAGAACCCCTTGGCTAACTTCCAGAAGTTCATGTTTCTCATATGCTCTATGACAGTAGAGGAGGAAGAAACAGAAATGAACTCAAAATGGGGGAAAGAAGCCTATATCCATATATGCACTTAGATCTGGGGAAAACACCTGGGGTACCTAGCTGTCAATCATACCCTTTAATTAGTTCAGACAAGTTATTATATGTGCTTATGCTCTACGCAAGAGAAAACACTCACTATGGCTCTATGCAAGTTTTCAATGTGTGGTGTATTGTAGAGGACACAATCAGCCTAGGACCCAAGAAACAGACCGAGAGATGCATGGTGGTCAAGTTCTGTCTTTCTGCCTTGTTTTATCTCTATATAATTTACATTTGTCAATCTTTTAATTTAAGAAAAGTATTTTTTTATAAGCAACCAGTATGTAGCTGGGATCCCCTTTGAAGAATTGTCCATTTCCTGTTATGATATGGAAGAGAGTAAAATGTTGGCATGAGCAAACAAGAAGCCTAAGAATGCAGGCTGGCTTCTAAGAATGTTAGATAACCCTACACTATAGGCAAACCTGCCCACTTTCTCATCTCTTTCACACAGGCTATAGGCTAACTCTCCAGGTTTCACATTTGTAATTTGGGTTCCATCTATTCTCTTGACTGGAAAAATCTATTTCTGACAAAAGGTGGGGGCAGTCATGATGTGATGAGAGGAAATGGACTTGTAAACATGTGCAGTAGCCTTTCTCTTTCTCCCTTTTGCTTATTGAACCCTCTGTGAACTCTGTGCCTTTATTAAACATCTCAAATGGTGTCTTCCCCTACTCATTCTGCAGGTCACACCTTAGACCTGGAGCCACAAAGAAACTGAGGCAGAGACTCATCCACCCAAAAGACCCGATACCAAAACACAAAAGGAGCATTGATGGCCTATAGCTAAGCCTTCTTCCGTCTATACAAATGACACAATCAAACATGTTATGGAATACAATAGGCCACAACTTTATTGGTAACAGCAGCAGTTATCTGGCTAGGCATTGGAGGTGGATCCAACCATTGAGGGTCCCGTTTGCCCACAATGACAATGTTCCCAACAAGCAATCTCCCAGATGGGATCCCAGATGCCATGTGGACATAGGCCACATTATGGCATCATACCCTGGGGGGGGGGTGTACAGGCATCTCCCTGAGCTGAGATGCCTCACCTTCCCACCCCCTCACCACCACCGGTTTACCTTTGAACGCCACCAGCAGCCTACTGCCTGCCTTCTGAAAGCCACTGGATCCATCCCAATGCCTTAAAATGCCAATTGTTGTGACAAACAAACAATATACAGCAACTGAACTCTAACATTAACAAACTGGGGGGAGAGTTGGGTATTGCTATTTCAGCGGGACTGAGCTCCTTCCGGCCTGCCTCCTCTTTTTAACCCTTCACGATGTACAGCCGTGATGCCATTCTGCCTCCATCCTTGCAGCTGGCAGTCCCGCCCTCCTGCTTTCCAGGGGCCAATCACCAGCTGGCTACATCCTGGTCTCTTTCTTCCTTGTTGGTGGCTCCACATGGCAGTTGCTATTACCACCACCGCCCTGACTCCAGAGCCACCCCGGCATCAATGCAGAACCCTGGTAAGTCAGGGTCCCATCTATATAATACATGTGGTCCAATGCAGTGGGGAGTGTGCAGACTTCTACATTGGGGAAGCTATACAGCCATTTAAACAGAAGGATGGCCCAACATAGCTCAAAACAACAGGTAACAGCTCAGAACCAGAATCAGCTGTACACCTCCACCTGAAGGACAAAGGGCACTCATTCAAAGAGGATGTACACATATTAGACAGAGAAGATAGGTGGTTTCAGAGAGAGGAGTCAGGAAAGCCATTCATGTGAGCGTTGAAAACCCCTCTCTCAACAGAGGTTGGGGACTCAGGCCCAGTCTATCTGCCACTAATCAGGCTATTTCAACAATACCTGGACAAATCAGAAATACTTCACGCCTTCACCACCAAGGCCATAGCTAATGACCCATACTTTGTGCACTTTAGGCCATTGTTCAACATAAGACTACTGAGACTGCTGTCTACCTAACAATTGTTGATCTTATGAGCCTATTTCAGACCAGGATAAGAGGTCAAAGTGAACTATAAATGGGAGGACTCGCAACTAGCTTTCTTCAGACTGATGAAGCTGTTTGGAGAGCAGTGAAACGTTTCAATCTCTCAAGAAAAATAAGTCCAGTTGCTGTGACTCAACCTCCAGAGAGGTTGAGTCACAGGGCTACAGGGCTAGGGCCACAGTAAGTTGGCAACAGCTTGACAGCAGGTAACATGCGTGCCTGTTCTTTCCAATGGTTTCCCACACCAATCCAAGCAACAGAGAAGAAGACATTGCTCTGATGTGACACAAAAGAAGCACATCCTTTTTCAAAGATTCTGCTTGCAGAGAAAAGTGTGTGCAGCAGCCTGTTTAATTAACTGTCTAGAACTGACAAAGACAAACTCCCCATTCTTTATCACTGTGTTTCTGTGTATCACAATTAAGCTTGTGTACTTAATGTAGCATGAATACAAAATAAAGCTGAAGGTTGGGATCATTAAATAAAGAGGCATGAAAAATCAAGGTACAGATGAAGTACACCAATGTGAAGGGTTTTTTTTTAAAGGCTGGTACTTACTGTACCCATTCGCCATTCTGTGCTGTGTTATACTGTGCTATGCCTGATGCCATGTTTTGATGAGACTATCCTCTACAGCAGTTTCCCATTCCCTGAGAATTCAAGACAAAAGCTGAGGCCAAGCATGAGTTCTGGTGATGTCTCGTTGGGGAGCGGGGGGGGGGGTTATGATGTCATAGACTGAGGCTAGGCAGGAAAGCAGTGGGCAAAGGATCGACTACAGGCATGTCCAAACTTCGGCCCTCCAGATGTTTTGGGCCACAACTCCCACAGTCCTTTGCCATTGGAAATAGAGGCTTGGAATTCTGGGAGTTCTGGCCCAAAACACCTGGAGGGCTGAAGTTTGGATGTGCCTGATCTACTAGGAAACTAATGAAGCTTTGGCTTCAGGGCCCCTAATCTGAGAAGGGCCCCAGGAATAAATCTGATCGACATTTTTTTTTAAAAAAAATATGTATCATGAAGAAGATAACAGAGGTTACCTAGACTTCGTTGCGTATTGCATCGGGGACCCCAGGCTTCAAGACATCAAGGGAGAGGAGCCTTCTCTGTTGCTACACCCAGACTCTGGAACTCCCTCCCACAGGAAACTAGCCTGAGCCCATCTCTGCTGTCTTTCCACAAGCAGGCAAAACCTTTCTCTTTAGTCAGGCTTTTCCTTAATGACTGGTGATCTGAGAGGGGGTTTTGTGCTCTGCTGTTTTAAAAGTGTTTAAATACTGATTTTATTAACTATATGATTTGTATAATTTATTTTTATATAGTGATTAATTCTTTTTTTAATATTTGTCATGAAAGACAGCCTCTTTTTGCTTTTGGATGTGCTCAACTATATGCAGTATCCAATTTAGAAGGGAAGGAATTATGTCAGCGGGCCTGTAGCTACAATGATAAAACAACCTTAGTCGGTGGAGTCTGTCTACCAAGAGTAGGGGACCTACAAGTCATGTTTTTTTCTCCTTCCTGCATCTACTTGCCTTTAGCTATCAATGAGGCCAGCTTTGTCTATGAGAGAGAATGAGATCCACCCTGCTTCTAATACACTGTGCACAATCTGCAGTGTCATCAGCCCCAGTCTCTTACCATGAGGTAAAGTGAGCCTGTCATCTGATGGAAGATGCTGGGAGGGCAGAAGTGGTAACAGCCAACATATTTGTCTCCTCCAGAGTGGCTTCCTTCTGCCATTCAGCCTCTCCTAGGCCCCCTACCTAGCCTAACCCATCCAATGTACTGGAGGACTTCTCTTTCACCAGTAGCAGAAGAAGATGGAATTGCCAGTCTAGAATGGGATATGGAAGTATAGTATCTTTTGCCTGAGCCAGCATAATGCCATGGGCTAATCCTCAGGGTCATCTATAGCAACACCTCTGAAGGGGATGTAGTATGCCTGATGCTGTCTTCATGTTGGCCTTAGGGGAAGGCAGGCTTGAGCACAGGGCAATATGACAGTCTCACATTCCAGACCTGCAATAGAAGCAGCTGCGGCGTATGGCTTGCTCGCAAAGCAGGGAGTAGGTGGGGGTTGCAATTGGTCCTGGGGGCCGGGTTCAGGATCCTGAGGGGCCGCATCTGGCCCCTGGACCATACGTTGAGGACCCCTGTCTTAATTGTACTGGACTGTATGTTGTCCTTCATTACTATAAGCTGCCTTGTGTCCTTTTCCAAGGAGAAAGGTGGGGTAGAAATAAATAAATAAATAAATTTAAGTGCTATGGGATGATATATAAGCAGCATGCTTTCTTTTCTTTTCTTTTCTTTTCTTTTCTTTTCTTTTCTTTTCCCTTTCCTTTTTTCCTTTTCTTTCTTTTTTTGCTTTTGCTCTAAATCTGTTCAGACATAAGGTGACCCTTCCTCTGAAATAATAACGAATGGTTCTCTGAGTGCAAAATCTTAAAAGATAAAACATTCAGAGAATTCCAGATGTTATCATAAATCAAACCACTAAATAGCACCTGTTACCATAACTATCCTTAAAAGGTTGCAAAGTCCAAAATCAACAATTTCATATCTTCAGGCTATATTCAGAGCAAACACATCTAGGAGTTCATCATCTTCAGAACTGCTAGCAAAATGGGCAGTTCTTAGAAGAAAAGCATAACTTAGAGACAACCACAAGCCCCATGGTACAGTGATTAAATTGCAGTACTGCAGTCTAGCCTCTAGTAACAAGCTGAGTTTGATACCAACAGGTACAGATAGACATGGGCACGACTCGGCGAAATTTTCATTTCCGTTTCCGTTTTTCGTTTCCATTACGTAATGGAAATGGTAACAATAATTAAGCCATCAGAACTCGAACTCCAACCGAAAAAAGAAAAATTTGGTCGGGTTTTTCGTTTTTGTTTGTGGCATCGTGGCGATCGCGCAATGCAAAGCACAGAAAAAGTTGTTAAAAGTTTTTTTTTAAAAAAACCCGACTCCTGGCCAAAAAAGCAGGCGAAAATATACCTGCCTGAGGCTTTGCCACCTACCAGAGGGGTGGTTTCTGAGGGGTCCCCGGCCTTCCCCCCCTCTCCTCCTGTCCTGGGCTGCTTGCACCAGGCTGGGCGGGGGATCATCCTCGTCATCTTGCCATGCCATGAGGTGGGGGGGATCCAAAATGGCGACCGCAATTTTTCTTTTGAAATCGTGGTCAAAAAAACACACCAAATCACCACAGAAACATGTGAAATTTATTTATTTTAAATGCCTGAATTTTAATAGTAGCAGCAGTGGGTTTTTTTATAGCAATAAAATGTCGTATTGATTTTATTTTATTTTATTTTATTTTTTATTTTTTTAGACCTGCCCATTTGGGCTGGGCATGGGATGGGACCATGCAATTTTTTTGAACCATTCCACCAATGGCATCGCCAGGTTTTTGACTGACACTTCTGGATGTCTCGGAGGGCATAAAAAGCCGAGGCACCTTCCAGAAATCACAGTCGGGTGTATGGATGTGGTTGAGGGAGGAGGGCTGGCTGCTGGTGCTGGTGTGATCCAATCGAGATTGAGGAGGGAGGCTGGAGGCTTTAGGATTTAAGTTAGGCAGGCAGGGAGGGAATTCAATTTAGAAAATAATTTGTTTGATTCCCTGCAGCTTTGTCTGCTGAAGGGAATAGCAGTTTATTCTTTATTTCTTCTCTGGCAGTTTGTGAGGATTTTTTTCTGATATTGGATAAAGGGGGAGGTTTGACTGGGAGTGGAAGGTGTGGATTTATTTTAAAAATATATTATATACTACCATTTATTTTCTATTTTCCCAACTTCAATTTGCTTGCACACACACACATTTGGGGTGCAAGCCAAGAACAGAACCTCTATCCTAAGTGATATCCTAACTGCCCATTCGCCTGCCCGCCCGCACCGCCACCCGCCTGCGGCCCGTGCCGCCGCCCGCCCACTCGCCCGCCCGCGGCCACCACCCGCCCGCTTGCCTGCCCGCGCCTCCCCCCTGCCACTGTCGCCACCCGCCCATGGCCCCCACCACCACCCCTGCCCCCTGCCCCCCGCCGCCTAGGGCGCAAAAACACCTAGCGCCAGCCCTGATTGCAGGACGCCCCTATGCTCTGGGAAGTCAAATCGCGCTAAATCGCGGTGGAAATGACAAACGACAAACGAAACAATGAAACGACAATTTTTTGAAAAATTTCGCAACAAACAGAAAAGACCCAAAACAGACCCATTCCGACAAATGAAAACTCGAAACGTCATTTTTTCTGGTCGTGCCCATGTCTAGGTACAGGTATCTGGTACAAGGTTGACTAAGCCTTCCAGCCTTCCATGTTCAACAAAATGAGTTCTCAGCTCACTGGGGGTAAGTTGTGGCTTACATAATTATGTTGTAAACCACCCAGAGAATGCTCTGGAACTACAGGGTGATAGAGAAGTTGAAAGGAACAAAGAGCAAAAGTTGAGGATTACCCTTCCGTACAACAGGAATCAAGCCATATGTGCCATTTTTCATCAAAGCTCCCTGGAATGTAGTTCTGCATTCTATCAGCTGGAGCTGAGAAAAGCAAATTCTTGAACTTCCCGTACTCACAAACACCCCCTACCCACCCCACATCCCACATCCTCAACCAACACATTCCATCAAGCTGGTAGATTCTTGGCACAGTATCTTGGTGAAGTAACTATCTTAAGCCCTGTCAGCATTGTTGCTGAATGAATGTATATCAAAAGACTGGTATGCACGGCTCTCTCTTGTCGGATCAGAACACATGCTGTCAATCTCCACTTTCTGACATTTACAGTATTAACAATGGCACTGATTTTTCTTTTATTCCAATTGCTACTGTTGTTGTTTCACCGCCTTAGACGTTGGATGAAGTCTTGCTGTGAGTAATGTACCTAATTCCTTCACTGTGGTGATATGTGCCTTGTATTATTTGCCTTTCTGCAACACAGAGAGGGGAAGGGATGTTATTATTCAACAAGGCAATAATTTGGTTGTGGAGAGAGCTTCTACTAAGTATGAATTATAGATTAGTCTCAAGACATTAATTTTTTGTTGTTTTATGCTGTGCTTTCAGTCTTTCTCTCAGTGGGTTCTGAAGCCTGATTCATGCTGGTAATAAATGGAAACAAGTTAAAATCAGAAGTTTGTATTCCCTCACTGTTCACTAACTTCCATATAAGCAAGCTTTCAATCCGTTTTTTATTATTATTACCCAGACTGGGTTTTGTAAGTCAATAACCAAGACTCAAGGAGCAAATTTAGGCGCACTCAAAAGCACAGCCATGCACAGCAGCCTTGTAAGAAAATTCTAATGTCACAAATGCTTCTGAAACTCTTATAGTCTAGAAAGAGCTTTTCCATGTTATATGGGGAAAGAACAGAGGAGGCTGCTATTCAAAAGCATAAGTAGGTCTAAACATAGGGCTTGTATGTGGGTGAATTAATACAGGAAACACATCCATATCTTAGCTGACGAGATATTAATTGAGACATTAGATCCCCAACACGTCACCAAGGCACCTTTCCTCTGTATGACATAAAGAAAATATTTAGTTTATTTCTTGGATTTGAACCCCAACTTTCTCTGCAACAAACAGGATGGATAGCAACTAGCAATGTGACAGTCTCATAATAAAGTACAGTAAAATAAAATGAAAGTGTAAAACAGATTTAAATTACACCAATGAAATGGGGTGGGAGATAGCATTTGCCCAGGGGGTGTACTTGTTTATGGAAAGCTTGTTTAATTGCCAAGGACAGGTTTTCCTCTGCTGATGGATGACCAGGGGGAGAGCAGCCTCATTTCCATTGCCTGGGGATGTCCATGAAGTAAAGTTGTTTGAAGGAGGTGTGTGTGTTGTTGTGTGTCGTTACAGTCGTGACCGACTCTTCATGACTCCATGTCCATGCAGTTTTCTTGGCAGAAATACTGGAGCCTACAGCACCTGGTATTCCCTGGTGGTCTCCCATCCAAGAACTAACCAGGGCCAACCCTGCTTAGCTTCCAAAATCAGGCGAGATTGGATGTGCTTAGAGCATCTAGGCAGCTTGAAGGAGGCGTGGGGAGGGACAAATCTTCTAGGTCTGCAACAGGTTTTGAGCACATTAATGGCATATTCCAACAGGTGATAGATGAGGACCATGTTTTCTTTACTTGAAACCAGGTATCCGTGCATGTCTCGGAGAAGCAGAGAAATCAGAACTCACATGGACATACTAGCCTTGAGACAAAGCAAAGATATACTAAGCATCACAATTTCTCTGTCTCCTCTTAGAGACTACATAAGAGTTGGCATCTGTGCCTAGCATCCCTGAATAATGCTGTGATCCAGGTGCTCAGCAGAATGCCCAGTATTGACACCTGCTTTAAATCCTGATGATACTGATGCTACTTTTAGGATCCCTCCTGGTAGCATTCTTCTCCATTTTACTCAAGGTAGTAGGTTTCCCAGCAATAGCAGCTAGACCTCAGAATTCGCCCACCATTTTAGATTCCCCACACTGTCCTAGAGCAACAGCCCTTTGGCGTACTGAAGGTAATTAAAAAGTTGTTCAATTCTACTTTGAACAGTTGAGTAACTTTCAGAAGACAGTCTGACCCTCTTTTTATACCACATTGTATTGGAGCATTGCATTGTCTGAGGAGCACCATGGACTTCCTTAGAATTACAAACCTTATTCAGTCATTACTTACTAGAGATGGGCACGACTCAGCGAAATTTTCGTTTTCACTTTCGTTTTTTGTTTCCGTTATGCAACGAAAATGAAAATGAAAATTTTCCAAAAAAACAAAACGAAAACGAAAATGAAATGAAAAATTTTGCCCTGTTTTTCGTTTTCGTTATGGCAGACACATTCCAACGAAAAGAATGCTAACGAAAATGGAAAAATTTCATTTTTGTTTTGTTTTTTGTTTCATTTCGTAATGAAAACGAAAATGAAAAATGCGCAAAAAAAACCCCGAAGAACAAAAACGAACCGAAATGGACCCCAAAACGACAAACGAAAAATGAAAAATTATTTTTTTGAGTCGTGCCCATCTCTATTACTTACTTGTTTGATAGCCCCTCCCTATTCATCTTCACTTTCTCCGTGGGAGTGATGGAAGAGGAGAACCCCCTGCTTATGTATAGGCTTTATGGGCAAGCAAAAACCCTGGAAAGCTTAGTTTCTTCCTCCTGAGTAGCACCTATACATGAGCAGAAGGTTTTCTTCTTCAGAGGCATTGCTCTTCCCATGGAAAAAGTGATTACAGAAAAGGGATGCACTGGTTGGTCTCTAAAGCCCTCATGCCACATTTGCTTTTGAGTGTTTTTTCCACAGTTATAGGCTATCCTTTTTTAATGCCCTAATGGCTAGTTGCCTTTTCTTTCAGAAAGAGGCGACCACGCCCCCTTTCACTCATCTGAGCGCTTTTTCTTAGAACCACGGCTGGGGGCTGTACTTTTCTCCAAGGCTTACAGAGGCACCTTTCAACAGTGAGTCTACTTTGCTGTGGACATTAAAGGACACTTTTTAATCACTAAGGATGAGAGGACAGGTAAAGTGCCTTTTTTTTTGTACAGGATACCATGTGACTGAAAAAGACATCTTTTCAAAATAAACGCCTCAGATCCGCCATGAGATAGCGTTCTGTGTTAATATCAACCAGCTAGGTAACAACTATCTGGCTGGTTAGTTCAGTGAGTTAGGCTGTGGACAGAGTTTGGTTTTTCGATTCCTCAGTATGTGTTCTAGAAGAAGAGCTCTGGATCCTGACTATCTCACCAAGAAGGAATAGTAAGCATTGTCTGAGTACTCTACTGGTAATCAACCCTGGAAAGGGGGACACTATAAGTCAGGATGGACTTAACTGCACATAACAATAATTGCGTAATGGTTATTTGCAAATCGTGCTGTGTCTATCAGCAATCAGTTGGGTCCTCTAGATTCTTGGCCAGCAACTATCAATTCTAGACAGTATAGCCAAAGGTGAAAAGTAATGGGAATTATCATTGGAAAAAAAAACACCTGGAGGGCCACAGCTGCTTATCCCTGATGTGGACTGATGTGGCTATATCAGCTTTAGAATAACTGTCTCTGAACCTCTGTTCAAATAAACTTGCTTTTTTTAAAGGCAGGCATACATTTTCACAGGGAGAATGAGTAGGCGTTGCCTATTCAGCCTTTGTGAATACAGTTAGAATACACACACTTGGATGTGTAATGTCAGGTATCCAATTTTTCTTTCTTTAACAGATATCCTTTTCACAGAAACATAATATAAGCTGCTAACCTAAAATGCAAGTACACTTTCAGCTCCTACAAAAAAAAAACAACAACCAAAGAGGTGATAACTTTTCTTTTCTATATAGCAGCAAGACAATCTCACGGCAGGCCAGACTGTTAATTAAAAATGCAGCACAGCAGCTACCTGTTGGGAAATTTCACTTCTAGAAAGTTCTATTCAGCACAGCAAAAGGATTTGGAAAATGTAGCTGCCAAATGGCCATTGCGTGCATCTCCGTGAATAAGGCTTCATTCAGGCAGAGCACCCCTCAGATAGCTTAATTTGTATGTTCCATCTTGCCACTGAATGCCCAGATACTTGCTGTGGTCAGTCAAAAGCTTAAGCTGTTACTGAACATCCTTGAAAGGTGAAAGTAGAAATGAGGAGGCTGAATGGCTGCCTTCTACTAGACTGTCCTTCTTCATTCTAGCCCCTTCATAAAGCAATTGCATGCTGTCCTTTCCCCCTCTCCCTTTCTTGTCGAGTATTTCAATTACGTTTGAGCAACTGTGATGCCCAAAGGCTTGTAAGTGAAGATCTAATTTATTCTTCTAAAAGACAGTATCTCAAGCCAGTGTTAGCTCTTCCTTTTTACCATGACTCACGCACTGATTTGTGTGTGCACACATTCATGTACACAGGGCATTATCACATTCCACAAATCCCTCCTTAGTTAGGTCCAGTAGAAGACAGCATCATTCATTTAACCATGAAGGAATTTTATGCCCATCTGGCTCTACAGTATATGGAATGGATGCTCTCTCTCTTTCT
>JAHTLZ010003526.1:63561366-63594226 GCA_023846285.1 Phrynocephalus versicolor
CTCTCTCTCTCTCTCTCTCTCTCTCTCTCTCTCTCTCTCTCTCTCTCACACACACACACACACACACACACACACACACACAGAGACCTAGTAAATGGTAGAACAATGTGTATGGCAGGTGTGTTGTTTTTGTAGGGCAGCTCTTTGTATGACCAAAAAGTGGAGAATGATTGCTCAAATGGAAGACCAAAGGGGAACAATATTTGCATAAAATATGCATATGATGAATATCTATTGTGGAGAAAAATGCAGAGATAATTATTGTAAATTAAACAGAAATGTAATGCATCTCTTCATTATGGGCAAGCGTAATGGAACGCAAATCTAGGCTATGAATATTTATGAACCAATCAAATAGTCTGTAGGTGGGATAAAGAGTATACAAACAAGTGTGTATAGAACTGACAGTTAGATAGGGTCTGGAGAGGGTCTGGTTAGGGACTGCAGAGGATCTGAATAGGAGCTATTTAGGGAACAACTGAGTAAGGAAATGAACATACAGTGACCCCCACACACACACCTATTGCAGGGGTTAGACACCCAACCCGTGATAATTGAAAATCCGCGATATGCGGATGCAGGTTAGGTCAGCCCTGGAGTGCCTAGCTGGGGGCTCTTGGACTTATCGGAGGCCTCGGAAATGATTTTCGGCAATTCGGAAGCCACTTCTGGTTTACCGGAGGTCACTTCTGGTTCACAGGGAGGCCCTTTGGGGACCTCCAGGAGGCCTGGGAAGGCCCTCGCAGACCCATTTGGGACAGCACCAGGTTGGGGGTAAGTATGGGAGGCCTGAAACAGGCCTTTCCCCCCTTAACCCGGGGGGGGGGGGTTCATATACTGTGATATAGCATGATATAGCGTGATATATTTTTCATATACTGTGATATACTGTGGTCCCGTGATATAGCGGAACCACAGTATATGAACTGTGAAAGGGCGGGGAACCACTGTATAATTGTTTTGTGTTTAATGTTAAAAGCCTCAAGTGAATAGTATGCTGTGAAGATTCTTTTAACTTAAATAAACTACAGTGTTATTTTGAAACTTTAAAGCAGGTGCCAATCTCTGTTTATTTATTAGCTAAATCATAATTGTTTTTGGAAATAGTGGCAGCAGAAAAGGAACCAGGTCACATCACAGTTCTAATAAGTGGCAGGGGTTTGTAAAATCCAGGTTTGCTACAGCAAGATTGTGTTGTGAACAGGGGGACTTTCTGTCTGTTCAGTCAGGGTCAAGTGCAGACAGGCTATTTCAAGACCTCTCCCTGCCCTCAATCTTTTGTGCTAGTTTACTGTTAAACTCAACACGTCCTTCAGTGTGGTCCTTACATGGGGCATATCTTCAAAAAGGAAGTGACCTCTGGCAGCCTTTCAACCAAAGAAGTAGGCATGTACAAGTGGCTCAGCAGTAGAGATGGGCACAAAATGCTAAAATAACATTTTGTTTCGTTTTTCATTCCATTCATTTAAATGATTTTTTTTAAAAAATTGTTTCATTTTTTGTTTTGTTTCATTTTTCATTTTTAACATGTATATATGTACTGATCAGTTGGTGCATGGGGCTTGGGGGGGGTTAAAAGCCCTGGGCTTTTAAAACTTTTTTCCCTCCCCCAAGCCCCATGTGCCAGCTGATCAGGGCTCGGGTGGGGAAACAAACCTTTTTCCCCCTGCCCCAGTGTTGATCAGCTGATGGGCAGGCCTTGGGGGGAGAACGTTTTAAAAGCCCCAGACTTTTCAAACTCTTTTCCCCTCTCCTGAGCCCACGTGCCAGCTGATCAGTGCTCTGATGGAGGAAAAATCCTCCCCTCCCAACCCCAGCACCAATCAGCTGGCATGCAGGGCTTGGGGAGAGTTTTAAAAGCCCAGGGCTTTTTAAACTTCTCCCCAAGCTTTGTGCGCCAACTGATTGACACTGGGCTAGGAAGTTTTTTTTTAAAGCACATGGTTTCCCTCCCTACTGGGCATGCCCAATCAGGTGGGAGAAACCGCTGGCTTTTAAAACTTTTTTCCCTGCTTGAGTGCCGATCAGCTGGTGCGCAGGGCTTCAGGCAGGAAAAAAAGTATAAAAAGCCAGTGGTTTCCATGCACCCAATCAGTTTCCCATAGGAATGTATTGCTTCAATGTATTCCTATGGGGAAACAAAAAAAGAAACAGAACAAAACAAAAATTTGCATTTCATTCATTTTCATTTTTCTTTGATGGGTCATTTTGTTTTTCATTTTGTTAGGGAACAAAATGAAAAATGAAAAACAAAATAAAAAAAATCATTTTGTGCCTATCTCTACTCAGCAGTAGTATATAGTAGTATAAAATTTAAAATGCTGCCACTTTGGAGGGAAGGAGTTCAACAAGGGAGAGAGATCAACAAATGGGGATGAGGGTTCTCCTGCAAATAAAACGTGGAGGCTGTCTCCCTTCCCTGTTCAAGAAATATGTCTACAAATGTTATTCAGCAGGATAAAACAGGAAAAGAGAGTCATAGAAATGGGAGATGATGGAGATTATGCCAACTAATTAGGAAACATTCCCATCTAGTGGTTTTTAAACAAATAACCACACAGGCATCTTTCAATCTGTCAAGACTATTAGCAAATATTGACTTTGAGCTGCATTCATGCCTAGAATTTTATATAAGGATTACACAGTTGTAGTTTTATGCAGTATGGAGATTTAACAGATAATTTCTAGAGCCTCTCTGTTAGATCATACAAGGCCTATTCATATCGGTCTGTTTGGACCACCACACCGCCCCAAACCCACCAGTTTGGACTGGCTTTCGAAACTAAGTGGGACCAGGCATGGGTGTTAGACCACCGGGAAATACCCGGGATCTCAAGGCAGTGCTTGAAAAGCCTCCTTCATGAAACCCAACCAAGAACAAAGGCTTTGATTCGGTTTAAGACCGTTTTCTATGTTCTCACTGTAGCAAACCCAACAAGGATTAGAGTTTGTGTCAGTAGCTTTTAAGGCATGTTCTTGGGAGTCATCAATAAACAACCAAAAGGGATTAATTTTGTTTTCAGCACTCTTGCATTTCTGGATTCCAGCAGGCAGATTACACATATTAGAAAGGAAGGAAACAGTAGGATGACTGTGTGCAGCATGCTTCTATGTTACAAAGAGAAGCTCTTCAAGAAGAATAAAAAAAATCCAAGATGTAAAGAAATGAAAGGTTTTGTTTAATGAAAGGTCAGGAAAGAAAATATCAAGTAAGATTTATATTCAAGATGAAACCTTTAGCCTTTGCATTACTGGGGGGAGAGGGGGTTGTAAAAAAAAGTTTAGAAAGCTTCCCCCCACCCCCAATTCTTCAAATAAATTTTTTCCAGGTAAGTTTAAAGTACATACTTCAGTAAGTCAAACAGTAGTATAAAATGCAACAAAATATGAACAACAACAACAACAACAACAACAAACAACTAAATACAATAAGTGCAAAATCAATAATTTGAAGCCTAAAAGTTTTTTTAAAAGTTCTGAGAAATTTTAAAAAAAGTTGTGCATCTATAGGAGGTGGAATTTACATCCAAAGAGGATGGGGCATGCCACCACAAAGAAGAGTAGAAGAATGTCTCCAAGATCATAGCTGGTGCCAACTCCACTGTATGAGCAGGCTGATAACTCAGCCAAGCAGCCTTTAGGACAGATGCTAAGCTACAGTCTTTGCCCTCCCTGCTGTTGGGGCTTCCAATATGGGCTGACTCTGGTTTTTAATTTATATAATAAAATAACTGATGCATGATATTGATCTTACACAGCAGAGTCTTCCTTCAATGTATAATGAACCATTTCCCCCCCCCCCCCCACACACACACACCATTCAGCAAGGTGTTAGGATGTCTGTAAACAGATAAACTATTTTTGTTTGGAGCAGTTTCCTTCACACAGCTGTTGGCCTGTCAATGGAATATTTAAAGAACTTCCTGGCCTCTCTACTTTCTTTGATACTTGTGTTGCTTTTGACATTTTCCTCATCTTTATTAATCTAAAAATACTATTATGTATTATTTCTCCCAATATATTATTGTTAGGGTTGGGGGTAAGTTTTGAGCAACCCATTTATAAACTTATACTCTCTATTTCCTGGGCCTTCACTCAGATCTTCCAGCAAGCACAGGAAACAAAAATGTAGCATTCAGCTGAAAGGTCAAGTAAAACAGAATGAAGCTAGAATATAATTGGTTCACTTAGGTTCTTGCCCAAATATCATGCCTGTCACCCTCATTTATGCATCAAACACTACGTGGACTTTAAGCAGGTCTTCTGTCCTTTAAGGCCAAAAAGAAACATTAACCGTGTGTCCTTAAGCAGAATCCCACATCAGGATTGAGTAATATCTTTATGGGATCACTAAAATCTCATTAAAAATATCACATTTTGAATTTTCCAAAACATCTCAATCGAGCTGGATGTCACAGAATTTTTCTGCTTTTCTGTCTCTAAGCTCTGCAGAACACTGAGCCTGATGAAGAACTCTGGAGGACTCATCTCTCTCTCTCTCTCTCTCTCTTTGTAATATTTTAATGGTCTAGTCAAGGCATTACCTGCAGGTGATGTGGGATGTATCACTTGAATCCTTGTCGTGTAACAGCAGAGATTTCTTTACTTTTGAAAGCCTTCAGGTCTTAATTTTCAATACTGGTAATTATGAATCTTTGCATTCAACTCTGTGGAAAGCAAGTGCCATTGCAAGCACTGCTAAAATCAAAACAGAAGCAAACTTTTAAGTATCTGCTTCGTGTTTTGTTCTTACATTTTGTTCTTGTTTTGTTATGGTTAAGTGTAAGCCCTTGTTATTGTGCCTGAGGCACCAAGAAAACATTTTGGGTGACAGTAGGAAGAAATTCACCCCCAGTGTGTAAATGGGAGCATTTACTTTGAGCAGCTACCTTGATTTTTCATTTTGTTTTATTTTTGTCCTACATATCCACCAAATAATATCTTAGGAGGGAAGTGATTTGATTAGCTATTAACATATTTTGCTATTAGATTGTTTACAGATTTGCAGACAGGCTCTGACTTTAGCTAGACAACATGTAAGAAACCTATTTAACCAATGGCTGGCAGCGGTGACAACAGACAACTCTAATTGTACTTGACAGAATACAGAAACGCAAGACCTTTCTCCGATGGCCTCCTGTGCCCAGTTTCCTTTCTGAGCAGATGCTTCCATGTCTTCAGGCAGTTTTGTCTGCTAATTCCTCCCCCCAATAGAACTTATTAAGGCATGCACCTGTCAGTGGAGACACAGCAAATATGTGGCAAAGCATGTAAAGCGTAACAATGTGCAGCTGAAATGCCACAGGAAAAAAGTCTTTGCCTGTCATTGTAGACTGCCTTCCAAAGTGAAAAATTACACGTGGTAGGCACTTGTCACCAAGGCAACATGACAGGTACTGCCAGTACAGCTGCCAAGGTGGGGTCACTCTGGAGAAAGTACCAGAGTGCCTTGCTGTCCAAATGCTTTAACGCTGATGTGATCCTCTATCCTTACACAGCCGACCAATGTTTCTTACCCACCCAGGATACTTCATAAACTCACGCTTGATTAAGTAGCTAAGCCAGATGAGGCAAGCTGATGACTACTTTGATATGATACTTCAAGGTACAGTGCCTTGGTGCTCTCCTGCTCACATACTTAGCAGCCTGTCAAGATGCAAAGACTCATTTTTTTCAGCTTTGTTTGTTGGCATATTTTAAAATTATTATTCTGCCTTAGCATATCCTCAGGTTATGGGCAGATCTAACTACATACATATTCAAACTGTAAGCAAGGCAAACTAATAACATAGTTTAGATTTTCCCCTCAACCAATGTTTCTTAGATACATTTATATTCCACCTTTCCTCCAATAAGCTTTATGTAGCATACTTGGTCCTCTTTCCCTACCCTAGCTGGGAGAGTCAACCATTGAGTTTCATGGATAAGTGAGAACCCAAACCTTGATCTCCCAAGTTCCAACCCAGTACCACCCAGGGTGGTTTCACAATTTAACAAATTCACCAGACAATGCCTTCTATTGCCAGAAATTTGAAATTTTGGCAATTCAGGAGACTTGGACAAGCCACAAAATCACCTTGAAAGGTTACAATAGTCATTGGGTGGAAGCCAAAAGAGGAGAGGGTCCAGGAAGGCTGAAAGGTGGGTTGGCACTCTTAATTTCAGATTTCCTGAACTTCAAATGTATAGAGAACCCCCCCCCCCGACACAAGGGCTATGGCAAAAGCAGGGAAGGCAGACTTATCCTAATAATTGTATATATCCCCCCCGCCCGCTCACATCAAAATCACAGGTATCTCAAGCCTAGAGCTCCCTAGAAACGTATATAGCAAATTGATTAGTAGCTCAACTGAAGGCAAAGGTGCTACTTTTATGGGATTTTAATACACGCCTGGACCCGGATGATACTAGCCTTGAACTCAAGTACAAGGAATTTCTTAGTGACTTGGTTAATTCCCTCACACTTATCCCCTTCCCTAGGTTTTTTAAAGATTCAACCTCCAATCTTGCAGGATTTCGTCTGGCCAAAGTAGCCTCCAACATAGGTTTGCACTTCTTGAATGGCAGTTTTCCAGAAAACCATCTGGCAGAGTTCACCTACATGTCTGGCCTAGGAGCTAGTACTACTGACTATATGCTAGCACGTGCCTCTTTAATTCCATCAATAACTAACGTCAAAGTACTACCCTACCTGGCTAGTGACCATTTACCCCTATTGGTTCAGGCTAAATTGTGTTTCACAACCCAAATTATGGCCGATCAGCCTCCACATGAAGGCTCGCAAGTATTAAGTTGCAGTGTGAGATGGTCCACTCAAATACAATCCAGGCTCAGAAAAGTAATATAGGCCAAAGATTGGCATAAGTTCCAATTTGAAGGCCCACACTACAATACACAGAATGATCCCATTATGACTTATAACAGGCTGGTTCAGGAACTTAAAACAAGTTTAACTGATCCTAAAGACCATCCCTCAATATCTTACAAAAACTCCAAACCTTGGTTTGAGAAAGACTGCCAAGGAGCAAGAAAAGCTTCTCAGTGCTAATAGTGCACCTTCTTTAATCAGCTCTATAAAGACCTTTCCCCAACACCAGTCTCAGTTGAGGAGTTTCAGGAGTTGCTGGCCTGGCCTCCAGTTTGCCAAGAGGAAAGTACCAGGAGAAGTTAAATGCCACATTGCCCAATTGGAAATAGGTAAAGCACCAGGGTCAGATAGTTTGCCTCCTGAACTCTTTAAAGAAAATATAAACTGGTGAACCCCTTTTCTTGCAGCATTATTTACCTATATTGACTCCACGGGCCTTATTCCCTTAAGAAAGGAAAACAGCAATCGTGGTACCTTTGTTTAAAAAAGGAAAAAGAGATGGGTCTGCAAACTATCACCACATTAGTCTCCTAAGCATATGCAAGAAATTATATGCTAGACATCTTCGGGACAAATTTGAGATCTGGTTTTGTTTTGTTTCATCCCCCACATTTTTTCCATTTTGTTTGATACAAATTTTTGCAAAAAAAAAAGCCATACAAGATGAAAAACTAAAAAAAACATTCATTTCATTTGTAACAAAATTCTGTTTTCTTGTTTTGTTTCATTATGTAACAACACAACAAAAGAGCATTTCATTTTTCATTTTGTGCCCATACTTATTTGGCTCGATTTTGAGACAAAAATTATGGGCCAACATAGAAGCCACCTCAATGTGTCTGTTGTGTCGTTACAGTCGTGACCAACTCTTCGTGACTCCATGTCCATGGAGTTTCCTTGGCAGGAATACTGGAGTTGCTTGCCAGTTCCTACTCCAGGCACCTACAGCACCTGTTATTCCCTGGTGGTCTCCCATCCAAGTACTAACCAGGGCCGACCCTGCTTGTTAGGCTTAATAGGAAAGGCAACTTAACAGATCTGATTGATACCTATAGTGGAGTGTGACAGGGCTGCTTACTTCCCCCCTCATTGTTTAATTTTTACATAAATGACATAGTAGAACATCTGAGCTCTCCCAGTCTTCACTCTCCAAAACTACAACAAAGACATATTTCTATCCTTCCATATGCGGATGATGTGCTTTTAGCAAGAATACTGATTGGCCTCAAAAGAGCCCTTAAGAAATTTGCAAGCTTCTGCAAAATGAAGAAATTAGAAATAAATTACCAAAAGACCAAAATCATGGCCTTTGGCAGAAGAAAAAAAAGGTCCTGGATAATGGGCAATGCCTCAAACAGGTTTTCTGTTTTAAATACCTAGGTATGGCCCTTCAATCTACTGGGTCTAGAAATGCCCATATACAATATGCAGCTAACCAGGATGAAAGAACAGCAAATGTCATCTTAAGTTTCTACCACTCCAAAAAGTGCTGCTATATTCCTGCAACCCTAAAACTCTTTCAGGCAAAGGTGGTCAGCCAGATGTTCTATGGCACCTTCATTGGGCCTCCATCTTGCAATTTTGACCCATTAGAGTGAGTCCAATCTAAATTCCTTAGAGCGATCCTTAAAGTCCCAAGATGTGTAACGAACACACAAATTCGTTTAGAGACAGGACATGGAGAATAATGGACATGGAGAGACAGGCAAATCTTAGTTATAATTTATAATTAGTTACAATTTTAGAGTGCTGGATACACATAAATATCGCCAGCTCCCCATGGCCTGTCTATCATAGGTGGAGATGTATAAGTTTAGGAAAGCCTTTACTTTGGCCAGATGTGAGGCTTTCCCTTCTTTGTTGTTGGAAGGCAGATTTAAGAGCATCCCAAGGAAAAGTGACTCTGCCCTTGTAGCTCTGTAAACAATTGCTAATTGACCAGAGTCAAACTACTACTGAATTGGTGGCAAAATACTGGGTGGCATGTCACATCAGCCAGAATAGATAGTTAAATTCTTAAACCTTGATTTTATATTGTTATATTTGTTGTCCTAAAGTATTTTTACACTCTTTATCTGTTTTACATTGACCACTGTAATATATGGCAGTTTTTAAATTTTCCAGCCAATGTCTATCATATTATATTTTGCTATATTCTATTTTATATTATGTTTGGCTTGATGCCATAAAATTTACCTTTCCTTACCTATTTCACATAGTGTAACTAAGGTACCATGTTACTATAGTGAAATACATTGCCAAAACAAACAATCATGACTCTTAGCACTAAAAAGTAGTTTCTGATCATCTTAAAATTACACAGTGCTCTAAGAATGGAGATCAGGATTTTTGCTGTTGGTTTTCCCACACACTCCCTTTTTAAAGTGTAGCATAAGGCATACATGCTATCTTCTAATCCTAAGTCTCCTACATTGTTAAGTCTATGAAAAACATGGGCCCATTTTATATTTTAAAACCTTGCACTTTGTTTTTATTTCTTTAAAATTATATACCCTGCCATTCAACCTTTCCAGGTCTCAGGTGCTCCATAATTTCAAATGACTTTTTTAAAATTGAAAATAATGTAGTTGTCGTAAATTAAAATAAGATGGACCTGAATCTTATTAAACAGTTACATCTCACAAATGCAATAGCATAAATCATAGCCATGTCTTGCTGCTAGTTAAGACGTCCTAGCTTTTATTCCTCATTTCCCATAATCTTACATGAGTGGGCTGCAATGACAAATTAAAGCAGCAGCTTGTTCACTAGGTACAATTCACTGCTGCAGTTTACACCATTGTGCCATTGTGTAAATAACCATTAGGATTCTTGCCACAGAAATAAACCATAAATTAAACATTAAGATTGTTCTGAGTGCAGTACCTGGTCCTTTAATTTGAAGAATCTATAAATATACAGTAATGCCTCATAAATCCAGAGGCTGCATGGAATTCCTGGTCAGGTTGAATCACAGAATCATAGAATCATAGAGTTGGAAGAGACCTCAGGGGCCATCCAGTCTGTGAAAAAGGTGGCTCCATTTTGTTCACACTTTCTACAGAGAGGCCTCAGAGCTGGCCCAAGTCATTTTGTTACTTAAGGTGAAAACCAAAATGGCAGTCCCATCCAATTCTACATTTGAACCCCAAGCAGACTGGAAGTTTAAACAAACTTCTTGGCTAGAAATGGGACAATGCCTTCTGCTCAGCTTGAGAGCAGCAAACTCGACTTTGGCATGCTAAACTTGAGGGCAGCATGTAAGCACTCATAGTAACACTCATAGCTCTTCCCTCTAACAACTCAGAGAAACAGTACATTTCACTGTACTTGGGAATGCAGTGCACCTGCTCAGTTGGCTGCCCAAGTACTGACTACTGATAGGCAGCCTCAAAACCTCTGCTCTCTCTCTCTCTCTCTCTCTCTCGCCCCCCCCCATTGTAGAGATTTATCTTTAAATATCCAGGTGACTCCTTCAGACAGAGGACAGTCCTCTGACAACTTTTCAAGCCAGGGGATGTCTTTTGTAAAGTAAGACACTTGATTTGTCCCCCCCCCTCTCTCTCTGTGTGTGTGTGTGTGTGTGTGTGTGTGTGTGTGTGTGTGTTTCTTTTTGTTAGCAGAACTGCTCCCAGAGTGTAACACATGCCACCATCTGCATCAAGTAAGGGCTAGGACATGGTTGCTAGGCAACCACAAAAGGTGGAAAGAAACTTCTGGGCAGCCAGAAGGTGAAAATGGAGATGAGCAATGGGTGCATTATCTTCTTGTCTAAGATTGAGATTACATAGTAGGAAAAGGACAAAGTGATCTCCTGCGAAATCACACCAGGGAAGTCAAGATTCCCCAACTGAATTCAGTTTAGGAGTTAGCACACAGAGAAGAGAAAATTGCCAACCTGAAGTTATTAGTGGCTTGTTGAGGTGGATGTACTACAGCTGTCCAGATTTCCAGGATACACGGCTACCAAAGATCTACATTAATGAACCGCTATCAAGGGCTGGCTGTCTATTTACTCTTCACTCGTTTTCCCTCTCACCCCAGTTGGTTTCCAGCTGCTCTAGCACACCAACGCTGGCACCAAATCTTTTTAAAAAATAATTTGGAGACAAAGGGGTTCTTGGTTGGACAGAACTGGCACCCCAGAAAAACCCCTGTACTTCCTCTTTCCTCATCTTTATGAAGGAAGCTAGGAGGTCACCCATTGGTTTGGCTCAAGTGCCCACATACAGATGCATTTGATTTAAAAAAAAACATAGAATTCCCAGCAGTAAAGGAAAAGTACAGATTAGGGGGCAAATATCTGGGCTGATTCACATTGATCTGTATATTATGTAGTCCATGAAATGTAATGCAGATCAGATTGTTCCCAATCCTAGACCATTTCCCAAATTATTTGTTATTCTAACTGCACCATGAGGAGAGAGAAAAAACTGAATCCTTCTTTCAGAGGTTGCCTTGTGATTTCCTCCTCATTTTGGATGGGGTCAGAGCCAGGGAAATGTACTCATTACCGCAACAGCCTTCACAGTTCCACAGCAAACCCTCAGATTTCCCCTGGAAGATTTCTTATAGGCGAAAGGTCACATATTAACTGTCTTTTCTCTCTCAGGATCTTAACAATATGTCCTTCCCTCTCAAGGCTGGCAAACTAATGCAGGAGAAGATGGACAGAAATGACATTAGGGTAGCATTTGTCCAGAAACATGTTCACTTTTGCCTGTTTTAATAAAAATACCGGACAGATAGCTTAAACGGTTGAATCTGGGCAAGTCAGTTTCATCCAGGCCAACAGCATCACAGTCTAACATCACATTTGAGAATCCCTGCCCCATTTCTACCCCTCGTCAAACCGCCTTTCATGGTGGCCAAAGTGCCTCCTCCTTTTCTTCTGGCTCACATAATTATTAGATCCTCTGTAATTTCCTTTTTGACAGGTCCACATTGGCTATATGTACTGAAAGAATTTTTCATAGTGAGTAATGACACCTTACATCTGAGATATAGATTTCCAGTGCTGTGGCTAATTTATCAAAGAGAACTCTGGTATTGATCAGCTGCTATGATCGCCGAAGAATCCCCCAGCATTGTCCTGCAGGAGATACCAATTTGTACTGAAGAACTGAAGCCTGAAAAACTACAATTTTTACTTTTTTCCAATCTTTCCCAGTGAAATTTATCTTCAGTTGTAGTTTTGCAAGATAAAATAATGATATTGTCTATATTTCAGAATTGCTGCCATTGATTTACTTGACACCTCCCCACCTCCGCTTTAAATGAAGACATTTTCCCCCCTCCCTTAAATTTTGATCTAAACAGTTAGTGATAGATAGAACTCTCAGTATCTTTCAAAGATTTATTCTTTTCAGTAAAGCCAAATTACTTCTGGTGAAGCATCTGTGTTTGTTATAGAAGGAAAAATCCCTTGGAACCTTAAAGATTAATAAATTTGTTTCAGCAAATTCATCTTTAAGGTACCACAGCACTCTTTGTTCCTTTTGCTAACATTGTAAGTGCACTTTAAAGGATTCAGTTATTACCCTGGAACACTCAAACTTCTGTTAATGTGTATGGCTTCCGCTCACAAGTTATGTGCAAGTTTTCCTAAGAAATGGGGTCCAATAGTCCAATGGTCCAATAGTGGAGTAATATCTTATTCTGGATAGAAAATGGGAGAAAGGAATCATGCATTACCGACATCAGGACACCTTCACCCTCTACTGAAGCTGCTACTTATCTATTTTATTTTATTTTATTTTATTTTTACAGCTTATATGCCACCCACTACCCAGAGGTTTCTGGGCAGCTTACAATCAAAAAAGAATTAAAACATTAAAACATTAAAATGTCAAAATAAAAAAAAATAAAAACAATAATAAAAAACATTACACTAAAATTGCCATCAGGACCCACAATCTATATTACGTCAGCTCAAAAACTTCTGGAACAGGAAGGTTTTTACCTGGCACCAAAATGTCATTAATGTTGGCACCAGGCAGATCTCACTCTGGAGGGCATTCCATTGCCTGGGGCCAACTGCTGAGAAGGCCCTGTGTCTGCAAGCCATCCCTCTCACCTCCTTGAGGGATGACTCTTTCAAAAGGGCCCCATGTTTCAATCTTAATTGCCCAGTAGGTTCATATGGAAGGAGACGGTCCTCCAGGTATCTAGGTCCTAAGCCATTTAGGACTTTATATGTCAAAACAAGCACTTTGAACTGGGCTTGGGCAACAACTGGTAACCAATGCAGGTTACATAGAATCAGTGTGATGTGGTCCCTGGTGGCCCCACCACTTACCACCTGCACCGCACAATTCTGAACTTTCTTCAGAATCGCTGAACTTTCTTCAAAGGCTGCCCCACATAGAACACATTGCAGGAATCTATACAGGATATTACCGGTGCATGTGTAACTGTCATGAGGCTCGGCTTGTCCAGGTAGGGGCACAGCTGGTATATTTTCCACAACTGAAGAAAGGCCCCCCTGGCCACCAAGTCCACCTCAGCTTCCAGAGTTAGATTGAGGTCCAGGAGCACCCTCAAGCTGTGGATCCTGTCCCTTAGGGGGAGTACCGGTAGATCCAGGATAGGGAGATGGCCCTCTAGCCTTTCTGGTGAAGCATCTACTAACAGCACTTCCATCTTGTCTGGATTGAGTTTCAGTTTATTGACCCCCATCCAGTTCATTATCCAGTCCAGACACAAGTTCAGCACAGAAATACCTGGGCTGAAGCTTTGCTCTCAGGAGTCCTCACAGAACAAGAGAGCAGAGTGAGTTGGTAGAATGGAATTCTTTTTTGGGAGGTGGGTGGGTGGGAACCATTCAAAAGTTATCCAGACTTTTCATAAGGTTGGTTTTTACACAGATTTCTGGATTAGAGAGTGAGGGAAGACCTACATATGGCTTTATGATTCAGTCACAAGGCTTAGTCTCTTTTAGATGACAACGACACCAGGGCCAGGCCAAGACATTTTGCCTGTCTGAGACAAATTAATTTGACACCTGAGGCAGAAAATCACAGCTTCCACCCATCTCCCCACTCTCTTCTGTCCAAATAGAATAATAAGAATTTAAATAACTAATAACTTGCTACCATTCCACAACACCTCAGCTTGACCAACAAAGGCCTCACCTTACCTAACAGTTAAGACTGGCCTTGTTTTGCAAACTAGAATGAATCAGCCCCTGTTTGATCCAGTGGGTTTCAAATTGTACTTACAATATGCACCAGATTAATACACTACTTTAAATAAAACTTGTATCTTAACCTACCATGTTAAATTAGACATGTCTCCCCAGTTCATGATTATGAACTGTATTGGTTCACAGGAACAACTTGCAATCATCAAGATGTGAAAACAGTTGCACGTGACTAAAAGGAACATCACGTTCAGTTCACAAGCCTTTATATTCTGCTCACATCTCAACTGTATCTGAGTTAATTGCTACAAAAATTCAGAATTTCCTGCTACATAAGAAAGTACAACATCAGTTCTGAATACACTGCACTTGTTCTGACCGTGTAGCCTCTTATTTTTACACAGTTGAATCAATGTATTGTTTATGCAGATATGTCTGGATAACCAGCTACAGAGTCAAAGGTCAAGTGTTTCATTTTCCATTAAACTTCCTAGGAAAAGAGAATTCTATTCATTTTCTACATAACCAAAAAAGAAACAGTGGTTGTTGTTAAACACTGTGCTACATGGATTCCAGTCATAGTCATGTTACAACAAATTTAGGGCTTATGAGAACAGATTCCATGTTCAATAATATTTTTCTTTAATTCTCATTGTTATTCTATCCATTTTCCACGCATTCCAAAATTTTCTTAATTATTCCTTCGTTCGTTGGTATTTCTTCATTTTTCCAGTGTTGTGCCCATGCAATCCTCACTGTCAGCATATGTAATATTAGATAAATGTTTTTCTTATCCAAGTTCACTGGTACTATACCTAATAAAAACAATTCTGGTTTGAAATCTATATGCTCTTTTAACATTTTAACAAGCCAAGTATGTATTTTAGTCCAAAATTTAAGCTTTATTACAGGTCCGCCATGCATGCTAATACGTCCCCATTTTTTGCTCACATTTCCAACATTTACAAGGCATATCTGGCAACATTTTAACTAATCTAGCAGTGGGTAAATGCCATCTATAAAACATTTTATATAAATTCTCTTTATATCATGTTACTTTACAATTTATGTTTCAATTTTTGCTATTTCTCTAGTTCAATATTATAACCAAAGTATTTTGCCCATTGAACTATTGCCTCTTTCACTTGTTCATCTTCCATTTTCCATTCTAAAAGAAATGTGTATATTTTCTTAATTAGTTTAAGGTCTGAAGTCACCAGTATTTTATCAAATGTTGGCTGTTCATTATAAAAAACATACATTTTCAAATCTCTCAGATCTAGTTTGTATTTCCATTAGAGGCAACCAAGAAGAACCAAACCCTGGTCTATAAGATCTTGTTTAGATTTTAGTTTCTCTTCCATATCTAACATGTCTATATAGGTTACAATTTCTCAAAGTTTAAAATATTAAGACATGGAAATATTTCCATACGTGAAACCCATCTTGGAACTTTTGTGTACATTTTCATTTTTATTTTTTCCCATACCTTAATTAGTGAGTTTCTAAGATATTGACATTGCAAGTATCTATGAGTTTTAGCTTTCTCATACCATTAAAAGCATGGAACTGGCAAAACTCTTCTGAGTGTGTGTGTTGTATTTTTACAGTTGTGACCAGCTCTTCGTGACCCCATGTCCATGGAGTTTCATTGGCAGGAATACTGGAGTGGCTTGCCAGTTCCTACTCTAGGCACCTACAGCACCTGGTATTCCCTGGTGGCCTCCCATCCAAGTACCAGCCAGGGCCGAACCTGCTTAGCTTCTGAAATCAGGCAAGATTGGATGTGCTTAGGGCATCTAAGCAGCTAACTCTTCTGAGTAATTGCCACCTAATAAACCCCAGAATGGGTTGCTCTAAATAATAATTGGTAACACATAATAGTAATTATTATTCATTAATTATTCAGATGTGCTCACATTTAACCTTTCCAAAGAAGTATCTGCCATAGTTGGTATGATATCAATATTGTCATGGAGAACACAATAATTACTCATTCATTCATTTGGTTCACATGTTGGGAAAATACTTTTTAGACTACCACACTTTAACATTGTGACCATGCTGGCCAGGCAATTCTGGAACTGCATTTCAAAAAAGCAACAATGTTCAAGTTTTTCTACATTTCCAGCATGGCCACCAGAGTTGTAGTGCAAATACAGCAGTAACTTTTTGAAGCAATGGTAGTGAGTGCACCTGAAACTTTTTTAAAAAAGAAGTTGTATAATTCCATGATGGAGGCAAGCCCTTTTATTCTGTTTCCCTAATGTTACACTCTGAAGAATTTTGTCCAGTTTATGTTTAAATCATTCAGGAGATGGAACTTTCACTATTTCTTCGAGAAGCTATTTCACAGTCTGTTGGATCTTCCTGTTAGAAATTTCATCTGGAGGGCCATTCTTAATCTTCCTTTGCTCAATTTCACCCTATTGTTTCTAATTACATCTCTTTCAACCACTCCATGCCACCTCTTGTTTTTTCCTGATGTTTACATCTTTTGTTTGTAAACTGGCATAGCCTCTCCAACAAAGGAGGGAGGAATTTTTAAATGATCCTGCCTTCCTTCCCTCCCTGACAATAATCAGTCAGAAATGAAATAGTTATCGCCCTCCCCTATTTGCTAATAAGGTTACAAGAAAGTTAAATGTCAAAACAATTCAACAAGTTATTTAACTGTATTGGTGTAATAAGTATTGTTTCCTAATGTTATATTAATGTAATGCCAATGACATAATTTATAGAGGAGAACTTCCTCAAATTAAGAAACCACCACAAACATAATCTGTTAACAGGCTGTGTCGCACAAATCAGTACACAACACATAATTTCTACAGCGATTTCTTAAACTGAGGCAATTTGCCTCCAAAGATTTACACTATTAATGTTGTGCCATCAAAACTATAGAGTTATTTCAACTGGTTTGTGTGTGTGTGTGTGTGTGTGTGTGTGTGTGTGTATTACAGTAGGGGGACCCAAGGTGGCTCACACAGCTAAAACTACAACAACAAAAAAACATTTTTAAAATAGCATGCTAAAAACCCACAAGACATTTAAACATATATCAAGATTTTTTAAAGAAAATGTTATGCCATTTGGTTATCATATGGTCTCCCCCCCACTATTAATAAGATATATGAAATGTAAGAGGAAAGTTAAAAAAAAAACATAGACGTGAGGTGCTTTTTTAAAATCCACAATTATGAAGAGCAAGCAGTAACTTTTTAAAAAATTACAATAAGTAATGGGAATAAATTGCTTTTTAAAAACAACTTTCTAGACTCTGATACACGAGCAACGACATTTAAAGAACTTGACCCAAGCAGAACATTTTCTGAAATAATTTTAGGAAGGGGCTTCCTTTCCCTGTGCCTCCTGTTAGCACAGTGTGCGCTGCTGTATCGCCCTAACGAATCGGGACTTTGCAGTCTGTTTGCTCACTTGTCTCTCCTGGCAGCTGGAGCATTGTTCCATCGCACAAAATCTGCCCCTCCCCCGCCTGTTAGTTAGTTTGGTCACTTGTCAAAAGGAGCAGAAGCTTGCACAATCAGCTCTCATATTCTCACATAATAAAAATTTCAGAGATGTTCATGGCTCAAAATAAATAAATAAATAAATAAATAAAAAGAAGCCACGTTGTCAACTCTTTTCCTAAAATAAACTGCAGGCACAAATTCATTGTGTCGTCCACAGATTGGATATGACAAGATGTCAGTCACATCTCACAAACACCATGCAAGCTGCTAATGCTCGTGGCACGTGGTGTCACTGTTGCAGAGGGGAAAGGTTTCCCTATTGACAGGAGGTGAGAGGATATCAGAGATGCCACTGGATATGAAATTTCCACAACAATCTGTCACTGGGAAATGACGCGAACTCATGCTATTGCTCTACAGATATCCACTTAGACTATTTGTGATATATCTCTGTAAATGGGAAAACTCTTATAATTGGACATCTCTGCCTAGCTATTAACAAAAAAAATGATCTTCACAGTATGGCCCTAAACCAGCTATAGTGAATAGAATATCATATCCTCTAGAGCAGTGATGGCGAACCTTTTAGAGACCGAGTGCCCAAACTGTAATTCGAAACCCACTAATTTTTTGCAAAGTGTCAATACAGTAATTAAACCTGTATACAGGTGGCTATGAAGGGGTGATATCAGGTGCCCACAGAAAGGGCTCCGAATGCCACCTTTGGCACCCGTGCCATAGGTTCGCCATCACTGCTCTAGAGGTTGTTGGACTGCAACTAATGCCCCTCAGTGTCAGATATTATTCAGCTATTGGTTATGGTAAAGTGAGGAAGAACTACATTTCAGAGAGATGAGTCAGGAGAATGCCATGGCCTATATAGGGTCAAAATCGCTGAGAGGTCTAGTAAAACCAAAAGGGACATGATCCGCTATCCATTTCCCTGCATAAGTCATCTACCAATGCAACAAGTGCTGTTTCAGTCCCATAACCAGGCCTGAAGCCAGATTGAAATGGATCCAGGTAGTTTATCTCATCCAGAAACCTCTGGACCTGCAAGAACACAACCTGCTCTAGGACTTTCCCCAAGAATGGGATATTTGATACTGCTTGGTAATTGTTCATTATCATTGGGTATAAGGAGGGCTTTTTAAACAGTGGTTGTATTATTGCCTCCTTTAAGCATGCTGGAATCCTGCCTTGTTTTAAGGAGGCATTCACTACTCTTCCTAACCAGTCTGCCATACCTTCTCTGGCAGCTTTTATGGTCCATGAGTGGCAAAGATCCAACACACATGTGGTGGCCTCATCTCCCCAAGGGTCCTGACCACATGTAGGAGCTGAAAGTCATCCATTAATACAGAACAAGGAGGACGGGGTGTTTTATTTACAGGCTCTGGATCAATAGCAACATCCAAGGTAGCCTGGAGCTGTTCAATTTTACCTGCAAAGTGTTGTGCAAATTCTTCACAGCGTGATACAGAGTGGTCTGTGTTATCCACTTGGGGGTCAACGTGTAGCAGACTTTTGTGTAGGAGCCTCATGGTGCAGGTGCCTCGTGCCACAGTAGTTAAATGTCTGTACTGCAGCTAAAACTGTCCTCACGACCTGAGGTTCAATCCTAGGTAGCAGGCTCATGGTTGACTTAGCCTTCCATCCTTCCAAGGTCAGTAAAATGAGTACCCAGCTTGCGGGGGGGGGGGAATGTGTAGTCAGTATACTGTATTTAAACTGTAAACCATCCAGAGACTACTTGAAGTGGTATGGGACAGTATATAGGCAGAACACTTTGCTTTGCTTTGGCTATTATGAAAAGCTGCACTGGGCGATTTTGTGCCAAAGCAATGGTGGTAGAGAAAAATGATTTCTTTACTGCCTCCACTGTCTTGGAGTAAGCCTTTCAAAGGCCTTTCACTGTTTCTTTGTCTGTTTCAGTCTAGGTTTTCTGCCAACACCTTTCAGCTCTACGCCCCCCCTTTTAATTTTGACAACTCCCCAGTAAACCAAGCAACCAGTTTGAACCAAGCAGCCAATTTATCCCCTGCAGTGTTGTACTGGAGTCAGGAACAGACTTTTCTGAGCAGCAGGGACTATATCTGCTATGCCCTGCAGGCTTCTCTGTTCCCTCCCAGCTTAGCTGTGGGTTCTTACGATAGCTGGAAGAGAAACACAGTTTCTCCAAAACAGCTGTTTGTTTTGTAATGTAAAGTCTCTGGGGATGATTTGGTCTTGAATGGGGCAATTCAGAGCGGTTAACTTTACAAAATAATTGCTTCTTATTTGCAGATCAGGATTGACTGGTTCCGTAGCCTACATATCTTCTGGACTCTTCTGGGTGGGATGGCAGCAGGTATGCAGACAATCATGATGCCTGCCTCCACTTCCCAAATTGGCAACTGTGCAGTTACCTTTAGCTACAGCCAGCCTCTGAAATGTGATGCTTTGGGGAACCAAATGTGAGCTTTGCTTTCTGAGCTGGCAGTGGCTTTTAGGATTAAAGTGGTAGGTGTGGAGAGAGTTAGAATTTCTTTCGCTTTAAGCCCAATAATTGGATTCTGATTAAAGTTTCATTTTATGAAAAATTTAACTGCCCTGACCCTTTGCCATGGGACAGATTATTAGGCCTTTGCAATAAATGAATATATATTTTGAGAAATGTGTTTAGGATTATGAAAATAATCACTCTTAGGCTATATTCTTTGATTCTACTCACCTGCCTTAAATTAAGTCCCCCTGATCTCAATGGGGCTTACTTCCAGGAAGACACATATAGGATTGTGCTGCTAAGTAATGCTTTGGCTCACTTTACAACACAGAAGGATTTGGCTTTGATGTTTACTGCACACCAACACAAGGTGTCTCTTCTCAGCTTTGATCCCACCTCTGTATTGGGTACATTTAACAAGCTTACACGCTGTGCCTTCTGGCATATGTTACCTGGGAGGATAATTATTGTTCCTTACATAGCACTCATTCTATATTCCCTTTCATTCAAGGTGGGTGGGTGGGAATACAGGAACTCTTATTCTTGTCATAAATAGAGGTCACTAGAAAGCCAGATGATTGTGTATCAGATGCCTTTTAGCTCTCAAGTTATCTCATAGTTACTGATGTTATAAGCAAGGTCCTATGGCAAAGTAGCTAGCCAATGACACTTCTGCTCTAATTCATCCAACCCCAGGAGGTTTCTCAGCTCAGTTTAAAAGATATATAGTTGTGTGTGTGCGTTTGTTAATGTCTGTGAAGATTCTCAGTCATCAAGGTGAGTTTATCTGGAAGTTGAGTCATGGCAACTGGACTTCTTTTTCTTGAGAAATTGAAATGTTTCACTGCTCATCCAAACAGCTTCAACTGATGAAGCTGTTTGGATGAGCAGCGAAACATTTCAATCTCTCAAGAAAAAGAAGTCCAGTTGCCATGACTCAACTTCCAGATTTATGGCTCTATGTGGCTAGCATCACAATAAAAATCAAACACTGGCTCCTATATAAGCAAAGGAAGCATGGGGAAGATACAGACCTCTATATGTTGATGGACTTTCACTTGCATCATCCCACACCATTAGGTGTGCTGGGAAATGCAGTCGAACAACATCTGAAGAACCACGCCTTTTCCATCTATGGATTATGGAACCCTTGTGTGTTAACTACGCTGTAGGATTTTTTTAATTTACAAAAAGCCACCATGGCTGATGGCATCAGTGCAGCCTTATACAGCGTAATTTCTGCTTATGAATATCAGTGGCAATTTATAGTGAGGTTTTACATCTAATGGCCTGGTGAATGTCCACCGAGGGCCACACATTCCAATTTTGTTTTTCCCTACTGTGCCTCCCAAAAGAAAGATCCAGAAGATAGCATGGGTAAATCACTTCTCCGAACTCTATAGGGCAATCCCACCCTTTTAAAAACTCTTCGTGTATACACTATGTATTTATAATTAAGTATACCAGGTTTATAGGAGAATAGCACTGTGTACCTAAAAGTGTGTGGCCAGCGTGGGGAAATGCTGATTTGTTAGCATGGTGACAATGTCATGGGAAAGAGTGTGGCCTGTGTGACACATGAGTTTAACAAACTCAAAGAGTTACATCTGAAAGCCTGAAAAAGACAGGAGTCTCTTTCAGCGTTAAGAGAAGGAGTTTGCATTAGTGTGTGTATTAAGAGAAGTCTGTCTGGAGAGCTTAAAGAGATTGTGTCAAAAAGATTAAGATTCTGTAGAGAAACTATTTTGACCTTTAATTATAGGAGAGATGTGTTTACATTCTACTGTTGTTTTAACCTTCATACTTCACATCCTAGAACCTATCTTTTTCTTCATTCCTGTGGTTTTTCAATAAAAATCCTGTTTGATCATTTAAACCAAACTCTCCTTATTTAAGTGCAACTAAGAAAAAGTAAAGCAGATTACAAGCAGACAATAACACACTCATGTCATATGAATCTACTCGCTACCAACAGGAACAAAGTGATTCATTTAAAATCAGAAAACCTTTCCGTAATCTCTTGAATGATCTAAGTTTGGGGAAGAGGCTATTCCTGGACCAGAACTTAAGAGTACACACCAAAGAGTTGGCTGTGGATTTGGAAGGCTGCTAAGGAGTGGCGGCTAGGTTGAAGGTCTTAAGTTAAGAGGTTCCCAGGAACCACCTGAGGAGTGTATGACTCACACTAGTATAAAAATAGTAGAAATTAGTCATCATCTCCTTAGCAAGTAAGGTTGTCATACTCTTTAACTAGTAAGCCTTCACATGGGTTGTCATAACTTAGAATTGACTTGACAACATGTAATTATTATTATTAAGCCAGCAATACAGCTGCAGCATACACAGTTCTATCATTTGATAGTCAATTAGGGGATAAAATGTTGGGAAATGCTAAGGTTTTCCATGCTGGAGAGGTGTTTTTTTTACTACAACTGCCAGAATCCCCAGCCATCATGGGAAGAGGGTTCTGGGAATTCACCCCCTCAAAAGTAACTGTTCCAAGCTCAAGTATAAAGGTGAATCAATGCTAGATACAGTAGACATGAATAATAAAAGAACTTAAGAAAATAGAAGAAGCCATGGCAAAAAAAAATCTATGAAATAGCTTAAGACTTACAAAACAAAAAAATAATGCTGCCTGGTGAGGCTGCCCCAAGATACTTTGCTGCCTGAGGCAATGGACAAGATGGGGTGTCCCAAAGCTTTCCACAAGCCACCCACCAAAATGAAGACTAGTCCTGGGTTGGTGGCACCTGTGTTTTTCTCCACAGTGGTTTTTGCATATGTATCAAATGGTGCCTCAGCTGGGGAAATTAACTGCTTCTGGTAATATTGAATTCAGGGTGAGAGATACTGCTGGACTTTTATTCTCATCACTTCTCTCACCATTGGCAATGCTAGCTACAAGATGGTGGCAATAAGTCCAACAATCTCTAGAGAGCCACACACTTCCTCCCCACCTCTGACCCAGTTTCTTTAAAATGCCATTTCCTCTCTCTATCCTAATTTCTCTGATGTCATGGTTTCTGGGCTACATTGGTGGCAACCAGAATGAGAGGGGGAGAAACTCTGCCATGCTATTTAAAACAGAAGCAGTCACCACATTTGTCAGCTTCTGTGGCCAGAAAAGATGGATCGAGACATCAGTTTCATAGCTCCCTCACAAAACGCAAGTACACGGCTAATACCAAAATAACTTCCTATTGGGGCAAATAAAGACGACGGCTGCGGAGTCATATAGCCAAGGAATCACAGAGGCATCTCTTTCTTTAATTAAGTCTCTCATGCTCAAGGTAGATGTGGAAATGAGGAAGGAGGCTATAGGCGACACACTGACAGAGCTTAATTTCCAGAAAATATTTGGTGATTTTGAGACAGCTCAGCTGATTTATGGGTCAACAGGGGCCACTTTAACAGGAGGGCAGTGTTTTTACAACACAAGGCAAAGCTACAGAGCAAGCAGGTAGAATATTAGCACTCCCAAGGCTCCTGCCCTTGCAGCTGGTAGAGACCTACTCTTTCACACCTTTAACGTGGTCACTCCTTTTCTTGTCTACTTTAGAATCATGCTTGCAAAGGAAGGCATCTGACCATATATTTTTTTTTTAAAAAAATATCTAATAGTGAGAGGGAAATGAAAACATTAGCGTATTAGAGGATTGTGTTGATGTTTTTCTTGGTGTCCCCACCTCTGAACCTCTTAGAAATGTAGCAGCCACCATATTGTTAAGAGTGAAAAAAGTGAAGCAGATCTATTCTCTTTTCTAGGAAATAAAATCCTGAATAGATTGTCTTCATGGTGGAGAATTTGTGGACATCCTAATGGTGTTGGACTGCAACTTGATCATCTCTCATCACTAGCTATGCTGGCTAGAGCTAGTAGAAGTTTAGTCTTGACAACAGAGGGCCACAAGATTCCCAACCCTGGACGACCTCACTGCACAGCTTGTGTGGAGTAGAATTTCCAAAGAAATGCATGCCTCGGCAATCAGAGTTGCGAAGGAAGCTCAGGTCTGCCTTCCACTAATCAGTCACAAGGCAAGAGAAAGCACATGCTAGGACAAACAGGCTCCTTTCAGCACCAGGTTCAGATACGTGCTAAGCATGTTGTGTTGTGTGGCCCTCCGGGAGATGGTCTTTCTTTAGTTTCATCATAATCATCTTTATACATTGCAGGGCCTAATCAACAGCATGGTGACAAGAAAAAGAAGAACTCATTATCCAATTTCATACTTATTTCATAGAATTTCCCCAAGATAATTTCTATGAAAATGTTAGTTACACTGCTGAACAATGGTGTTAATGATCACTTCCATTGTCTTCCTTGCTACTCTCTACCAATCAGCCCCCCCCCCGAATTACCCCTCCAGGTCTTTCTTCCCAATGCAATATCCTAAGAGAAAAAAATGAGGGGGGGCATGGAGAAGGTACAAATGTAGCATCTGTTTTTAATATTCCATTCTCCACTCTACCCCCATGATTATCATGTTGCAAACCTTAAAGGGAATGCCATGTTTAAAGGGAGACAGGCAAAGCCGGGGAGGAAACAAAAGCTTCATTCAAATGTGGAAATGATGTTTATTTATTTGCAAATGAGAAATTATGCAAACCCTCCCTGCCTATCTGTATGCTCAAATTGCTCAAGGGCTAGTCTAAAATCACATCAGCAGGTTCCCAGTGTCTATCAGGCACTTCTGCCTAAATAGCATCACATTGGATATTTGCAAGGGAAGGCTGTATGTTTCATTAAAATGCCTTTCAGGTCCTGGCGTGGCTCTTTTGTTGGAGAAACAACCAGTAAAGCAGGGCAGGGGGAGCAATTCTTCAGGCTGCTTTGATTGATATATTTATTGGCTGCTGCCAGCTTGGTGGGACGGATGGGAGAGACACAGGGAGAGATGAAAAGCCTTGAACAAAAGCTGCTGCTAAAAATGTATATAGTTCAAGAGATAACATATGGGCCTTAACTCAACCCAGACAGTTAAACATGCAGTGTTGACTACAGCGCACAAAGCTGTAACTAGGCGTTTCAATACCTAGCACAGAGTTTAAAATCTGTGCTTGCTAGACTGCAGTCCTGTTTGCACGTTGCTGTTGTGCTTTTGCTATAAATCTGCTCCCGTCTGCATAGTTTCTAAGAGCTCTGATCTGAAGGTAGCTGAATTCCAGGGACTGACTGAGAGATTTGAAAATGACTTAGGTTTCTTCTACCTTGAAAGGTACTATAATAAGCATACGTTCAGGTACAGTATTGCGATTGTGGCATGGATCTACTGCCTATATTTCATGGCTGTTGGTATTAGTGTCTTCCTGGCAATGCAGGAAGCTGTTTGATAACACAGTCAGACCTTTGGTGCATCTCGCACAGTATAGTTCATTTTGACTGGCAGAAACTTGGGGGTCTCAAGCCAGGATTCTGTCCTAGACCTGCCTGGAGAACGTTTGCAATCTGTTGTGTAAAGATGCTGTAAAAAGATAGCTGTGGATTTAAAGACAAAGGATGACACCTTTGGATGGATTCATGGCAACAGGACCTTTTCTTGTGAGAATCAAAACATCACACTAAAATGTTCTGCTTATATACTGCCCCATACCACTTCAAGTACTCTCTGGATGGTTTACAGTTTTTTAATTATGCAGGCTACACATTGACACACATTCCCCTCCCCCCAGCAAGCTGGGTACTCATTTTACCGTCCTTGGAAGGATGGAAGGCTGAGTCAACCATGAGCCTGTTACCTGGGATTGAACCCCAGGTCGTGAGCACAGTTTTACCTGTAATACAGGCATCTAACCACTACGCCACGAGGCTCTTCACACTACTCATCCAAGTAACTTCATCATCGGATTAATGGAGTGTTTGGGTCATGAAGTATTTTTATTTTATTTGTTTTAGAGTATTTTTACCCCACCTTTCTCCTTGGAAAAGGACCCAAGGCGGCTTAGAGTAATGAGGGATAATATACAGTCCAGTGTTCAAGCTTTTCTGTGTCTTGCACAGGAAAAGCTTCAGCTTAAAATATCCACCTGTTATGTGGCCCTTAAAAAGACTGAGTCAGGTTCCATGAAGAAATGGCATTGTCATCTGTGGTAGAACTTCAGAGATTTCACATCAGAGTCTGATGCACAAGTAAGCCAAATGCATGATCTACCGTACCAATTCCTTCAACTGTTTTACACTAAATTTCCAGGACATTTGGGACAGATGATAGTTTTGTTTTTATATGAATTCACCACTGATTTCTTCATGTTCCCCACGGAAAGAACATAAATATGTATAAGAAACCAAAACAAGTTGATCCATTTAGGTTTTGAGTGATTACTTCTTAAAAATCTGGGTTTGAACCCCTGCATATTCAGTTATAACACAGCCAGATGAACATTTGCCACCTCTTTTTAGAGGATCTCCATCTCTAACACCCTGATAGGCAGGTGCAAGAATTGCAGTTTGCATTTGGTCAATGCAGAGGGGCAAGAATTCTGCTCAGCTTTCCTTTTTATAGTTTTAAGCAAACTTTAAGTTTCTTAATAAATTTGGCAGAAATAATTGAGATTCGAGAGGAGAATCAGATCTGGGAGAAAGTGAAACCAACTGTATTAAAGACACAGGAACATCAGCTTATTTCCTATGTCATCATGATGATACTATAATGTAACATGTCCAAGTATTCTTGAGGGGGGCACCACAGTTCTCATTTTATCTGGGCATCAAAGAAGGATCTAAGTGCACGGGGCACAATGTTTAGAGAAAAGAAAATGGCAACTGAAATTATGGATGAAAATGATAAATAACAAAGATTTCACTTTCTAGATTTTGAAAATAATTATGGTTGCCTTTTTAAAAAATTAATATACTATATTGCTACTCTGTAGCTAAAAGGAAGCACTACTGGAATATATATCCAGGCGGGTAGCCATTTTAATCTATTACAAGAAAAAATGTGCCACAATATTATTTCCGACTGTCACTGCAATTTGTGTGTCTTTGCAGTATTGGACTGCATGGTGACCATAATCAAACCCCTAAAGTCAGTATGCTGCTGTGGAAGCTGAATATTTCATATGCCCATTCATATGAATATTTCATGAGGCAAAAAATAAAGTCTAGACTAACACCAGGCAGCACAGTGAATCCAGACCTGAGGAACATGCATTAAGAATGAGTCAACCCCATTCCAGTTGAACGTTATCTACTAGGTGAGTGAGAAGAAAAGGAGGAAATACATAAGGATAGCTACACCAAGGAGGTGCGTGCGGTGGGGGTATAGAAAAGGACAGCAGCATTTCAGGAGTGGAAGGCATGAGAAAAGTGCCTTCCACTCATGTGATTTACAGGCAGGGTTGACCCAATATATTGTGCTGTATGGGACAAAGGAAAACATGGCCGTTTCCCTACATCCCACTACAGTGGTACCTTGTATAAAGGAATTAATTCGTTCCAAATGAAAGTATGTTAAGCAAATTTTCCTTTATACAAATTTCCCATAGGAATGCATTGAAAACAGGGTAATCCCTAATCACAACCATTTTTATGTTGTATGGATTTGCCCCATAGACCATTCTGTTAAGCAAATTTCCCCTATCTCCGGAATTTTTTTATGTTGTACAGATTTTATGTTATACAAACCATTTGTTATACGAGGATCCACTGTATTTACTTAAAATCCACTAGGATGGGAAGCCAAACCTTTCTTCAATCCGGGCAATGGGACAGCATCTCAGTAGCAACAGAGTTGAGGGGCAGAAAACCAGCTCTCTCCAACACTTTGCAGCCAGCTCCCAACCCAAGTCGGGAAATATAATTTTTCCTAGATTACAATTCTCAGAATCCTTAGAGGTCATACAGACTATGTGAATCTGGAAGTAGCAACCAAAATAGTTACCTTTTACCTGCAGAATAAAATGACAACCTCACTCTGTTAAAGCCAGCCTTGAGAAAAGAGTCCAACAATAGTGGGACTACAGTATTTGTCTTGGCATCACCTATGGCATCTTCATAGGACCAAGGGCCTAACAATGGCAACTGCCACCCCCAGCACTCCGACTCAACACTGGTTCAAAGAGGACAGGTGTGCATTTGTAAAAATGTTGGATCTACTGCTGGTACGACAACACAGCTCAGTCGCAGAGCATTTGCTCTGCATGCAGAAGGTTCCACTGTCAGATAATAAGTGGGATCAGAAAGATCTTTGCCTGAAGCCCTAGAGAGAAGCCACCTCTTTTAGTTGCCAGGATTGACAATATTGGGCAATGTTTCTAACAAACAGTGCTATCAGATGCCAAAAAAGGGTTTGGACTACTTGTGGCACAGTTGAGGTCTAGCTATTTTCCAGTGACCAGACAATGCACGGGAGATTAAAATCCAGCCCAATCTTGCTCCAAACTTTTTTGGTCCCATGGCAGATCTAATCTTTTCCTGGATTTGGGCTGTAGTAATTCAAACTGGATCACATGTGCAAGGAAGGTTTGGTATTAGTGAGATCACACCCAACAAAGCGATCCTCTCCAGCCACAATCATATATTGCCATATGAATATGCCCAAACGCTAACATCAGTGCTATAAGAATTTTCTGAAAATGAAAGCTACTAGGACAGAACATTTTGTATCCAATTAAGGCAACAGACAATCAATCAAACAAACAAATGAAAGCTGTTTATAGATGGGTTACATTAACAGGACATTCATCTCTAAAGGAGGCTCTCAAGAATAGATGTTTACAACTGCAATTCAGCTGGCAAAAATAGAGAAGCATCTTTTATCCAGTCCCCTTTCATTTTCTAAATATTAATGTTTGGATCACATTAAAAATATTGTTTCTGCACATAAAACAGTTAATTCTTTAGTCCGGTAAGTCTGGGGAGTCTTGCCCCTTGGGACTAAGGAAGTCAGGTTCTCAGTATGTTTGGAAACAATCTTCAGATGTCTCCATGTGACACTCAGGCATGTTGTAATGTTTCAGATCTAAGACATCTGATAAAAATGCCCGCCTTGCCTAGGCTATTAACATTCCCATGATCCTAGTGAAAATATATTCAGTAAACTTGCCAAGTTATGTACAGATTATTTTTACAACAGCAAGAAGTGTCAAAACACGCATCAGTTCATCATCACCACTGAGCCCTGATTGAAAGTAGCACGTTCTGTGTGAAATCACAGGCCTGGGTTCATTATCAGCTTGAGATGCACATTAACAGTATTGTTTCACATTAAAGCAATCTGGACCAAGTACAATGCATACAGCATAGCTGTAATTAACTCATACTCCAGGGTAGAGATAATAGCAAATTATAAAATTGCTCAGAAAAGTGACAATACTTACACTTTGGGGGGTCTTTTAATGCTAGAGTTTATAGACTTTTTAAGACTTGGCAGAAAAGTCTTAGTTTGAATGAATCAAAGATCAAAGCAAACAAAAGGATGTGAGTCATTAAGAAGTTTAAGATGTATCTGCTATACATCTCTTTGTCAGAGTTCTTATGCTTGCTGGCTTAATCCTTTCCAGCTGAAACCAGAGGATTCTTTCTGTGGGCCTCTAAATCATGACATGATCCCTGATTCCCCAACATGCAAGTGGTCACGCAATTGCATGTGTTAGATTTACATTTACAATTAATTAATCCAAGGTGGCTGGCCACCATTCTGAACACCAGACACAAGCAGAAGGAAGAAATTTATGCACCTGTTCCTTATGTGGCTGATATGAATAAAGTAGCACTGGCGACTGTTGGATGTGGTGGAACTATAGCAATACCTTGCCTATTCCCACTGGCTATGCTGCCTAGGGAGTGATGGAAATTGCAGTCTGACATCACTGGAAGGATGAAATGTTACCTATCACTATTTTTACAAGAATATACAAAACACTGTCTTATTCCAGGCAATGCTATTAATCCTTCTAACTCAGCATCATCTCCTACAATTTTCTCTCCAAGATCTTCCACCATGATTCTTTTTATTGGCAATGTCAGTAAATCTAGTAACTCCAAAGATGAGTACTACTTCCTAGTCAAACATGTGAACTCAAGCATGATTTGTGTCAGAATTCCCAGCCACCTAAAGTGTAAAAGCCTCAAGGGTTCAGATAAACAGAAGAGCCAGAAGGAGTTCACTGACACTCAATTTAAAAAAAAAAACAGCCCCTAACAATGAAGCTAATCAAATGGAATGGCAAAAAATTGCAATGGCCAAGAATATAAGAGTGCCAACACTTCCAGTAGTTCCATGAAGGAAGATATGGAGTGGCCCTTCACTATGAAAGCAATGAGGTTCACCAGACCAGTGGTTCTCAACCTGTGGGTCCCCAGATGTTCCTGAACTGCAGCTCCCAGAAGTCTTCATTACTAGCTGAGCTGGCCAGGATTTCTGGGAGTTGCAGTCCAGGTACCCATAGGTTGAGAACCACTGCACTAGACATTCGAATATTATTTATGAAAGAGGAGGAGGGAAAACAGCCATAGTATAATAAACATACATTAAATATATCTGGATTACACCATATTAGTGTATGGTGAAAACAACAACAGTTTGATGTACCTACTGAGATTTGTTTGAAAAACAAAAGCAGGCTTAAAACTGAGCATTAAAGACAAAGTCATGACTATATAAGTTAATGAAAACCATGAAAAAAATCAAAACTGTTAAACATTTTCTATACCTCGTTTCAATGCTCAACCCAAATGTAGCCAAGACATTACAATAAAACTGGAATCCAGAAGGGCAGCTATGGAATAATTAGAAAAGGTCCTGAAGCGCAAAGTCACACTGAAGATCATCTATACAACATTATTTTCATTTACTACGAATATATACGAAAGCTGGACAGCGAAGAAAGAGGACAGGAGAAAATCAGTTTATTTGAAATGTGCCGCTGAATGACAGCTGTGCAGCTACCATGGAGTGCCAGAAAGACATATAAATGCCATTTACATCTCAGGGCAGAACCCATTGAATCAAAGGTGAATTATGCAGCAAAACAACAAAAAAGAGGACTAAACTGTGCCTATTGCAATTTGCACATATCCTGAAAAGATACGCTGCACTAGGAATGATAGGATACCAGAGAGAAAGAGGAAGACCAAACATGAGATGGATCAACTCAGTAAAGAATTATTACACAATTTGAACAACATAAAAACACAAATAGTAATAAAATATACAGATTATTGATAAAAGCAAGAATTAGAGATGTTGTTTTTTCCAAAATCTTTTAATTCCTAAAGCCAAAATACTATGAATTTGGAAATAAAAATATACAAACTTGAAACTTCTATAAAATGGAAAGTCAAAAAATGTTGTTTCAATTATTCATTCTGAGCAGAACAAACAAATATGAAATTTCAGGGACACTGGCTACCCATTTAAGAGATTTCAGACACACTGGCTACCCATTTAAGAAACTTTGCTTTTTTAGAAAAACCCTGCTTGCATACTACAGTATTAAAATATCTGGGGAAAATCCACTCAAAACAATTATAACACAATAAAATGTTCTCAATTCAATTAAAAAAAAAACATAAAGAGAGCAAGGTCCTTGGGTTCTAATGGGTTTCCAGTATAATTGTATATTAAAAAAAAGGAAATACTGGTACCACATTTGTAATTATGTTTTGCTAAAGGGCAACTCTAGCCCTTGTCTGGGGATCATTGAAAGGGCAGCATGATAAATGGGAAACAGATTGTGCCTATGTCTCCTACCCTCTCTCATCAGGACGAATCAGAACCACTTTACACATCCACCAGGAAGACCACTACTAACAACCCATACTTAATGGGTTTGGGGAAGGGCTACATAGGTATCACTTTCACACACCCTAACCCATTGGTGATGAACCTTCGGCACTCCAGATGTTTTGGACCACAACTCCTACAGTCATTGGCAAAGCAGGGTTGGAATTCTGGGGTTTGTGGTTCAAAACTTCTGGAGTGAAGGTTCAGCACCACTGCCCTAGGCCATGGTCCATCTAATGAACCTATTCAGACCAAGATGGGGTGAAACCAAGGTGAACTACAAATTGGAAACCTCCGACCAACCTTCCTCAGACTGAAGAAGCTACGTAGATTACAGTATTAGGAAAACATTTTGATTGCACACAAAAAAGTCCAGTTGTCATGACTCAACTCCCTGACCTTAAAAATGGAAAGGCGGTAAAGAACTGTTCTTAGATAGGTAGTATAAATATGTTTAAGACTCATCCCTAAAGGTTAACACAAGAAATCCAAGGAACTAATGAGTGAACATATACTAAGGCTTTTGATATTTGATTCTTGCTCATTATGTTTATACTGTATAGCTGAAGGAAGAAGGTGCACACAACAATGTACAAGTGTACATGGAATTTTGTGGGACCATCTATTAGAATCAAGGTAATTATTTATATTAAATGGTTTGTTTCATTCTAGTAAGATAATGGATTGTTCTGTCACTAGTGTATTGTTTGTTTATTTGTCTTTACAAGATATATAGTTGTATTGTATTTCTTCAACATCTCATCATGTTATTCAAAAAACCCAGTGAGATCAATGGGCTCCAGTTCAACCAAGGAAGCAATGAGTTTTAGTCTGCAATTGCTGAGTAAGACTACTAATGAGAAGCCATTAATTCATATGGAAGTGACAACACACAGGAACATAGCAACACATGGGGTAACAGATCTAAGCAAATATTAACTCCACCTAAAGCCTTAGCATAAATTGACACATTGCTTTAAGAAAAATGGCATGTGCCCCTTTGTCCCAATATAATATGCTCTTGTATCACCACTCTAATTTGAACCAATTGGAAAGGAGTAAAAGCTAAGAATCTTTTTCTAGATAACAATTACCCACAAGCCAGCATAGCAACTACTGTATGTATGTATGTATGTATGTATGTATGTATGTATGTATGTATGT
>JAHTLZ010003526.1:63600932-63612731 GCA_023846285.1 Phrynocephalus versicolor
AGAGAGAGAGAGAGAGAGAGAGAGAGAGAGAGAGAGAGAGAGAGAGAGAGAGAGAGGCTCTCTCTTCTACACATGCACAAACCACTCTCTCTTTGTCCACTCAACACAACATACAAAGCAGCTTTGAGCACACAGGGACAGCAGAAGTGAAGCTAGTCCAACTGTAAGACAGCAAGCTAGCAGCACTCTGACTGTAACTCCCCTCACTCCCACAGACGAGAAAGAAAACGAAACTAGACGGCCTCTTATATAACTTAGCCCAGTGATGGTGAACCTTTTAGAGACCGGGTGCCCAAACTGTGATTCAAAACCCACTAATTTTTTACAAAGTGCCAATACAGCAATTTAGCCTGTATACAAGTGGCTATGAAGGGGTGATGTTGGGTGCCCAAAGAAAGGGCTCTGAGTGCCACCTTTGGCACCCATGCCATAGGTTCGCCAACACTGCCCTAGCCCCAGCAGGCAGTTAGAAACCAAAAACACCCACCCCACCCCCCAAACACACAAAAACAGCACTTTAAAATGGATTTCTATATACACCCCCTTTGGAGTTGAGTAACTCCCTATACCTAAAACCTCTCCAAATTGGGGGTGCTTAAAGGGAAGAGCTTAAAGAAGCTCCACTGTAATTTTCATGCTGCCAGGTGCGCGGGGTCACTATTTTCAAGCACATAACAATGAAATTAGAAAAGGTTTTTCTGGGAGGCATCCCCTTTGAAGTTGAATAACTTGACCCACTGAACTGCAAATCTCTCCAACTTTGGAGGGCTTAAAGAGGAGAGACCATGGAAGGTTCCCACCAAATTTGGTGCCTCTGGGACCAGGGGAGCCATTTTACAGTGAAACAAACCAGTTCATTTCAAACTAAAAAAAGCTGTTTCATTTTGTTACAAACGAAACACTGCTTCCACTTTCATTTTGTTTCATTTCATTTTGTTAGTTAACAAAATGATGAAACAGTGTTTCATTTTTCATTTGGTGCCCATCCTTATGCTGTGCCCTTTACAGTGTTATAATAAAACATACATGCCAGAACACAGCCTTTGTCTCTACCTGTATAAGTCCCTTGAGAAGAATCTCTATTAAATATCTTACTGTATTGACTTCATATGGTCTACAAGATACAATCCTTGAAGTAGTTAAGGCTCAAATTGTACAGGGCTATAAAAACTAACACTAAGGCTTCAAATTCAGTTGCTGGATCATCTCTGATTTTACTGTCAATTATGAATTTTCAAGCATTGCATCTAGCTTCTAAGAGTGCACTCATATAAGCAATCTTGGACCTACTCCCCTGGAGAAAATCTGATCGATTTCTCCTGGATTTTGGCAATAATAATGCATAGACCTTAGGCCCTGGTTGCACCACTGCCACCCCACATCTACAGCCATTATATAAAACACTTTTGAAACGTTGACCTTATCCTCATTTATTTGTGTTCAGTAGCTCAGCAACAGTATTTATTCCAATTTCCTGAAGAGTACTGTCCTCACAGTGCCCTAGGCATCTTTCCCCAGCTTTGAGAAAGGCCAGACTGGAAAATTATTTTATGTGAATCTTTATACTTCACTGTTGGGTGACTGAGTGCTGCAGAATACATCAGGTTATTCAGGCACAGAAGGACATGGGCAGCCTGATCTCCTTCAAGTCCAACAGTTCTCCAATGCCTCAGGTGCCATCTTTGCCCCTCACTGCTGCCACCACATCTTCAGTCTTGCGAACTAGGACCTTTTAAAGAGCAGTGTCAAGGATTGATAATTGAAGTCTAATTCTAATGTGAGCTCAACTTATTTCTCCTAATGCTTTTACTCAGGGCCATTTAAGGAAGCTGAGTGAATCAATATACAGTACCTGTCTTTTCTTATGGTATTGACACAATTAACTATGAACTGTAATGGGTCAGAGCTCTCAAAAGCAAGACTACCACTGAGGGGATCTTCATTGCCATGGCACTTGGATGCCCTTCAGCACCACTTTGCCAGATGGCAGCCCATGATGGCAACACTTTTGATTCTACTTCTACCTGGTCGTAAAAAGCTGTTGACCGTGGCCTGGCTGTTTGGTTTCAGCAACTCTATTCATGAGTTTCCTGGCCTATTTCTAGACCACAAACCTTCCAGTCATGTGTCAGGCCTCTGTGGAAGTCATGGCACCATACATCAGGTATAAGATGTGAATGTGCAACATCCAAAAAGGAGAACCAAAATGTTGCGGTAGTGGATTTCTGTAGACCAGATCAACTACGTTTCCTCTCTCTTCTCCAAACTAGTGCCACAGACTGATTTCAAATTAAAGAAATGCAATTCTGTTATTCCCGATTCCTGCAATCAACACTGTGATGTGATATGACTATGATAGAATAGTAGTTTACTGCTGTGAGCAGTGTAACAATGATAGGAGCCTTATTTGGGTACTATAATTGTGTGCATAATTCCTAGAAAACCCTGAAGTTGGTCACTTGATGGCAAATGATGATGGTGAGTAAGCCATATACTAGAGAACAGAAGTGAAAATGACTGTCCATCCTGTTGCTCCCTCCTGATTTTTCCAAGGAACAGTGACTTCTACATCATGAATTCATGCATACCTTATGGCTGAGCTGTAAAGGTATCATTTTTGGTGCATTTATGCAAAAAGCAAGTAAGCAGGAAGTTATTTCCAGTATTTTGTTCAAGATCATTTTTATCTTTTTTTAAAAAAAGCCTTTAGGAAGAACACCACTGCATCTCATTTCAAAAATGTGCCTATAGCACCACTTACTGGCAAAGCCATAAAAAAAAGAAAATATTAACAACTCATTCTCCACCTAAGTATGGAAGTCAGATATGAGAAGACAACGACCATCAAGTAATATTTCATAATACAAACAGACAAGCTTAGATTTCTTATATTAAAATATGTAAGATTTCAGAAGATTTTGCTACATCGTCATCTTAACCCAACATTCATTTAAGTTATCTTATAAGTAAAAAAAATATGGAATCAGCTCTGATGGAAAAATCAGAGGGATCATTTTCCTGTATCACATATATTCTAGGGTGCTAGAGTGTAGTTTAGAAGGTTCTTGTTGGGACTACAACTTCTAAATTTCCTAAATAAACATGGCAATATTGGTTTCCAACAGCAGTGGTTCCCAAAAGTAACTTTGCTAAGCTCTGGTGTAGTTCACCTAGAAAATATGCATACCCATACCAGTTTAGTGCTACCTATTTGCCAAAGTACCAGTGGAATCAGATGACAACTGCTACTGGAGAGAACTAAAAGAAGGCACCTCTTGGAGTCCCTCCATCAGCCTCTGTAATTCTATGTGGATGGGACTGAGTGCAAGCTGGACTTTTGTCATGATGAATGGGAGCCCTGGTCACATAGACTCAGTGGCTGAAAGTATGCTTAGTGCAGCAAGTAACAGCTAGAGTAAGTCTGGAAGTTGAGTCATGGCACAAAAGAAGTCCAGTTGCCATGACTCAACTTCCAGATAGCCTCACCTGGATGACTAAGAATCTTCACAGACATCTAGAGTAAGTAGTTTTTCTTTGCTTGGTTTTGTTTCAGAATTCTCCCCATCAGGAAGTCCCTGGCTATAATTCTAGCCAGAACATCCATCAGGGTCTAAGTTACATTTTTTTTTAAGTTTTAGAAGAGGTAGCTGTGTTCGTCTGTGCTAACAAAAGAGAGAGAGAGAGAAGAAGAAGATAAAAGTGTGGCACCTTAAAGACTGTGTGTGTGTGTGTGTGTGTGTGTGTGTGTGTGTGTGTGTGTGTGTGTGTGTGTGTGTGTGTGATGTCGTTATAGTCGTGACTGACTCTTTGTGACCCCATGTCCATGGAGTTTTCTTGGCAAGAATACTGGAGTGGTTTGCCAGTTTCTACTCCAGGTGCCTACAGCACCTGGTATTCCCTGGTGGTCTCCCATCCAAGTACTAATCAGGGCTGACCCTGCTTAGCTTCCGAAATCAGGCAGGATCAGATGTCCTTACTAGGGCTGAGAAAATAGACTTCTTGGAGAAGTCCACTTCCTCAGACTTAAGAGTGGGACACTCTTAAATTTTTAAGAAGGTAGTGCACAGGAACACACACACACACACACACACACACACACACACACACACACACACCTCTTTAAAACAACCTTCCAGAAGGCAAGCCACTTCCTCAGACTTAAGAGTGGGACACTCTTAAATTTTTAAGAAGGTAGTGCACGGGAATACACACACACACACACACCTCTTTAAAACACCCTTCCAGAAGGCATGAGGTAGGAGTTGTTTCTGTCAAGAAATTTAAAATGAAGTTTTGTCTGTAGGGAAGCTTTTGACATATCTTCACCCGGGCAATCTCCTAATTACACCTGAGTAGACTATGTTATATTGGGATTTCAACAGGACACAGAAGTCAATATATGCTTTATGAAAAGAAAATAGAAGGGCTAGACAGTATTTCAAATGTCAGTCCCAGTACTTCAGCTGCTAATTAAATTAGGGGTGCTTCTTCTGTATTTGTGGTACTTCATAAACAGTTTTTTTTTACTTCAGAACAGCTTTTTCTTTTTACCAGCCTGTGAATTAATAAGGACACGATCGTGCGTTTCTCTGAACCCCTCTTTTCCCCATATAATATTTGTCTCTGTTGATTTTTTCCTTTTCCATAGGCTTGGTTGATAAGTCCCTGCCGGCAGAAAAGTTTGAGGGCAATAACTATGTCTATAAATACAAACTGCTATTCAGAAATATAGCATAAGAATTCAGGTCTCTACAATCACTGTCTCTATATAAAATAGAAATTAAGTATTTGTCCACAAATCTATATGCAATTGACATCTATGAAAGCATTAATCTAAAATTCAGTATGTAAAAACCCTGCAAATTATAAACTTCTCAGCCTTTTGGCTAAGATCAAGTGTAATTATAAACTGTTTGGCTTAGGTCTGGAAAGCCTATATTCCACATGAGTAGAATATTGAGCACAGACAGGATTTCTACCATGCTCTAGTTCAGATACCCCTTCTTCCAGTTGAGCCAAATAGCAATATTAAAAGCTATGCTTGTTTGTTATTTTGTTTGTTCAATATGCTTATTTTGAGATTTACCAGTACATCTGCAAAGGAAGAAGCAATAAACATAGTATTTTTAAAAGTGAATCAAACTAAGAGATAAGCATCAATTGACCATCAGATGAACACAACAGAGCACAACCAGTGATTCGTCTCAGATAGGGCTGAGAAACTGTCAGAGGTCCTGAGACCAGCCTCATTCCCTGGGCCCATTGAAAACAATGCCCCAATATCAACCTCCTCTAGACTCCACTGCACTTCTACTTATCATCAGCACCACCAATGGGCAATCGCCCACCCATCCACTTAGGAGAGCAACTGAACCGTTCACCCATGGCTTTCATCCTTTTTGAATTCCAGCAGCCCCAAAACAACAACAACAACAACAACAAACACAGGAAGTGAGCAACAGGGGCAGTGGAAGTGCAACTGACAATGGTGGGCAAGTATTCTTTGAGGCTTATAAGGGATCAGCAAGGATCTGGGCACATAAGGAGTCAGACTGGAGGGATGGAGGGGCTTCATACAGTGTGTAGGCTGTCCTTTGTTCAAAAGCTAACCTCAAGAGATTAAAATGAACCCCCCCACACACACACACTAGAAGGGAGCTCTTCAACCTAGGTGCCATTCCCGAAAAGAATTTGCTGCAAGTCGTCTATTTTTAATTTTTTTATTTCAGAGTCCTGGATCAAATATTTTGAAAAACATATTGTTCTGAGTTGTTCGGAAGAACCCAGATTCCTCTGTATCCAACATATGAATATACCTGCAGGGCCTTTCCTCTGTAGTCCATGGACATCTCATCACTTGACAGTTACTTGAATATGGATCCCTCAACCAATGTCCCAACCAAATAAGTGGACAGAACAAATAAGTGGATAGAAACCAGTTCAGGCTACTGATCACTGACATTCTAAAGGACATGGTACAAGGAGGAGGAGGAGGAGGAGAAGGAGGAGGTAGTGACTTCCAGTCCTTAGAACCCGATTATCCAGCTTGCTGGGAGGGGGGGGGGAGCCTGCATACTGTAATTAAATTGTAAACCGCCCGGAGACTACTTGAAGTGGTATGGGCTGGTATATAAGCAGAGCAGTTTGCTTTGCTTTGCTTTAGAATACCACACTGTCATGTCTAGGGAATGGGATGGTTCCTGTGAACACTCTTGAGTCGACCAGCCACAACTTAGCCCAACCTTTATTTCTCTGGACTTAGCCTAAGCCCAAATTGATTAAAACCGAGTAGTAGATTCAGGTAAAACATAAATCATGAGGTTTATTTAAACAGCATAATGGTTCATTTGTATATTCTCAATCTTGTGATTACTGTTGACGTTTGAATGAGCTTTCTATGGTCCAAATAGATGGTCTCAGTTACAAAGGTTATAATTCTAGCATTTGGTTGGAAACATATTCACATGTCAATGATTTGTCAGAGTATGTCTCCTCCTATACCCCACACTCAATTAACTAACTCTCTTTCAGCACTCCCTCTCTCTTCTTATATATCCTTATCTCACATCTTCTGATTGGTTCTCTTTCAAGATATCCATCACTCGTTAGTCAGATGTCACTAGGCATACCACATCGGCGCACAGGTTCATCACAATTCCATCTCTATTACTGTTTTTTTTCCCCCATGCAGGTCCAGATATGTGTTATTCAAGCAGACCTTTGGCACATGGAATACTGTAATCCAGAATTAATTAGATAATCTGTTCTTGCATTGCTCCCTCTGTTTTATTTTTCTTGCTGTCTTCTAGCTGATTTGTTTTTATGGGAATTTTTAAACAATGCTTTTAAACTGTCATTTATCATTGCTAGCTTCTTATTGGAAAGACAGAATAACAATTTAATAAACAAACAGTTAATGTCTCCACTGTGACCTCCTTTCCCCTCCATGGATTGAGAATATGAGTACAGCCATAAATACATAAAATAACATAGAAGCTGCCAATGGAGAATTCCAGTAAGTACCATGGCCCAAATATGCCGCCTTTTAGTCCCATACTGTAGAAAAGTGGCTAGGTAGTTGCATGCCTGATTCGGGCTCGATGGCTGATATGCAGTAGTCAGTCACAACTAGAGTAGACCTACTGAATCAGCAGAGCTTACACAGGTGCTGACTCATCACATCCCCACTGATTCAAGGAGCCTACACCCATTGTGATTTACAACTGAATTTCAGCCAGGGTGTGAGATGGCTCTTGGTTGGTCACAGTAGCTTTTATGCAAAAGGTAACCATTTCCTTTATGGTTCACGTTGTTTACAATCCCCTTAAACCAACAAATCCTCTGCATGCCATTCAGCTTGTTCGTTTAATTGTGCCGCGGGACTCTTGTGGAGGAGATATAGGGTAACAAGCTCAGAAAACAATGTTTCTGCCATTAAAAATGCAGATAAGTGCTAATTATTACAAGGGAGGGCTGTGAATTGGATCTCAGCAAGGGGATCATTCTATAGGCCGATCACAGTCAGAACAAAATGCCCCCAAGAAGCCTCATCGTTAACATTCCATGCAGGGAAGCCTGTCATGTTAAAGCATCAGGCTGTAGAAAAATCACAACTAATGAGTCCTCTGGAAATAACATGAAACACCAATGTCAGCGTAAAGTGAGGAGGAAAATGAAATTGCTGACATCTACCTAAACTAGAGCATCCCGAAAATGACTGTAGTTGTTATAGCAGCTCATGGACAGAGCTGAGTGGTAACTGATCCCCAAACTTCAGCCTCCCTGGCCACAAGCCACCCGTGCTACCTGCTATTCCAGAAAGGGAGTTTGAGTCCTGCTGAGAACCTCTGGCAGCCAGAGGTACTCTCATCAGAACAACCAGAAGTTCAAAAACCCTGCAATGTGGCAGATCAAAATTAAAAATTAAAAAAATTAAATGCTGAGCTGAGATTAGGGAGACCATGTTTAAGTAAAAAAAAAAATCAAAGCAAAGTATTCTGCTTATATGCCCCATTATGCTTCAAGCACTCTCTGGGTGGTTTACAATTTAATTATGCAGGCTACATATTGCCTCCATCCCAGCAAGCTGGGTACTCATTTTACTGACCTTAGAAGAAGGATAGAAAGCTGTTACGTTCTATCTAACTGGAAATTCTGGCCCCATTCAGCTGTCATTGTTTTTTACTGGATTGCTTTGTTGCATCTTCCATGAAATATATGTCAATGTGAGTTGTGCAAAGCTACTATATATACAGTTTATAGGGACTTGGGGCCATCAAGGCAATGACAGGAAACCTCTGGCAGTTATGGTATTATTCCCCTGTTAAAATGTGCATCTCCACTGATTCAACGAAGGTGAATGATTGTATGATTCCTTTAAAAAAAAAGATTGGATGATGGTTGTTTTTCAGCATCAGGGATGAATTTACAGTTATGGTTGATTGTCATCTGACTCCGCCTTTTTGCATTCCTTTGGTTGATTCAAGCAGCTAGACTTGTTTATCCAAGTCAGCGGGAGTTCTGGGCTCTGTGAGCGCACCTGCTTTTTCTCTTTTGGCACACAGCAATATTCCGGGGTTGCCAAACCACAAACAAGCTGACAATGATAGGGTTCAAGGACAGACCTGCTAACAGCACTCACTATTGGGTGGAACCTGCAATATACAAACATGACTTGGTTCAAAAAAGAAGCAGGCTTGTACTACGGAAATGCAGAACCCATGGAGTGTGCATGGCCGGGCAAACTATTAAAGCTACATAAAAAGCGACCAAATGCAAAAATGCTCAGTACTAAAACACAAATGGCCTATAATTGCTTTTACAGTGAGGTATGCTGGCTGTAGAGAATAATGCATAACAAATCAAAACAAACAACAAAACAAATATTTCAAAAAAATCATTAAAAATGAAACAAAACGAAATGAAATGAACCTTAAAACAAACCGAACCAAAACGAATTGCCATTTTTTTCGGTTCGTGCCCATCTCTATTACTCACTGTTAGATCTACCGCTGGGTGTCCTGGAGAAGGACCTGCCCATGTAGCCTTGGGGAAAACCTGCACAGCCCCACCTCACCCTCCATTTCTAAGCTCTGTATTTAGCTCTGCATTTAGAAAACCCTGGAAAGAACTGCCATGAGTCAGAATTGACTAGATGTGTCATATAAATTATTAAGCGACAGTTATGTACAGTATTACAAAATTCAACTGCAAACAAGGGCATTTATTGTATTTGTTAATCTAGAGCCAAAGCACATTCTCTAAGCAGCTAACAACAATTAAAATGCCACGACCCCATCATCGGCTACTGTTTGAAAAACGAACCCTGCGCAAAGACGATATGGATGCTCAAACAGAAATGAATGGGCAGACATATGCAAGTAAGCATGCACATAGACACAATGGCCATGCAAATAATGTCCCCTCTTCTATACGATCTCCCTAAACAAAAAAACAGAAAGAGCATTGTATATTTAACCAAACCAATGTATGTTACTAGCCACAGAAAAGCCACAAGAGAGGCATCTGCCCATTTAAACAGAGGACAGGAAACCATCTACTGGTGGTTCATAGATTCAGGCGTTATTGTGCACATGGCTATGGGGGCTGGAGGTAGAATTAAATATGATACAGAAATGAAACTGCCCACTGCTTCCCTGAGTATTTCCATGGCTGAATGGGGAATGGAGCCCAAAGAGGTGTGTATGGCCAGACAAAATATTAAAGCTATATAAAAAGCAACAAAATGCAAAATGCTGAGTACTAAAAAACAAATAGCCCATTAATTGCTTTACAGTGAGGTGAGCTGGCCTTGTAAGTCCTAATCCATCAGTCTTTCCACCGCACCATGGACGATATAGAGAGCAACTAGATAATGCTGATTAATGCAATTAGCTACTGATAAATACCTGGGATGAATACACAGATTTTGTCCTTAAAAGGTTGAAACAATGAGTTCTGCTCTCAAAAAAGAATTTGTTGTGACGAGGCCAGACTAATTGGCACAACAAAATATATTTCATCATATATAAGGAGCCATTCATTGAAATAAGGAAGGGAAAGCCGGTTTAGTGGCCTAGAGTATGCTGGTTTTTCCAACAGATATTGCTAAAGGTACAGTAGGAGCTTCCAGACAGATGTTAACCCCTCCACCCTTTTTTGTTGGTTAGTCTTGAAAGAGTGTGTATTTACTGAGATCGGAATCCAAAATTCTCTTTAAAAAGCCATGACTTTTCTCCTTCGGACAACCACTTATCTTCAAGAAATCTTTAAGAAGACTTTTTTAAAATGGTGAGTAATTCTCTACAACATGTTTCTCTCTTCATAAACCTCTTTGTTTGCCTGCTTGAGTTTTAATTCAAAGTTTTGGGTTGGGAATTCTTGCCAGACACGAAATTCAAATCTGAAGTCCCATAGTGCTAAACTCTTACCCATCAGAACAAAGTGATACTAAAAATACACATGTGATATTAAAGCTGAACACACTCTCGGGAGAGGTGAAGGAGAAAGAAAGTTAAGGAAATGTCACTTTATGAAGTGAAGCAAGAGGAATGTAGGTGGGAAAATATGAAAACCGGCAGCACAGATCTTGGTGCATTTAGGAGAATAAATGGAAATTTATTCCGGGAATATTCACACTGTCAGACTTTTTTGTTGCAGCTGAGGAGGTGTTTTAAGAGGCCGCTTAGTCATTTCAAAAGCCAGGATTCCACCCCTCATGTAACTTACACTCAAATACCCACCATACGTAAGATCCGCAGGGCCAGGAATACAGCGTCTCTGCTGCCGAAAACAGACGTTTGTTTCCTGATTCTTTTTAATTTCCTTCCCACTAACAGCCAGTATTGGCATCCAAAGTGATTTTCTGTAATGGACAGAAGTCTTGTCTGGGTTTGCAAAGCTTGAATTGCTTCTCTGTCAGAGACTGATATTTCACTGCCTCCACGCTTACAAGCCCAGGCTGCAGCCAGAGGACAACTCTTTTTCCGAAGGACTTGAGCAACTGACTGAAATAGCAAGCCATTTCACAAAATGTTTGTAAGTAATCCCCTCAAATGCACACATCTGTGTCCCAAGGGATCAATTCTGTTAAATGCATGTGGCAGGATGAATGGAAGTGCGCCTGTTGCCAGTACTAACGGAGCCATATAGCTGCGGTCTTTTAAATCAAAGAAATAACGCCTCCTGGGAAAGCGGCCTTCACAAGGCAGAATGCATGGAAAGTAAACCACTGTCATTTTTCCTTCTCTCCTTATCTAGGAATAAGGGTCAAACTAACTGGAATATTAAATGCTACCTTTGCATCAAATGTGCAGGCCAATAGGGAATATCCAAATCCCCCTCCTCTTAGCAAACACCAGCTTTTGAAGATGGATTTTTCTCAGATGTGGAAATAGTGAAATTCCCTCTCTTTGCCTTCAGAGTTCCAGGCCATTGTCATTTACTCCTACTCCTGCTGATGCCATCTAGAATTTAAAAATAAATAAATCCTAAAAACCTTTCACGTCTTAGATCAGTGGTGGCGAACCTTCGACACTCCAGATGTTTTGGACCACAACTCACACAGTCCTTCGTCATTGGCAACACAGGCTTGGAATTCTGGGAGTTGTGGTCCAAAACATCTGGAGTGCTGAAGGTTCACCACCACTGTCTTAGATTAAAAATACCCTTAAAATGCACTGTATAGTCTCTCCTTACTGTAAGCTGCCAGGTCCTTTTCCAAGCAGAAAGGTGGGGTAAAAATACTCAAAAAATAGATAGATAGATAGATAGATAGATAGATAGATAGATAGATAGATA
>JAHTLZ010003526.1:63612741-63636192 GCA_023846285.1 Phrynocephalus versicolor
AGATAGATAGATAGATAGATAGATAGATAGATAGATAGATAGATAGACAAACACAAGTCTGCAATAATGTGTGGTAGATTCATATAAAAGACACATAATAGGTAGACCATCATTCAGAGAAAACTTGCCTGAAGAGAAAGGTCTTTGCCTGTTTCCAGAAAGACAACAGAGATGAAGCGGTCCTGGCCTCTAGTGGGAGGGAGTTCCAGAGTCTGGGCACAGCAGCCAAGAAGGCCCCTTCATGGGTTCCCACAAGACATACCTGTGAGGGTAGTGGGATGGAGAGAAAGGCCTCTCCTGATGACCTTAACACCCGAGTCAGTTCATACTGTGAGATTCGATCTTTGAATAGCTAGGACCCAGGTTGTGCAGTGCTTTGTAGGTTAAGGTCAGCTCTTTGAATTGTGCCCGGTAGCTGATTGGTAGCCAGTGGAGCTGCTTTAATAGAGGTGCAATGTGATTTCTGTACCCCACCCCAGTCAGCAATCTGGCTGCTGCATTTTGGACCTGTTGAAATTTCCTGAGACTTTTCATCAGCAGTCCCACATAGAGCACATTACAATAGTCTAGCCAGGACATAACTAGGGCATGTGTCACTCTGGCAATGAGATGTTTAAGGAGTGATTTTAACAATTCCACTCCCCTAATGAGTTTCCATGGCAAAATAGGAGTGTGAACCCTGTTCTTCAGAGTCCTAGACGGTCACTCTATCCACTATACTATATTTAAGGCTAGCACAAGTGGTAATTAGTTTACAACAGTGCCGTTTGTATGTGTGTTGCATTTGTGCAATGCATGAACACTAAAAAGTCAAGAGCAAGAGATTGAGATTAGGGAATGTGCTGGTAGTACATTTGAATCAAAGTGCAACTCATTAGACACCCCCCCCCCAATAAATCCTAATAGCAATGGCACAGGGTGTGGGGGAAAATATCCTTGGGTTGAGAGTCAGCCTTCCGCAAGTTGCACAAGAAACAGAAGGCAATGGTGGCTACTGTTTGACTCTCCACTATATTTCCAATAATCCCTTAGTATTTATGCTGGTTAGCACTGAAAGGAGGTATGGTCCAACTTCAGAAGGGCCACATGTTTTCTATTTCTGTATTATTTGGCTCCCCATGTATCACTTATGCTACAGATTAGGACCACATGGAATGCAAGCCCGAATATGAATGGTATGATTGCTTTGTGCATTTTGTTTTCCTACCTGCCACAATGCCAACCCCCTCCTAAAAATAAGTTTAAAAGGCTTTTCAAATCCCGCTATGCCTCAGGGTTGCCTCCTTCCGACTTCTAGTTAGTCCAGAGGGTGACTTAGCCACTTCTCATATTTGCTTGCCCCACCTATATCTCTTTGATTATCACAAGGATTTGTCCCTGAAATTTATTTATTTATTTATTTATTATTAAATTTATATCCCGCCCATCTTCCCTAAGGAACTCTGGGCAGCTTACAAAGCTGATCAAATCAGCAAATATACAAGCGCAAATACAAAACATAAACAACAGTGAGTTAAAACAGATGCACCCTGATCAAAACTAATATAGCTCAATAAAAAGTCATACAGTAGAGATAACCAGAAATAAGATGGCGGATGGGGGGGAAAAAAGACAACAATTTAAATGTTAGAGAATGGAGTGCTATTGGTTTAGCAATCCTATATGACAGTGATGGCGAATCTTTTAGAGACTGAGTGCCCAAACTGCAATTCAAAACCCACTATTTTTTTTTTTTACAAAGTGCCAATTCAGTAATTTAACCTGTATACAGGTGGTTATGAAGGGGCAATGTTGGGTGCCCACAGAAAGGGCTCCGAGTGCCACCTTTGGCACCCATGCCATAGGTTCACCATCACTGCTATATGATATTACCCATTTTTCAAAATGGGAAAGCAAATTCTGAATGTTTCCATTATGGCCCCATAGACCTCATCCAGATCATGTAGGGCAGAGGTCCTCAAACTATGGTGCATAGGCTGGATGCAGCCAGCCAAGGACCTGAATCCGGTCCACCGGCCATTGCAGAACCCCCACTCCCCCCCTTGAGCTGAAAACTTGCCATGCAGCAGCAGTTGCTGCCACCGCCTCAGCCACCAATGCAGGGGCAAAGCCCGCCACTGTCCATAGCAACTTGGGGGGGGTGAGCAGGATGGGTCCTCCACTACCCCCCTTGGAGCTGTGAGAGAAGCAGGGTTGCCGCACAGGCCAACAGGCAAGGAGAGTGGCGTTGGGCTGGGGGGTAAGCAGGATGGGCCCTGCCCCCTTGGAGCCGTGGGAGAAGTGTGGCTGCTGTGCAGGCCAGCAGGAATTGGGCTGGGGGGGCGTGAAGTGGGTTGGGCCTTCCCTCTTCCCCCTCAGAGCCATGCCGAGAAGCTGCAGGGTCTGGCCCCCAATAGTGTCTGAGGGACAGTGAACTGCCCCCTGTTTAAAAAGTTTGAGGACCCCTGATGTAGGGAATTGCACAGAGCTCTGGAAACATTGCTATGTTAGACTCCCACTTCCAGAATCCCCAGACAAGGGTCACAGCTCTAGGGAGTCTAGATGTGTTACTTTTTTAAAAAGGAACTTCTCATTCTGTCCATGGGCATTTTGTCTCATTCTGTCCTTGGCTTCCATTACCAGCCTGTATTCTCCCTTGCCAGAGACAGACGGTTCATGTGGCATCCAGGCGACAAGGAAATATAAGACATCAACTTGGGAGAAAGCTAGAGGAGCTCTCTCACCTTCACCTCCTTGCCCTTGCAAAATGCCATTGGCCCCTCTGGTAAAACGAGCTGCCATCTAAAGATGTAAGTCACAGATGCACTCATGATCTTTGATGACTGCATCTGCTTTTGGGGAAGGAAAGAAAAATTTCACAGGAATCTTAGCAGCCTCCCCCTCCCCAGCAGAAAGAGTGTGTGGGGGGGTGGGAGCCATTGCACAGGAAATTGTTTTTATGCCTCATGGGTGTTCCAATACCTCTGTTCCTCTGTAAGTCACACGGGGGGGGGGGGAGGGTGCTAAGGAAGAAGACATTATTAGAGAGAAGGAACGGAAGGGGAGGAAGAGGACTGGTGGAATCTTACAGTGATATGCCAGCATTATATATTAGGAATGCCATCGGGAAGTGGCGGAATTATTCAGGCTCTTCCTTCATTTGATATAATAGAGAACAGTCAAAAATAGATGGATTTCAATGAAGACCCAAGACTAATTAATACTGTGGGTGTTCAGCCGGAGAAGTGGGGAGCAAATGCTGCTCTTTCTTCCCCCTCCCTTCTCAAGCATACACAGAACTATCGCAAGGGCTTGTCAAAACAAACAAGACTCAGGAGTTCATTTCTAAGAATAATTCATGTGTACATGTTGTTTATTCAGTGGCTGACATAACAAATGATGACTTGCCTGTGTGAATGTGAGTGAGTGAGTGACCCGATGGCAAAAAATACCATAGGCAAGATGTCCGTGGTCACACTGTTCCTGTATACTTCTATTATATATATCCGGAGGACATTTACCGGGTTCACACTTTGCACTGAATGTGTAAAAGGGAACGGGATTGCACGCACTCTTCTGATGCGAGCTCACATTGGCTAGACACCTATCTTACAGATGCGCCGTCAGGAGGACCAGCAACCCTTTTAGGCAGTGTGTCCACCTGTGGTGCAAAGGACTAGAGAACAGTCAGAACAGATGTGTGAAGGCCAGAACTTTCCTAGTTTTTGCAGGAATAGCTCTGTGTGTGTAGAAGTGTACTCAAGATTAGATGGTCTGAAGATTAGAAGTGGGATTGGCTGCCACAAATCCTAGCTTTCCCTCCAACGATTCCCTGTGATATCTGAAAAAAAAACAGAGCCTAGAAAGTCATTTCATCCTCATAGTACCCTAACACTGAGCATTGTTTATTACCAGTTACATGTTATTTTTGATGGAGTTTTATTTACAAACTTGTATTCTGTCAGTGACTTGTGTGAATCACCCCTCCGCTAAGTGTTCTATCCCCCTCTTTCATCAACTGATGCCAGATGTTTTGTTAATGTAGATCTGTTCGGTTGGTCGCCAGTACGTGTGCACATATACATGCCTGTAATTTTGACCAACTGTAATAAAGAAACTTTTAAAATTATTATTCCTCCTACAAATGTCTCAGAGTGACTTATTGAGACTTTAAAAGTCAGTTAATGATAAAAGGGTGAACTCTGGGGAACATGCCACTCTATGGATTTCTGAACTACTGTGTAGCCAAAAGAAAAAAAAAAAGACCTTTGCTAGAAATTTAAAACTCTGCAAAAATGTTGAGGATAATTATGTTACTTTTCCTTTATTTGATAATAATATTTTTACTGGTCAATACTGGTCAATGCCAGGTCGGTTCATAATAAAACACCTATCATCCACGATGTGATCGTGGATGAGCTAGCCGACCTGGCCTGTATCACCAAGACCTGGGTGGGTGCAGAGGGTGGGGCTTCTCTCTCCCTCCTGTGCTCCCTCCGGGTTTCAGGTCCAGTGGGCTGGCAGGTCAGAGGGTCGGGGGGGTGGCCATCATTTACAGGGAATCCCTTTCTATTAGCAGATCTGCGGCATTGGTGTGTCCTGGGGTTGAATGCCTTCATCTATCGGTGGGTCAGCGAGATAAGTTTGGTATTGTGCTGGTGTACCATGCTCCCCGCAACCCAGCTCAATCCTTTCCAGAGATCTCGGAGTTCGTCTCGGCTACCCTGTTAAAGTCCCCCCGCTTATTGGTGGTTGGGGACTTCAATGTGCATGCCGAGGAGGAACTCTCTGGTGCAGTTCTGGAATTCATGGAATCCATGACCTCCATGAATCTATCTCAGCATGTTGATTGCCCCACCCATAGAGCAGTCCATACCCTGGACCTGTTTTTTTCCTCCATGTCGTCAGAGTCTTGTCTGAGGGTTAGGGGTATTTCACCCCTACCTGTGTCATGGTCGGACCACCATCTGCTAAAATTTTCCCTGTCGATCGCCACCCCGCCCAGCGGGGAGTGTTGGCCCTACATTTGGGCCTGCCCCCATAGGCTCCTGAACCCCAATAAGTTCGTGGAAGCCTTCGGGGAGCTTTCTGGCAGTCTATCAGATGACCCGGTTGATGCCTTGGTGGATAGGTGGTATGAGGTTGCCACCGGGGCGGTAGACCGGATCGCCCCAAGTGCCTCCTGCATTGTGGAGACCGCTCCTCGCCGTGGTATTCGGCTGAGCTGCAATCGATGAAACAAGAATGTAGGAGGCTGGAGGTCATTTGGAGGGCACATCGGATGGAAGTGAGTAGGGCTGCACTTAAGCTGCTGACCGGCCGCTATGTTCGTGCGATCAGGAATGCTAGAAGATCCTATGTCTCCCTGAGAATTGGGGAGGCCTCGACCTGCCAGGCGGAGCTCTTCCAGGTGGTTCGGGACCTCTCCAAACCTGGTCAGCTGGGGCCTCCTCCTAGTGAGTTCACTAGTGAGCAGTTGCAGCCTATTTTAGATAAAAAATTGAGGCCATCTGCTCCGATCTGCCCTCCGGCTGCTCTAGTTCATCCCCTGAGATCCCTGGGGCCCCACCCTCTACGTCTCCTAGCCTGGTGGAGTTTGGGCCAGTGTTTCTAGTGGAGGCCTCCAGAGTTATGGTTTACTGCCGGCCGGCTGCTACCCCTTTCGACCCTTGCCCAGCTTGGCTTCTTAAATCGGCTGGAGGGAACATGCCGGAGTGGGTTTCGGCTATTGCCACGGCCTCCTTTAGGGAGGGTAATTTCCCCTCCCGCTTGAAGGAGACCATAGTGAAGCCCACTCTGAAAAAGCCCAGCATGGCGGCGGACGATTTATCCAGCTATCGTCTGATCGCCATTGTTCCCTTCCTGGGCAAGGTTGTTGAGAGGGTGGCTGCCGTCCGGCTTCAGTCATACCTGGAGGAAAGTCACACCTGGATCCCTTCCAGTCCGGTTTCAGGCCGCTTCAAAGGCACCTTGACCTGTCAGCTGCCTTTGATACCGTTGACCATGGTAACCTGCTGGTCTGGCTTGCTGAGGCGGGAATTGGGGGCCTTGCTTTGTCCTGGCTCCATTCCTTCCTTGGCGACCGGTCTCAGCGGGTTCAGCTGGGTGACTATTTGTCGGCTCCTTGGACTCTCCCTTGTGTGGTGCCCCAGGGGTCGGCAATATCACCCATGCTGTTCAACGTTTATATGAGGCCGCTGGCGGAGGTCATCAGGAGATTTGGAGTTCACTGTCATCAGTACGCTGATGACACACAGCTCTATCTCTCCTTTTCTTGTGCTGAAGAGGAGGCAGTACACTCCCTCGACCTGTGCCTGGAGGCGGTCTTGGAAAGGACCAGGACCAACCGGCTCAAGCTGAACCCGAAGAAGACGGAGGTTCTGTTCTTTGAGGCACCCTCATCTGGGTACAATGGCCCCTTCCCTAGAGCAGGGGGTGTTTCCCTCCAGCCTACAGACAGGGCCAGCAATCTGGGCATGGTCTTGGATTCAGCCCTCTCCCTGGAAGCCCATGTGATGGCGGTTTCCAGGGCCGCTTTTATCCATCTCCGCAGGGATCGCCCAGATCCGACAGTACCTAGATGAGTCCTCCCTGAGGACAGTCGTGCAGGCCCTCGTGATTTCGAGGATCGACTATTGCAATGCCCTCTACGTGGGGTTGCCCTTGACCCTTGTCCGGAGGCTCGAGCGGGTGCAGAATGCAGCAGCCAGACTGGTGGTGGGTGCTCGTAGATTCGAGCACATCACACCAGTCCTGGCTCACCTGCATTGGCTACCCGTTGTCCACTGGATAAGGTTCAACGTCCTGGTTTTGATTTTCAAAGCCCTCCACGGCCTGGGACCAGAGTACCTGTCGGAGCGTATCTCGCAGAGGTTAACTGGGACCAGACCCATGAGAATGATGCAGGCACGCTCACTTAGGGTGGCCATACCCAGAGAGGCGCGGAAGTCGCTCACATGTAACCGCACCTTCTCTGTGGTGGGCCCTACGCTGTGGAATCAGCTACCTAGTGAGTTGCGCCTCGCATCGTCCCTGCCCGCCTTTAAAAAAGCCTTGAAAACCCATCTCTTCAAGGAGGCATATGGTGACCTTTTTGTTTAATTTGTTTAATTTTTTTCCCTTGTGCTGCAGATGCCATCCTTTGTGGAGGGTATTGTACCCTCCCATTTTTACTGGTGCCTCTGATTTTTATGTTCGCTTATTGTTGTTTGTCTTTCTTTTAGTGTACACCACCCTGAGTTCTGTCCCGGAAGATGGGACGGTATATAAATATAATAATAAAATAAATAATAATAATAAATAATAATATTCCAAAATATGTCTTAAAAACAGAAATCCCCTCCCATAATGCTGCCAGGATAATAGCTGAGAACAATACCAGTATATATTTTTAAAAAACGACATTGCAGTTCATTAGGCTACTCAGCAGAAATTTATGTTATTTACCCCAATACCATGCATTACTTTGAATCCCTGGAAGAGTCTGAATGCATGCAACAGATATGTTGTGTACATTAACAATCTTGAACATGCAATAGCTCTCTGGAGCATAGGTCTCCACACTGCATATCTCAACAAGGAACTCTGAAGAACGCCAGCTGTTCTTGCAACTTTTATTTACTATGGGACTATTCTCATTTGCTGCTTTTACTACTGAGCTCTGAACTCCTCTTCCCTCATTTATCAAAGACAAGATGTTAATAATACCAGGGTTCTGATTGTGAAGAGAACTGGCTTACAAAGTGTTGACTGCAAAACGATAGGTTTTGGCAGCCAAGCCGATCTGCAGACTGCTTTGCTTTGATTCTTGCAAGCCTAAACTCAACAGCATTGTTTAGCAAAGGTTAATATATGTGTAACTTTGCCGAACCAAAAGCTAACATCCTCCATTTTCAAAATAAGAAAGGGGAACATTAAGTCTTAGCACTTGATCTGCTCCACTGTCCCAACCACATAGCTTCCTTTAGAACCCCCTGCCATCTGGGACAGACGGAAGATCGCTCTTGTCACACAGGCTCTAATCACCACCAATAATAACAAGTACAGCTTGTTATTATTCCAGCATTGTGGAAGACTCTCTCATCTCTCGAAATCAGCATTTTGGCCTTTGCTGAACAATGTAAAAAGCACATGGTGACTTCGCCAAAAATCTGAGGCATGAACGAGAAATCCCAACCCTCCTACATCCCACTAAAATCCATTTTCTCCATTTCTAGCAAACAGAATAATTAAGCGAGCGAAAGCTGCCCTTCAAACTCAGTGTCAATGCTGCACTAATCTGATTGTGGAAGTGGATTATTTTGCCAGCAGAACATAATATACTGACAGTGATAGAAAAAGAGAATGTAAGAGGAGCCCTGCTAGGTCAAACTTAAGGTCTGTCTCTTCCAATATCTGTAGTTCCCCACTGGCAAACCAGAATGCCAACGGGATGCTCAGAAGGAAAACATGGATGCTACAGAGCCGCCCAAATTTGTACAGGTACTGGCAGTCATCTTCATAGCTGGTGAGACCATGGAGTATCAACAGTCTTATCTTCGACAGCTTTGTCTCTTCTCTTTTTAATGTTGCCCATCCATCACACATTTTATAGTAGCACGTTCTATAGTTTGATTATATGCTGTGCAAAAAAGTACTTCCTTCTGTGAATTCGCCGCTTTTGACCATTTAGCTTTGTTTCGTTGCCCCATGTTCTAGTGCAACATTAGTGAACCTATGGCACGGGTGCCAGAGGTGGCATGTGGAGCCCTTTCTGGGGGCATGCAACATTGTCCTTCACAGCCACAGCACTTCCCCCTCCACTCAGAGCATGCCACTGTGCTCCATGCAGAGTGCCTGGCGAAGGGGAGGCAGTGGCTTATGGTCTCCTTCGTAGCCCCACTTAACTCTCCAGCCACGCTGCTCTGGGCATCGCAAAAGCGACGAGGGTGCTGTGGCTGTGGAAAATTCAAAAACCTACTCTTCAATCCTTGCTTTCCCAAAGGGTAGCACCCGAAGCATTTCTAACCTGGGGTACCACTCCATTCAGGTTAAATTGCCGTATTGGCACTTTGGGGGAAATAAGTGGGTTTTGAATAGCAGTTTGGGCACTAAGTTGCTAAATGTTTCACCATCACCGTTCTAGTGTTATGACAGATATTTTTGAGTATGGCCATTGCAACAGCCTTCTTTTGGCACTGTTCCTACCTCTACAATTGTACCCACAGTGGCAGAGGTGCAGTGACTACAGTTTTATATTGCATTCCAAGTGACACTGTTGCCCATCACTCCGCCCTTGTAGTCCATTACCACCATTCCTCACTAGAAGTGTAAATCTGGAGTGACAGGCAATGCACTGGGATGTAATGAAGGTGGGAGGGAGAAATCAATGTCCACAGAGTTAAGATCAGATCACTAAGAGAGCAAATCATGATGAGTAGATCACACTTCTACAGACCTTCCTGTTTGAGAAGCCAGTCTACAAGTGAAGCCCGTGTTTGCATCCCTGTGACCAAACACAAAACAAAGGAAACTAATCTACAATACAGTGGACCCTCGTATAACAAACAGTTTGTATAACATAAAATCTGTACAACATAAACAATTCCAGAGATAGGGGACGTTTGCGTAACAGAATCACCTATGGGGTGAATCCGTACAACATAAAAATGGTTGCGATTAGGGATTACTCTGTTTCAATGCATTTCTATGGGTAATTTGTATAAAGGAACATTTGCTTAACATAATTTCATTTGGAATGAATTAATTCCTTTATACAAGGTACCACTGTATAGAGAAGTGTAAATGCTCTTGCTAGGGTAGTCAGTTGTCTTAAGAAATTCCCCATCTATCTGTATTGTACAGTTTGACCCAGAGATTATCATATCCAGAGGAAAATCAATTTCCTCTCATTCTCTTTATTTTCCAGTTACTACAAGATCTTGGGCTTGAGGCAGGATATATAGGGATCTAGCTAGGTAGGCAATTGAATTGTGTGATCCTTTCAAGCAGGAAAGAGAAGTAATCTGAGATTTGCAAGACAGCACCCAGCCTTTGAAATGGGTAGGTCCGCCTTATAGCCAGTCACCCTATTTGATCCTCTAGACCAGTGGTTCCCAGTGTTGGATAACTTGGGACTTCTTGGATTGCTATTCCCAAACATCCCAGCCAACAGATCCATTTGTGAGGGCTTCTCAGAGTTGCACTCCAAGAACTGCTGGATTGCCCATGGCTGGTAACCACTGCTCTAGGCCAGTACTGCCTGTACAGAGTTCTTTATTAGTAGCAGGTCTCCAGGGTCTAAGGCAGAAGTTTTTCATATAACTTACTACCTGATACTCTCTTTAGCTGGGGATGCCAGATGTTGAACCTCTGTGAGCTTTTAGATCAAACCACCTGCTATGCCATGGATACATGAAAACCCGATTTTCTCTTTCCTGTTTCCTCTTCCTGCCACAATTGTGGTTCCACCTTCTTGCTTTCTCCAGCTGGGTCCTACTAGCTTCGCCACTCCATAGTTACAGCCTGGCTTTTACCCTCTTCCTTGCTGGTGAATGTACAGATCTCTAGCCAGAGGGTTCACAGGAAGCACGCAGTCACAGCAGGGTGAAATTGGGTCACTCAATGCACAACATTTAAATTAGCCATGAAATGCCAGTACTTTTAATCGTGGTAGACAGTACTGAAAGCCCAGGGGCAACTGGAGGTAGAAGCCATTGTTCCATGCCCGCTTAAAAATGAGGCCCTCTCCCATTGACTTCAGCTCCATCAAGCTAGGAAATAGGCAGTGGGACTGGGCCAGACTCATTCCAAACTGCTACTTGACAAAAAGGCTGTGTCCAAACCTCTTCCAAGGATGGAGTAGGACAAAACAAAGTCGTGTTCTGCTTATATACCACCCCATGCCACTTCAAGTAGTCTCTGGGCAGTTTACAGTTTTAATTACAGTATGCAGGCTACACATTGCTCCCCACCCCCAGCAAAGCTGGGTACTCATTTTACCGACCTCGGAAGGATGGAAGGCTGAGTCACCCGTGAGCCGGCTACCTGGGATTGAACCCCAGGTTGTGAGCACAGTTTTACTTGTAGTACAGGCATTTAATCACTGTGCCACGGGGCTCCTAAATTGCCTAAATTGAGGATGGCTAGCAAGTGTTGTATGTGCTCTATGTAGAAGTTGGCCTAGTTTAAACCTTTGCCCCTGCAAATGTTTTGTCATACCACTCCCATCAGCCCCAGACAATATGGCCAGTGCAAAGAGACTGTAAGAACAGCAGACTGAAACAACAGGAACCCTAAATATTCCTCATCCCCAATGCTTTGTTTAAAGGTGTCTTCAAGGGGAGCTATAATGAGGAGGAGGTATGTAGACGCTTGCTGACTCTTTCTTGGTAGAGATGGGACATAAATTCTAAGATGCTTCTTCATGTCACTTGAAGATAAATTTTTATCCACCCACCCGACAAGCTGTCCGCGTGCTGCTCAAGAATGGCTTCCTGGCATGAACTACAACAACCATGCTGAGAAACCTTTGGAAGCTGCCTGAGCAAGATGGAATGTGTTACTTACTATTGAAAGCTCACCATTTACTTGATAAAGGTATCACCTGCTTCTGCATTTACATTGTTCAAAAAAAAAGGATGGGGGTTATAAGTAGAACGCAAATGGAACAGCATCGAAGGTACTATTCTCATTCACACGGTGTAGGCCTAGAACCTTGGTCATTACTTTCCCCAACCTAAAAGGAAGGTGTCTATAAAGCAGGAGTGGAAGGCAGCTTGTAACCCTCAGGATACTGTTTGATTTCAGCTCCAGACAGCCTTCCCCACTGGCTGAGCTAGGAAGGACTGACAGGAGGGCCACAAGTGGGTCCCCTCTCCAGAGGTACAGCCACAATTTCAGTGATTTCCTGTGGTGCTGCCTTACTTCTTCCTTTTCCTAAAATAGAACTAGAGCTTAGAAAAGTTAGGGGTTTGGACACTAGCTTCCAGATTTTTAGTTAAGAACTGCCATTGCTAGAATACTTTATTTTATTTTATTTTGAAAAATTTTAAACCCCCCTTTCTCCTTGGAAAAGGACCCAAGGTGGCTTACAATAACGAGGGGCAATACACAGCCTGGAACATTTAAGACACATTCAAGTTAAGAACCTGGAAATAAAAGAGGTATCTTAGACGATTAAAAGGTAACAGTAGAGGTACAAAGTGCATGCAAAAAGAAAAGAAAAATTCCATTATGGGGGTGGATAGTAAACATGGAAACACTGGTGTTCTTATCAAATCAGTCAATGCAGTCATGTATGGTAATCCATATAAAAGTCACATAGTAGGTGTAGCCCCTCATTCATGGAAAGCCTGCCTGAAGAGGAAGGTCTTTGCCTGCTTCCAGAAAGACAGCAGATATAGGGCAGTCCTGACCTCCAGTGGGAGAGAGTTCCAAAGTCTGGGAGCAGCAACAGAGAAGCAGTGGCGTAGCAAGGTTTTGGGGAGCCTGGAGCCAAAGGGCTTTTTTTTTTTTTTTGCACCCCTCCGGCCCTCCCCAACTCCATCCCATCTACCCAGCAATCCTGCGGGCGTGGCTTGTGCAGGTGCGCGGGCGGACATGTGCATGTATGTGGGTGTGGGCGTGTTAGCATGCATGCTTTACCTTTCCTACGCATGGCAAGGAAGAGTTGGAGGAGGAGGGCGCCGCAGCCACCACTCTCGCACTCCTGCCTGCCTGCAGCTGGACTCGGAGATGGTGGGTGGGGGGATGTGGGGTGGTAGGCGATTTGGCACCCCCCAATTGCTGCAGGGATGCCCCACACCCTTGCCTTCCCCACGCCATGCCCCCTGCAGAGAAGGCCCTTTCATATGTTCTTTTGAGGCGCACTTGTGAAGGTGGCAGGATGGAGAGAAAGGCCTCTCCTGATGACCTTGACACCCAAGCTGATTCATACTGCGATATTCGATCTTTGAGGTAGCTTTGACCCAGGTCATTTTGTGCTTTTTAGGTCAAGGTCAGCACTTTGAATTGTGCCCGATAGGTGATGCTTTAGTATGGGTGTAATATGATCTTTGTAACCCACCCCAGTCAGCAATCTGGCCACTGCATTCTGGACCCATTAAAGTTTCATAAGACTTCCCATTGGTAGCCATACATACAGCGTATTACAGTAGTCCAGCCAGGAGGTCACTAGGGCATGTGTCACAGTGGCCAGAGCAGATTTCTCAAGAAACGGGCGTAACTGGCGTACTAGTTTTAGTTTTGCAAGTGCACTTCTTTCCACAGCATCTCTAAGCTCAAGGATGAGTCCAGGAGCACCCCGCAAGCTATGTACCTCTTCTTGCAATACCATTCTTAGTCCAACATCCTGAACAAAGTGTATCCCTGAATTTGGTTATTGTCAGCATTCTAACCAATTTAGAATGAGAAAGCTACTTAGAACACCCAGTGCTAACCAGCAGCGGGTTTGCTCTTTCTGAGCTCAGGATCTCATCTAAAATATGCATATACAGGCTCCTGGTCTTTTCTTTTCTTAGGTCAGGGGTGCATTTAAAATACCCAGAAAAACTTTTCTTGCACATTAAAGTGTGGCTGAAGAGCTGTTGCTATTTTTTAAATATAAAAAAGTACAATCAGTTAAGCACTCCATACTTCCTCTAAGATGGTTACTTCACATCCATTCTCATCCTGGGAGGAAGTTCGTTGTGTGTTGAAATTGGTTGCGGTCATGTAGTCTTCTTCCAGTTCTGTCCCTGTTCCCGTGTACACACAGGCATAATGGATGATACCGGCATGACTGATACCGCACGTCCTCGTTCCGTGATGAGTTGTGCAATTTCATGCCTTTGTTCTCCATTTTTTTTTGTCCGGCCTGACCTTCCGTTTTTCAATGTTTCCATTCTCCGAAGCCTTGCCTTCAATGTGTTACGGAGCTAAGTTTGAGGCATTTGTCTTTTAATCTCTCGGCACTGTGTTGCTGACTCCATAGGGAATGTACTGGCGAATGGCACTTTGCACTCCTGCCACTAGATGGAGAACTGCACATTGCGTGATGAGCCTTACCTCACGGGCACTCATATCGGAATGAGAAGCGTGACGAGCAGATTCCCAAGGCCAGGGAGGGGAATCTCTTATCCCGCTTAAATTGCAGTTCAGGGGGCGTGGTCGGGACGAACTCCCCTCGTCCCGCAATGGACGTACAGTTAGATTACTTCATGCCGGTCCCAAGCAGGACCACGAACAGCGATGAGATGGACGTGAAGTATCAGCCTAAGACTTCCTCTGTTGCAGGATTTTGTTTCCTTTGGGTGACAAACCATGGGATGTTGTTGCCTCTATGTAGCATTTGCAGATCTGAATTTTGAGCTCATTTACAAAAAAACCCCAATCTATTGAAGGACCAAAGGAATTGCCATGAAGAGAATAGTAGTTTCAAGGATATGAATGATAATAAAACTTAAAAAATAAAACCAGTCTTCCTATAATTAAAGATCAAAATAATTTCTCTACAGACTCTCTAAAGTTCTGACACATTCTTAGGCTTTCAAGGCTGGGTTTTGCTAATGAACTCTGGTACTGAATACTTCTCTGAACTTTCCTCTCACATACTCTCCTCTCTTATACCTTCTGCTGTAAGCTGACTCACAGGACAGTGTCCTACCCATTATATCCCGATCACACCCACCAATCAGGATTCATATACCAACCATGCTTAGCACTCTATTCCTGCATAAACATTACTGAGCATTCAAACCTGTTAATATGCAAACCTGCTACACTTCGTTATAGATAATACCTGGAAATTTAAGAAAGGGGAGTATTGCCACACACAGGAATTATCTCGATGCTCTAATGGACTACTTTTGTACTCGCACATAGGGACTTGCCTGTCAACCTAGCGAACTGACACAAATCTGGCCAGAATAGATGATCTGAGCAGGAAGTCACTGTCAACATGCTGAATAGATATCCACAGTTTTCGTGGTATTGGGACATTGCGTCTCAGCCAAGCAAAGTCTCTTAATCATGCTTTATTACGGAAATATCACCATGTCAACATGTTGGCTAAATGAGTCATGGTATTGTAGATGTATATTTCCACAGCCTGCAGGCTACCCCACTGGAACATTACAAAGAAAATAGATGAAAGGCATTAAGCTTAATTGCCATGTAATAAATGGACCATGCATTTTCATTAAACGCAAAACAGCGTGAAGAATATCATGCAAGAGCCACAGATACAAAACAAGATCAAAAAGTGGTTGCATGGCAGGCAATATCAGATTCAAGGGCAAGGGGCTGAGAATGCCAAAGCACAAGGAAGGCTGCAAAAATGCCACAAGGCTGCTCCTCTGGTTCTCGAAAAGGCTAAACAGCAACAAAGCCAAACGAATAGCAAAGACTACAGCTGCTAAAATCTATGCCACACCATGGTCCTTATGATCTCTCTCTCTCACACACACACACACACAGAGAGAGAGAGAGAGAGAGAGAGAGAGAACGAGAACGAGAGAGGGAGAGGGAGAGGGAGAGGGAGAGAGAAATGCTTTCACCTCTCTTAGCTGGCTTGCCAAATGTGAGATGGGCTCCGCTGACATTCATGCCGTGGATGTGCCTTAGAACTTTCACCTGCAAATGGGATTACAAGCACAGTCATTAGTCTAGATTCCCCAAGAAGCATTCACTGTCTCACAATTAGATTTCTCATTCTAGCAGCATCTAAATCAATATGATATGATTAGTTACTCTCATGGATTACATGCTGCTGTACAAAACCTTCACACGCTCAAATCTGAGTAATTCAATCAGGCAGTAATGGATTCTGGGAAGGCTTCCACTGTCTAGAAACTTAAAGTGATTCTATCTCTGTAATAACTTGCTATTATGCACCTGAAGCTAAATTGCCTGACAGGCCCGTGGGTGGATAGCAGTGATTAAAAGAGGTCACTGCTCATCACTCGAAGGGGAAACTCCTGTTGAATTCACTTTAGCAAACAGATTCCAAAGAGGAGAAAAACAACAGCCTTAATTGCCTTTCTGGGGAATAGCAAGTTGAATTTGCAACCAACTTTCTTTGCAATCTACAACAAAGGTGTGCACACACATGTGTATGCACTATGCAGATCAACATATGCATACGATAAGGTATGCATTCACTATTTCCCATATAAAGGATATGCGGAAAATAGCAGCAGCAGCGACAAAGCAGCAGCATCACAACTGACCTATGGAAGAGAAGATGCTGGGATACTTCTTTAAATGGCACCTGTTATCTTCCTATTATCGATCTGTTTAGCTGCCTAGGTGGTTCAGTGCATTCTTTATGTGGCTGTGGAGCCACAAGCCAGGAGTTGCATCCCCCACTGTGCATTTTAGAAGAGCTAACTTTGGGCAAGATGTACAGTCCCTGGATGTCCCCAGAAGAAGAGAATGATAGACCACTTCTAAGTCAAAAGCCCTGAAAAGGGGAGAACTGATTTGACACTACAACCATCCTCATGCTTCACCTTCATTATTTTTCATTTGTTTATTTAGAATGTTTATATCTCACCCTCTATCATGGGACTTCATGGAAGGATATGACAAAAGCTATAAACAGCGTAAATAGCATACAATTTAAAACATGCAATAAAATTAAAATAATTTAAGACTTTTATTGCCGTTAAACTGTATTATAATTTACTGAAGCAATGATATTTAAACTCTCAAACATCTGGCGAGCAATCCTTCTAGAGCTGAGATACTGCAGTGTATCTGTGTTTTGTAACAATGAACAAACTTGAAGTTTGACTCTCTGTTTATTCAATTACGTAGCTCTTCTCCTGCTAACATCCTCTTCCTGGAACTATAGGTGCATAGAAGCTCAAAATTCACAGCCATTTCAATGCAGTCAAGAAGAAGTGCCCAGGTCATCTGACAGATACAAAGTTAGGGGTGACCCAAGATGTTCTGTTGCCAACAGTAGAACACCAAGTGGTACTCACCAAGCAAGTCAAGACACAGGGCACTTTTACATGACCCCTATAATCCGAGGCAAAGGGCTCCCAGATGTGGAGCTTAAAATTGTTTTCCCACCAGCTCCGGACTTTAAACAAAATAAAGTACGACCACGTCCACCTAAGCACGTCCCAGCACATTTTCCAAGTTCCTGGTCTCCGAAGGTGAAAAATTTCTGATGTGGATGTAAAGCAGTGAGTGCTGGGCTCTCCTCGCCGTGTGTTTGTTTGTTTGTTTGTTTTTGCCCCCGCCCCTTTAAAAGACTGAAAGAGACTGGAATGGTTCCCAGAGCAGCTCGACGGCAGAGCGGAGGTGAGCCTGCATTCTTTTCTCCCTTTTTTCTCCCTCCCCTCATGCAGACAGGAGCAAGGAAGTGCGGAGGGGTGGGAACACAGGAAGAGCAACAAACCCCCAAGATCTCTGGTCCGAATTTAAGTTGCCAGCAGATCTTAGGGGTCGTGTAAAACTGCCCACAGTTCACACAGGAAGCAGAGCTGGCCAAGTTATATTAATAAATAAAGCAGAAAATCTCATCAGCCACTGTCTTCATACCTACAGGTATAAATATAATTTAGAATTGCAAGAGCCTCATGGCACAGTGGTTAAATGCCTGTACTGCAGGTAAAATTGTGCTCACAACCTGGGGTTCAATCCCCAGTAGCAGACTCAGGGTTGACTCAGCCTTCAACCCTTCCGAGGTAGGTAAAATGAGTACCCAGATTGCTGGGGGGGGGGCAATGTGTAGCCTGCATACTGTAATTAAAACTGTAAACCGCCCAGAGACTACTTGAAGTGGTATAGGGTGGTATATAAGCAGACCCCTTTGCTTTGCTTTAATAATGACATACAAATTTACCAATAGCTTGCTGTTCTTTTGTGGCATTCCAGATCTTCAATCTGGGATGACTGCCTAAGGGTAGTAGGACCAGGCCAGATAAAAGAAACGAAAAGATGGGATGCCTTTTTCTTAATAGATGGAGGCAAAAGAGAGTCAAGAATTGGGCAAAAGTTTTTCATCTGATGTATATTTTAACAATAAACTATTTCATTTGAAATTCACTGTTAGCCAATACCTTTATTAAGACCAAGTAAAATGTCACATTATAGTGAGCAAGCTTTAGAGTTCTGTAGAACACTTCAGAAGGCACACAAAACAGGGACTCTAAGGTCTGTCTTTAGAGCCTGCCTTGTGAAGTAGTCTCTACATGCTCTGCAGGTGTTAGGTTACTCCTGAGGTGAAGAATCAATAGGTGATCGTTGTTCTGGAAAAGAAAGCCCTGCTGTTCTCCAGATCTAACCTCGAGTGAAGCACACAAAAATAATCAAAGGCAGAAAATAATCAAAGAAACATGTTGAATTTATATTAGCTAAGCTGCAGGTAAAGAGAGGAGGGGAGACTTGGCTAGCCAAATGTCAACTGAAACCAAGCAGTGTACTGTTACCTAGTACTGTAGTTGGGGAAATTCCATACTGAACTATTAAATCTGGCATTCTTCGGAGTTTCTCAAGCATTACAAAATAGGCAAACTAGTGCAAGTTAAATATTCTAATTATACAAATACACTGCCATAAATCTATTGTTCAGTGCTAAAGATCACTGAGTATTGATGTCCTCGAAACAGAAGTTAATAAATGCAAATGTTACCCATTATCACTAAGTAAACTTCCTTGTGCAGTAGCAGTATATCTCTGAACCAGAACTAGAAAACATTATTGTTTTAATGGCAATGCATTGACATTTCCTTGCTGAAGAAATGCTAATCCACTAATCTTAAATAATTAAGAAAGAGTAGAATTCATGCATCAATTTGTAGAAACGTTAAATTAAAACATTTAAAATTACCACACATGCTCAGTAATCACTTTAATAAGAACAATGAGTCATAACTCAAAACCAGCATTTATGTCTGGTTATTAAAACAAGTATTTAAATTGTTGTTAACAACATCATGAATCAGGGGAAACAAATTTTAATGATATATTTCCATTATCTGTGCTGAGATGTAGATACCAAAGGGGCAAACGGGAGAGGAAGTCCACACATCCACACCGCTGCCACTCTGCATATGAGATCCTAGAGGCAGGTGGCTGTCCAGTGTTGGTAGCAGAATTCTGGACTAGATGAACTGATTGGGATCTGGATTTAAAAAGAAGAAAGGGAAATAACCCTCCTGGGACTGAAACATGTGAGACAGAAGCAACAAGAAATAAATAACTGAAGCATGAATAGGAACAAGCAAAGGCGGGTGGGATCTGAAAGTTGTAATAAGAAGCTTACACAGGGAATGATGGAGTCTGAGTCAGACAATTGGGATGAGGCCTAGAGGATATTTCATGAGATGGGAAAACCCTCCTCTAAACCAGCTTGGATAAATTTCGTTTACCTATTATTTACTATTTAGCCCAAGCCTCATTTACCTTTCATTTACTCAGCTTGTTTATTCACTCTGACTCTACTCTGTTCATCTTTTATTTATTTACTCTTGGTTACTGGGCTAATTCGATTTCCTTTTCATTTCCCTTTACCTATTCCTGTCTACTCCTCATTTACTCACCTTCTGTCTGTAAACAGCAAGGACATGTGTTATTGTAATCAATAACTGTGCAAAGTATGCTCTGTTCACGAGACAACTGCCTATGGTTCACCCAACCAACCAGCATGTGCCACCTTTACTTCTGGAACTTTTATAATCAATCACTGATGTTGTGCATACTCTTGGAAACCATATGTAATAAAATGTGCCAATGGCAAGGGGCGTGATGGCTCTGACGGTCGGACAACTGGACTCGAGTCTTCTTTCCTCAGGATCCTCCTACAAACCGAGTTCTCTGGTTTACAAAGGTGAGGTTCACACTGTGAAATCTGATGCAATTGGTTCACTGCTTAAAAGGTCCTTATCTTCGGTGCAATCTATTTTAGCTGTTGATACCAAGGCAGCCCCAAGAGCTATTTTGGACCTCAATGTATCATCCTCAAAAGATTGCATACCCTGTGCCAGAAAGATATGCCCCATAGTGGTTAAAGACAACAGAGTACAGATCCTGTGGGAAGAGAGGGGAAGTGATTCCACCATTAAGACAGAAACATCCTTCAGAAAGAGCAGGAGGATGTAAACCAAAATGATCTGCAATATATAGGCTATATCTTTTGACCAGGTGCGTCAAAATATACAGCTTTCATAACACCCCAATGCCTCCAGTGTTTCCCATGAAAGAGTTGTTGCTTAACAGGATAAATTCAGGGTGTTCATTCTGTCCATAGCTCTCTGCTACTTGTTCAGAAACACCGCAGCCCTGAGATGCATCTCGGCTGTGTGCTGCCAAGCAGAAACACAACAGGCGTTTCCTTTGGGAGTATGACTGCTTAATGCAGCAGATTGGAAGGATAAAAGAAAAATAGCCTTCCACAGAAACTTTCTCCAGCAATAATCGGCAGCGAACTCTGCCCTCATTATAAAACTCTACATAGTCTGTCATAAAAAAGAGAGAGAACCTTACAAAAATAGCATGTTATTTTTCACCTCTAAATTTTCCATAATAGTCTCAGCTTTATAACTCCATTCCAACAGGCGCGCCGTTTGGAATGTTAATCTTCCTACGTTTTTATTGTTCCCTGGAAGAAGGCATGCAATGGGACGAGGGCTCCAGAATATTCTGTGTGCTGCAGTGCTATCTAGTGAAGCAATGCCAGCATCGCACCCTAAGAAGCTGTTTGGATAGTCGAGAGAACTGGAGACTAAGGCAACAACAACCCAGCTATCGGTTATGCCGATTGAAGTCCCATTCAGATCTGTGGGAAATGGCCATAGTCCATATTGTGGTGCACTGCAGTCAACCATTTCAGTGGTGTTTGTGTCAAATATTTCCATTTTACCCGGAATCAGAAGGTGTCTTAAACCCGTTGTGTTCTACAACCTGTGATGGCTGTGGATTACGATTTCAATCATGTAATAATCATAGAATCGTAGAATAATGACGCTGGAAGGGGGACGTAAGACCATTGATTCCCAAACCCCGTGCTCAAGGCAGGAATACAAATCAAAGGATATCTGCCAGGTGGTTGGCTAAATTTGTCTAATATTAATGTTGCTTAATAAAAATTATCTAATAATAATTTTAAAACTGTATGCATACCTACTTAGGGGTACAGTAAGTCCCATAGAATTCAAAGGGGTTTGTTCTGTGCAACCGTCACAGGCTTGCACTGTAACAGTGCTATCCTGTATATGTATAACATGTTTTTAACCCTTGGCCTGCCTGGTGCTGTTGAGCATCAGCTGGCCGAATCCCTGATCTTTGACCATCCTGGACAGGGTTTCTGTGAGTTGAAATTCAACGTATCTCAAGGGCTAAACTACTACAGGTTTACACAGAAGCCAGTCTGATGTGTGTTTACTTAGAAGCCAAGACCACCAACTTCAACTGAAGCAACTTCAGGATACATCAGGTTGTGACCTCACTGGGAAATCGACTGCAGCTTGGATTACTTGTGAAGCAGTCTGGTGCTACTTGTTTCCTAGAAGTAAAGGGTAGCCTTGTGACCCAAACAAATTAAAATGCAAAAGCAAAAAGAGGCAATACCTTTGGAGACTACAAAAAAGCCTACAATAAACAAACTTTCGTGGATTAAATACTCCACCATATTTGTAGTGGTGTGAAGAACTTAAGAATCCAAAAGGTGAAGTCCAAACATACATGGCCAAATGGATATTGCCAGCCAAATTGTTCATATATGTTAAATCCATCAGTTCCTGGAGTGATGGGTTTTGCCAGGCAGGTTCATCTCTTAGATGAAAGTGAAGGCTCTGGTTGCTGTTTAATGGTTACAGCTTAGGCAGCAGTGGCATCAGTGTCACAACCCAGCTTTCCAAAGGAAGAAAGCATAGGCCATGTACCAACCAGGTGATCCTACAATGGTGGGGACTGAAATGATCTGCAGCCAGATCCCCATCTGTGCCCAAGCTGGAACTCTTTGATGAATCGGTAGGGATTCTGCTTTTCAGGGCTGAGCTAAAAGTGATCCCCCAGGAGACAGAAGGATCACTTGAAGGAAGCCTCCTCCCATTAAAGCAACTTTTCCAGTACAACTAGGTACAGTACATACATAGCATGGCAGCCACCTGATTGCACTCTTCATCCCATATATGGCTCTGTTGAACTGGCTCCTGATAGGGACCCCAGCCAGGGCATTACCTGTGAAAACAACCTAAGGTCTGAACCAGCTTCTGTACTAAACAAGTTTAAGTGAGAACATCATTAGCACATTTCGAAGGCAGGTGGTGAACCTATTAGTTTTGTTCACAAATGTGTGACTAGCTTAAAAAAACAAAAGATAAACTCCTCAATTACATTGGTCTGCTCAGAAAATGTGCCCACCAATGCTAATCTGCAGCAGTTCATTAATGAAGGGGGGAGGGGGAGAAGTTGCTTCTTGCCAGTTTGGCAGCTGCTTAGCATAAAGGGTAGGCCTGCTGAAGGAGGCTGACAGGATTTCCAGTCCTGTTTGCTTTCCTGACACAAGCACCATGTGGCGTTTTTTTCCTTAAAGAAAAGGAGCTGACATTCAAAAGAGTAAGGCGGATGCATTACTATTAAAATAAACAATACTGCTATTAAGGCAAATTAAAGCTGCACAATGAGCCTGTCACAAGGAATAATGTATAAATCAATGGCAGTAATGGTGACAGGCTGTCATTGAATTCCACTAGTCCCTCAGCACCTTCTAGACATGAGGAGATAAACACACAGACAAGAGGTGGAATGAACTCAGCAAGGGTGTGGGTGCATGTGGGTGCTGGGGTTGCGGAGAGGGTGTTTCCTCCCTCCTCCTCTGGAATCCGAAACCTAGTACACAGGTAAAAACTAAAGTTGGGTCAATAATATGTGGGTACCAGCAATAGACTCTTCCTCTCATTATTTTTGGAGAATTTCTGTGTGTGAGAAGGCGAAAATGAAATGGATAATCCAACAGGTTGTCATGAGAGAACCCCTATCCAATACACAGAGAGTCAAATTGAGCAATAATGTTGAAGGATATTTTAATGATGAGTCATCAGTCTCCCTTTAGAGATTCCAAAGAATATGTAAAGGAGGAACGTATATGATTTTGATTTATACTTCCTTGCTTTTAGGACCTGGTCAGAGATGCTGCAGCCATTTCAAGGGAATTAAAAGCTTCTTATTCCTCTCCATCCCAGGTTTGGAGGATCCCTAAGGATCAGTTCATCATTGTGAGCTGCAGAAAGGGGTAAGGAACAATTTAAAGCCCCCAAATCACGGATGCTGAGTTCAGTCTAGCCACTGAGACTGGCAGTTGTATTCGTCCAATGGGGAAAATAGGAAGCTCATGGGGGTGAGGAATCACTCAAAAATGGCCACTGTATGGCTGTCTGCAACTGATGACTTTGTCTAGCACACAGCATAACTTGAGCAACAGGATTTAAGTCACACAATCCAGTAATGCAGGGAAGAAGAAGAAGAAGAAGAAGAAGAAGAAGAAGAAGAAGAAGAAGA
>JAHTLZ010003526.1:63645950-63659214 GCA_023846285.1 Phrynocephalus versicolor
TTATTATTATTATTATTATTATTATTATTATTATTATTATTATTATTGCAGCAGACAGATTTAGTTTATTTTCCATCAAATATATGGCATATACTGTAAGTCATCATGGAGAAACCCAGAACACCTCTACATCTGATTTTTTTTCCCTTTGCCACTGGGGCTTCTACCTTTTTTGTACCCCAATGGCAAGTGCAATGGCTCAGGCCATGTGATCACTTGAGCTGATGCAGGAGTTAGCTCCCCGTCAACCAGACATCCTTCCAAGGGAGTTGCTCTATAAGACATTGGGATGATCCAGTCAAGGAGACTTTTTGGTCTTAGCTAATACAGTAATGCCATTTCTAACTTTAAAAGTGGGGGGCTTGGTGCCAGCACTGCAACCACATTGCACTAAGAGGGGTAGGAGAAAGAGAGGAAAAGAGAAAGGGGAAACTGATAACCAGTACAAAGGTTGCCTCTAAGCTGCATGGCTGTGCAGCCTCTGCACAGGATTTTCCCACCCCCTGTGCACCCAATGCAACCATTTTCTTTCCCTTGTGATGGAATCCAAAAAGGAGAAGCTGCTCTCATGCACGTGCCTGCCCCTCCTCTCTCTCACACACACACAGAGGCATGGAACAGAACCTCAACTGGGGATGAAAATTATTTATTTATTTATTTATTTATTTTTACAACTTATATGCCGCCCACTACCCAAAGGTCTCTGGGCGGCTTCCAATCAAAGAATTAAAACAGTTAAAAACATCAAACCACAATAAATAATTAAAACAATAATAAAAACCTTATACTAAAATCAGATTAGAGGGCACATTGGGCAGCATTCATTTGTACCTTGTTAAGGTAGCTGGGCTGTAACTAATGCTCAGCAGCTACAGCAGAAGCTGCCTGAACAAGCTGCAAACAAGGGTGGGATTTAAAATATTTTCTCCTCTCTTTCTGCTGACCCCTATGTGGTTGGCTAAAATGACCTCTTCTGGGGAGACCCAACCACCCAGGCAGGAATTCACAGCAGATCCATGAAGATTTTCCCCAGTGTTTTTAGCTGTACTCTTCAACTTAACTAAACAGACAGGAAAGGAAAAGGCTACCCCTCTGATGTCCAGTATGAAAATCTTTGGCTAGATCATACTCAAGAGGGTATAATATTGATTGCGTGCCATGAAGTTAATCCTAACTTCCAGCTCTTTTCAGGGCTTTCCTGGTAGAGAATATACTCAGAAGTGGTTTACCACTCCCTTCTTCTGTGGGAAACTCAATATGGTATATTACAATGATGGTGAACCTTTTAGAGACCAAGTGCCCAAGCTGTGATTCAAAACCCACTAATTTTTCACAAAGTGCCCATACAGCAATTTAACCTGAATACAGGTGGCTGTGAAGGGGCGATGTTGGGTGCCCACAGAAAGGGCTCCGAGTGCCTCCTTTGGCACCTGTGCCTTAGATTCGCCAACACTGGTACATTATATCTTCTATTTCAGTACTAGGCAATGCTTTGTATTTTTTTCTTAAAACACCCTTTTGATACCATTTCTTACACAGGTTCCACTGAGGCAAACTTTTAGGAAGCAACCATAGATCTGTTGCTGATGAAATTATTATCATTCTATTGTCCCATGATATGCATTGCATTTATTTTATAAAGACTCCACATTACGTTTTCTAATCCTAGTCCAGTTTTGCTGGTCATTGTCAGTTCTCTCTTCCAAGTCTGTTCTTACTCAGTAAAACTTGTTAAGACAGAAATATTGTGTAGCACTTTCCCAGTGACTGGTGAGAGGACCCTTCTGTTTGGAAGCACAGATACACCCCCTTAGCTGCCAGGATGTAAGCCTGTTTGAACAGAATGGGATTTAAGTTTGAGAAAATATAGGATTAAGCTGTTCGCATTTTTATCCACCCTCAATCCACCAACAAAGCAGGGCTAGAGAAATCTGAATAAATGTAACGAAATAAAACAGACAGTTTTATGCGGCCGGTCAGCTGAAAAAGAGCCTTGTACTGGGTTTTGAAAACAGCATTTTTGCTTGTATTTGTGGTGCAAGTCATCTATGACAGACGAACAAAGACGGACTGCCATGTTCCTGCATTGGCAGAGTTGAGTAACAGCAGCCACAGGTTGCTCTACAAATTTTGCAAAATCCCTTCAGAGACCAACTATTTTTCATATTTTAAAACAAGGCAGGATGGATTACAAGAGGATGCAGAGCTTTGATCCCCAGGTAAGAACAGCAGCAGCACCTCTTCACTTGTTTTATCCCTGGCAAATCAAACTGACTAGTTTTTGCTGGCTTCTGCTCCTGCATAGGTGACAAGATCTCTTTTATTCCTACATCCTGGCTTAGACCTGGCTTCCCCAAATACTGGCATGTCTGTCTATCTACAGCCGCTGGGCTTCAGTCTAAAACTGAGGCCTTCTGGCTTCACCTGCCTGCAAGATCAATCAGCTTTTACATATTTGCGACTCCATAGCCTTTGTTTTTCCATTGCAGCACTAAAAAAATCATTTGCATATTGTCCTCAGCTTTTCAAAAATGAATTCTAAAGGAAGGATTGGAGGTGACATATTCAGTGTGTTCTGCTGATGAGATCTCTAGCTGCTAACTGCACAGTAAGCAGCATCCTTCGGTGGCTGCGCCTGTTAACCTGTCTTCAATGTCAGCTCCCTTGGAAGTAATTTCCTTCCTGCATCCTCCGTTTCAAGTTCCCCTGTTCACTTTTCCTGCAAAATCATTTTCTCATTAAAGCCAAAACCAAAAAGGGTTCACTTGTTTTACTGATTTAAATTTTCTAATCTCTTCCATTTCTTGGGCTTTGAGATAACCACTGAAAAATAATAGCCATCCAGATAAAATGAGATTGCAATCATTGCTTACACATCTACTGACGAGTAACCCTGATTGAGTTTAGTGGGACCGGTTTCTCTGAGTAATTATGTTTAGGAGGTTGGCTTGGTTTGTTTGTTGTAAGCAGTGTTATTCCCATCAAACGATGGCTCAAGTAAAAGGGTGTGCAATGCTTTTTTAAAATGTCCAGGTGAAGGGGCTTCACACTCAAATAGGTTGTTGATATTTCATATGGATTTTCTCATCCCAGAACAGATCAGGTCTTCGGTTTCTACTAAATCTCTCTCTCTCTCTCTGGGGGGGGGGGCCCTCCCCCCCTCTCTCTTGTTATGTAACCTGTTTTATCACAAACATCCTGTCACCACACATTTGAATGTGGCTGATCCTCAATGAGAATCACTATAAAATGGACAACAGACAAACCGGACTCCTGGGAATGTAGTTTTATTTTCAGAGGATCCTTTCCTAATACCTTGTGCACAAGGGGTGCCTGAATGCAGGGACAACTTCCTGTATGGAATGTCCAGTCTTAAATATTCTTTAGCATACAGAAACAGAAAAGAACAAACTCAGGATTGGTTACATTTTGCCGCAGTGGAAAGCATGTGACTTCATTACATATATGTTCATTTTCCCTAACGCAACCAAACTTAAAGATCAGTGGTACTTTCCCATCTACATTAGCAAGATTAAACGTCATTAATTCCATAATGTATTGTTCTCTGTATCTTAACAGTGAGTTTCAAAAGCTGGATACAAACGTGCAAACAAGATATTTTAAGATCTGAGATGTCTTAGCATGCGGTTTGACATTTGCTATACCCTTGTTGTGGTTTGGACACATCCTGTTGCTGTTCAGTTTAGAAACCCATGTCTGCAGAGGTGGGGGTGCTTTGCAGAAACACAGAGATGATGCTTTCAGGACACAGTTTAGAGAAAAGATGCTTTTAGGATACATAGTTTGCAGAGATGATGGTTTTAGGATATCTATAAGGCAGAGGGCAGAATGAAGAATTGAAGATAAACTCAAAACTTGAACCTTACTGTAACAATCCTGGAACATCTTTTGGTAGCAACCTAAAAATACCTGCCTTGACTCCCTTAACACAACTTTAAACAGTAACAAAAAAAACTCTTTACTCTTTGGACCACCCAAGTAACTTTGTTCTTATTTGTAAACTTGCATTTGAAATGTGCTTTGGTTGAAGCATCTCTCACAAAAAAGTAACTTCTCACTCTACTTGCAGTACATTTCTAAGAAATAGAAGGTTACGAACCATGATGGAGATGTGTAATCTCCAGACTTAAAACTGGGGTATTTCAAGGGCCAGATGTAGGGGAGTGGTATCAGGACAGGAGACAGATATCTAGTCTCGTAATCTCCCAGACACATCTGGTGGGGCCACTGTGAGATACAGGAAGCTGGACTAGATGGGCCTTTGGCCTGATCCAGCATGGCTCTTCTTATGTTCTTATGTTCTTAAGGATTTCCAGGCACGTAGACTATAAACAGCATATATATATATAATCCCAAAATATTCTGAGCACCTACGTAGCATGCAACCTGATCTGTGCAGACTGCAGGGAATATCTCTAGCTAATCCCAGATCTGTGGCCAGAAATAAGGGGGTTTGCTGTGTCAGTAATGGATACATGCACGTAGCCAGTTGGAGCAGAGACAGATGCTGCACCTCTTTCAACAGCTGTTTTTCCATCCGAACTTTGATAAGTGAATCAATGTTCTTAAATGGCTGGCCAAAACCAGCCAAGAAAACGCTGGTATTCATAAACCCCACTTTGGATGGAGCAGCATCTACAAATACAGATGTGCCAGCATTACGTTTATAGGTTTGGCTCATCTAACAGGAAGTGCCCTGTCCTTCTCATTGGCTTTAATAACTCAACAACTTCACTAGGGAATAGAGGGATTTCCAGGCACTGGATAAGAACGGGAATGTGTTGGCTTCTATTTTTACGCCACTCTGCTTTTATTAAGAAGGCCTCTTCCAGGCAGTAGCGGAATCCGTTAGGCTGCTGTTTAACAGGTCCACTTTCCCCAAAAGTCTCAGAGCTGAACATAACCAAGGGTGCTTTTACACGACCCCTAAGATCCGCTGGCCCCTTAAATTCGGACCAGAGATCTTGGGGGTTCGTTGCTGTTTCTGCGTCCCCAACCCTCCGCACTTCCTTGCTCCTGTCTGCGTGAGGGGAGGGAGGAAAAAAGGGACAAAAGAATAAAGGCTTACCTCCCTCTGCCAGTGGAAGCTGCTCCAAGCCCCGTCATTTCCTGATTCCTTGTCTTAAAGGGGCGGGAGGCAAAAAACAACAACAAAGAGAAGCGAGGAGAGCCCGGCACATCCGCATCAAGGAATTTTCACCTGCCAAGAGCAGGTACCTGAAAAGTGCGCTGGGTCGCGCTTAGGTGGGCGGGGTTGCACTTAATTTTCTGTAAACTCTGGAGCTGGTGGGGAAACATTTTTAAGCTCCGGAGCTGGGAGCCATTTGCCCGGAGTTTAGGGGTCGTGTATAAACGCCCCAAGAGAGTGTATTGAGAACCCTTTCCTAGACGTCTACACTTACTGAAAGCTTCACCCAGCGGATCACTGTTAGAAGATATTGTAAAGGCCTAGTCCAACAACCTCTTACAGAAACATGGGATGGAATAGTAATCTTCACACAATGGGAAGCATAATGGGTCCAGCAGGCTCCCCATCATATGTCTGTTCTCTCAAAGGGTGTGAGATGAATTGCACCATTGGCCCTGAAATCGGCAGCCTGATGAAACAGGGTAATGCTTACCTGATTTCCTTTATACTCTGTGTTTCTACAATAGGATATGGCCTTCTATGAATTAAAAATATGATTCAGGAGCTGTTTAGCAAGGCAGTGGGGACTTTATCCTGATCATGGAAAGCCTAAGTATAGCACTTCCTTGTTGGGTCTTTCCAGTTATCTGGATGACAATTCCCATTGCACACACAAATGTCCAGGAGTGTACAGATAGCTGTGCAGGTCTTGTTCCCAAAATATTTTTCCCAGCAGAATTTACTGGTCACGCCATCTTAATTGCCCCCATACTTCATTATTCACCACCTACCTTTTTGTAGTTATACAAGGACAGGTTATGATGTTGAACCTCCTGAATGCAAAGTCCTGAAATGAGTAATTATTACCCAAACCCTGGTTTAATATCTTGGTTTGTTACATTTCAAAATATGTATCCATGCCATACGTTTATCAGGCCAACCAAAAGGCACAAAATGTACCACTTTTATTTATTCAGTAAGAATAGTAGGCTGAGAGAGATCAAGCATCTGTGCTTACGGCCAGCCTGGCTGCCTTGGCTTCTGGTTGGTTAACTAATTTTTACTGAGACCAAAGCAGAGCTTCCCAGCTTTGCCCACAGTGTGGCGCCATAGTTGGTTCTCTGGAGGCTTCCAGTGCTCCACCTCTCACACACAAAGGGAGGTGAAGGAAAGGAATAGCAAGCCATCTGGGGGCTCACTGTGACTGGTTCCCATTGATCCCAGTAAGGTGGGGAGTATACATGCTTACAGTCTGCAATTTGCATGCAGCCTCCCATGCCATTTATGCACCCTCTCCCGGCTCCTGCCACAAGCACCAGAACAGTAGCTGCAAGACCCTACAGCAGAGGTCCTGGAATTCCTGGCACTTTTCATGTGAGCAGCAGATATGAGCAGCAGGGACGATGGGCTCCGGACTAGAGATGGGCACAAATAAAAAAAATGGCGCTTCGTTTGTCGTTTGTCGTTTAGGGGGTCCGTTTTGGTTCGTTTCCATTTTTCGGGAATTTTTGCAACAAATTCGTTTTCATTTTCGTTTGTTTCGTTACCATTTCATTACCATTTATTTCAATTTTTGTGATTTTTTTAGCATTTAAACCAGATCACTTGTATTGCCGTAACAAAAACGAAACACACGACAAAGGTGTTTCTGCTCGTTTCGTTTCATTTTAGAGACAAAATTCATTTGTCATTTCGTTGCATAACGAAACAAAAAACAAAAACAGAAGCAAATTTTTTTTCGTTTTGTGCCCCTCTCTACTCCGGACTTCCAAGTGGATCTTCTAGCATTTTCGTGGTGCCAGGTTTTTACCAATGGCAGTAGTGGGAGCAAATAATTTTGGTGATTAACCAGCCCTGAGCTAAAGCGTACAGTAATTGAGAGGAAAAATTGAACTGACTCAGTTAAATCCCCAGCCCTAAATCCTGTTCCTGATAAAACGTGCGAGGCTTTAATTAAATGGCCACAGATTTGGCCAAAGAGCCACACTCACAAATAGCAATGTTGCTTTCAAAACTTTCTGGATCACAGGTCTTTTCTGTGGAATAGTGGCATTTGGCTGAGACGTTAGACATTATTTTCAAACACAAACAGCCAATTTGTATAACCAGTTCTATCTCTATTTCAGTCGAACTAGAAAACTGTTCACAAGGAGGGCAACTTAATGGATCTCTCGCCTACAGTTTGCTCCACTGCAGGGATGGTCCAAAAATATGACAATCTGGAGTGAACCAGCTTGCCCCCAGAAAGCTCCCACCCACACCTTCCTGGTCCCTGCATGGCGCTTCTGCATTTTGTGTGTGCAGGTAAGATCAGATCACATAGGCAAAAGAAAAATGTATTCAAGTAACGGGCTTAGTCTTTTATAACCAAACCCTCACCTTGGTCAGTGGCTGTGATTCTTTGAGTGGATATGGTTAGAACTGGTGGAAGTCATGGTGTGATCACACAGTGAGATTTGAATGTTTTGCTAAATTCCTCTAGCTGCACAGCCAACCTGCAGAGATTTGCAGAGCATAATAGCTTCAGGTCCCCTGGGGTAGTCAATCCCTTTTCTCATTAACTGGCACTTACAGTTTCAGTAGCTCACTCAGAGACATCTGTAGAACAGAGAACAAAAGGTTCCATTACTTACAATTGAACTGATCAAATTGCAAACTAAAAGAGTGACCTCAACAGAAGAGAGAGAGAGGAGGGGGCGGGCGAGGGGAATATAGAGGCAGGAAAGGAATAACTAAGTAGTGCTGGATAAATTGATAGTCACCAGCTGCCCCGAAAGCTCCCTCCCAGTCACACTTTCTCCAGGCATCAAGCAAAGTTGTAAAAACCCTGACAGACAGTATTTTGGACTGCCTGTGAAATAGTGTCCTGTGATCTCTTTCCTGGAAATCACACAATACATGGAGAACAGTGCTCCAACCAAACCTGTGCCCACGCTGGAACTCTTTGCTCCAGCTGAGGAGCCACTGCTTTTCGTGGCTGGCTAGAGTAACTTCCCAGCAGAGTGAAAGCTTCTTTTAAGGGAAATCACTCCCTACAAAGTGGTCCTTTTTGGTGTGGTCAGACAGGTCTCTTTTCCGTCATCTGACTATACCCTTGCGGTGTCCTGCCCTAGCTGTTATGTTCCTGTTTAGTGCTTACCTTATTATAAGTTCAAAAAGGTTTTGAGGTTATCCTGTTTATTGCTTCTTTCTGGGCCTAGTGCAGATCACTTGCTACCATCTTACACCATGAGTATTCCATGGAATGTGGAAACCAAATGCTACTCAGTGAGTCAGAGTTCCTAGGTGTTCCCTGCCCCCCCCCGCCCCCGATCTTTATATAGTTATACTGAACTCGAAGATCTGGCGTAATAAAACCCTCACTGCAATTATGATTCTCAGAGGACCTCCTCCTATGTTTACACACATATTTTAGAGGCTTGTTAATCTGAATACAAGGAGGGCAAGTATACAAAAAGTAAACTGATCTTCCTTCCAAATGATTCCTTTTGTGGAGGATCACTGGTGAATTCTACAGCTGAGACTTCACATCTCTGGAGAGCAATAGACTTTTGATTATTCTTTATTAAAAGCCAAACACTTCGCCTAAATTTCCTGAGAGGAAAGATTATGAAGGGGAAAAAGAACACAAATACTACCAAAACTAAGCAGGCCTGGCTCTGGAATAAGAGACACCACATGGAAGACAAGCTTCCAGAAACCATACATTCATTTTCTTTTTTGATAAGCATGTGAAACAGTTGCCTCAGGCAGTACCTGGCAGTATGGAGAAGACACCTTTGTGTCAAGAGACCAGTCCAGTCCTATGTCCCCTACACTAGGTTGTTGCCATCAGAACAGTTTGAAAGATGCTGTTCCCTTGCTGAGACTGAAGGATTCAGTCCATTCCAGTTTTAAAATATAGATTTAAGAGAGGTGCCATCTTGTGTTGTGCTTCAGCCAATGAAATGTACTTCAGAATTAAGAGCCAAGGGTATGTTCCTACCCATAGTTAGATACAATGGAGGCCCATTGATTTCAGTGGGATTTATTCATTCACGTCCAGAATTACAAACATGCATTATGATGACTAGGGGCATTCTTACTGTACAGTTCTTCCAAGAACCAGAGGAGAACAAAGGCTTTGCTGACCTTCCCTCCACCACCAGGAGCATATTTAGCAGAGTGTTGTTATTGGCAAATCCACCCCCCTTCCATTTCCTGAAATGCATTGCATCTTACAGTCACCAACAGTTCCTTATCCTTTGAGATTTCTGTAAGAAATCCACCAATCTCAGCTTACTTGTTTTAAGCATACACATTGTAGGTCATTGCCTCCAATATCAGATTGTGCTTGTTTCCTTAATATCCTCTCAAGGAAAGGATTTGTGGATGCTTTGAACAAAAATGCCCTAGACAAAAGGGAACAGAGAGCGCTGTCTGTTTCCATTTGGGCCTTTTATAGAAGATATTTTCCTCTCTGTTTATCCTACACATGAATCATTCATGCCTAGTCTGTAACAGTTTACCAACATGAGGGAATAGTGGAAATGAGATAGAAATATTTAGAATGAGCTATGGGTGCTCTTACACGACCCCTAAGATCCGCTGGTCACTTAAATTCGGACAAGAGATCTTAGGAGTTTGTCCCTCTTTGTGCGTCCCCACCCCTCCGCACTTCCTGGCTGCTGGCTGCGTGAGGGGGGGGAGAAAAAAAGGGACAAAAGAATGGAGGCTTACCTCCAGTGCCAGTGGACGCCGCCCCATCGTTGTGATTCCTTCTCTTAAAGGGGCGGGAGGCAAAAAACAACAGCAAAAAGAAGCAAGGAGAGCCCGGCACATCCGCATCAAGATTTTTCACCCTTGGAGAGCAGGTACATGAAAAGTGTGCTGGGACGCGCTTAGGTGGGCGTGGTCGCACTTAATTTTCAGTAAACTCCGGAGCTGGTGGATAAACAATTTTAAGCTCCGGAGCTGGGAGCCATTTACGGCGGAGTTTAGGGGTCATGTAAAAAGGCCCTACATGAAGTAACAGGCCTCCAGCTTACTGTGGGGCTGCATTTGTCATCCATAAGGGCAACTAGAAGGGTGGCATGGCAGTTGCTATTTTTGTGACTGCTGTCTTCCCCTACCACCACCACCACCACAACCATGTGAGCTGGATACTCATTTTGCTAAGCTCAGAAGGATAGAAGGCTGAGTGAAACCTTGAGCCTGCTACCTGGGATTGAAGCCCAGGTCATGAGCACAGTTATAGCTGCAGTACAGCCGTTGTGACCACTGCACCACAAAGGGACTCCTGTGTGGTTGAAATGGTTACAAACATCTGTTTAGACATTTTGCTTAGAATTTCTAACCTGCCCCCTTTGAGAGACTATAATAATCTGAATCAAAACAGCACTCTAAAGCCCCACTGTGAAACAAAATACAATGGTGGCAGACAGAACTGTGGAAAAAAGCAACTCCCAGTTAAAGAGTCATCGACCCAAGCCAAAACCCAATGAATTTGAAAAAAGAGTATTTCCTAGCCAGCAGTTCATGGTTAAGGACTGAGCTGTTTCAGCTTCATGGGGAAGATATTTCATGGTTAGCTTTCTCTTAATTCAGGAAAAATGCAATTGTTACTGGGCTTCCTCATCCTGAAAGATGGGTGTTTGCTCATTAATTACTAGGATGATTTTTATTTGATTTAGCGATGTCGGATAGAGAATGGCGCTCAGGGCTTGAAACAGAGAGCTAAGAACATACAGCACTGGCCACCATGTTACTTGGAGGTATGTCTGGGGTGTGTGTGTACATCTACAGTATTAGATTTTCTATGTTTTCATTCCCATTGTGCAGAGTAGGTAGGTATGCAATACCTTTAAAATCACAAGAGAGAAAAATTTAGAATCAGGAAACTAACATGAAATGAAGCAAGCATTTCTATGGATGCTGGTTCAGAAGAAATAGTGAAGCAGGTTGATAAGAGGTGAGCCCTGGGCTCACGAAATTTTGATTGCCTGATTCCTGTTCGTGGGGATGCATCTATGAACCTCAATTAGGGTTTGACTCCCACTTGGTCCAGCTCCGGCCACTTAAACTCTGCAAGGAATCAAGCAGCCCTCTATTTCCTCCCCCATCTGTCTCTCAGGCAGCTGCCTCTGCTTGCCCTGACTGCTATACCAAAGTGACCGGAGGCCCTGTGACAGCTTATTGGCACACTCCAAGCCACTTCAATGGGATTCTTCCTATGATTATCTGCCTTAGGTCCCCCAGAGGTATGATTAATGCATTGCATGTCACCGAAGCCACCTTCCGATTGCACACGGAATGGAAGTGTCCTTTTCCTCCAACTTCCCTGGGACGACTGTGGAATTTGTACAGAGGCTCCCGCCGGGCAGACAATCTTGTAAAAGCACCAATATTGCAAAGTAAATACGAGCAATCTATTTGTTTAAGGATATTACTCTGACCGACGAGGTATTGAAACAATCTTTTGACTGACAAAAGAAATCACACGGCCGTTTCCCCACTGGATCAGCCCAAATAGGTTTGCTTCCTCTTCTCCCCACCATGGTCTCATAGGGCTGCCCGTGAGTGTTTGGAAAGTTCATCCATTTTCTGCTGATACAGAGGTTGGGATGCATAACACATCCCAGCCAATGAAATTCAGTTCATGCACAAGTTGAAATGGGGAAGGTGGAGGAAAGACAGAAAAGTGGGGGCGGGGGCTTCAGCTAAACACACACACACCCTACCTTGTTGCACAGAGTCATCAAATTTTAACTGTGTCTCAAGTCAGCTCCCAATTACCCCATTTGATTTATATTTTATCTCCTAATACATCCAAAAGCACAAGTATTGGATGCTGAACTCTGTGGGCCAAAGTTAATGAGGGTTGCGATGCTTTGAAATGTTCCTTTCTGGGTTCTGATCACAGCTGTGTTGCTGAATCCTTTCACAAGATGCAAGCGGGCTCCCTATTGATCTGAAGCCGAGATCAATGCTGCTTCTCCCTTTTATTGGAAAACCACCAAGTGTGCAGAATTCAGAGAACTCAGACCTAGCGAAGTACAAAAGCCGCCGTGGGAACAGGGATGGAAGTGCCAGCGTCATATCGGTAGTAATACTTGTAGCGATGGTGGTGACAGAAGGCCAACCCAAGGGGTCTTACATTTGCCGGCAGCAGGTGGTGGGGTGATGTAGAGAAGATGGCAGCTTTGAACTAAGGAGCTAACCACTCACCCAGACAGAACATTTGTTGTATGTTGTGTACACTGGTGAGTCTGGTAATTTTCCCACTCTTCAAATGACACAGGCTGAAACTGGTACCAGCTCTGACAAAGTGTGACCAAAAGTCTTGTTTCTTTTTAATTTTTTTAAAATTAATATTTAGGAACTCTTGGAGAGATCAGATTTCTGTTGGTTTTTTTGTTTGTTCTATTCCTTCTGTGCCAAGAGCAAAGTTCAAGGGATAGACATTTTTTCATTTGGAAGCTTTCAGTTTAGTTCTATCCTGTGTGAACAAACAAAAATGAAGCCACACAAAATCCAGGTGGGTAGTTTGACAGATCATTTCAGAGTGTTTTCCAGATTTTGAAAGCAGTGGTTTTTGAAGGTGGTCAAGATTTCCAAGCTGATCTAGTGGCTAGTGTCTGTTGTGTTGGAAAATTCAGGTGACTATAAAGACCAACAAGCATGCAAACACACACAGTGCAGCATAAAAAGGTTTTTCCTCCCCACCCCAGCACCGATCAGTTGGCAGGCGGGGCTTGGGGGGAGGAAAAAAGTTTTTTTTTAAAGTCCAGGGCTTTTAAAAAAAACTTTTTCCCTCCCCCCCAAGCCCCACCTTCCAGCTGATTGGCGCTGGGGTGGAGCAGTGTTTTCCCCACCCCAGTGTGCCGATAAGCTGGCAGGAGGGACTTGGGGGAGGGGGAAAGTTTTTTTTTTTAAGCCCGGAGCTTTTTTTAAAAAAACTTTTTCCTCCCTAAGCAGCTTACAGATGGAACAAAATGGTTCGTTTCAACAACAACAACAAAACCTTCCCTTGCCCTGTCATCGTTTAAAAAAACATTAAGGGTTTGGGAAGTGCTCAGAGATGTGAGATTTTCCTAATTCCAGTGCTTCTTCCACAGCTTGCCTACCACTTTGACA
>JAHTLZ010003526.1:63674903-63685719 GCA_023846285.1 Phrynocephalus versicolor
ATAGATAGATAGATAGATAGATAGATAGATAGATAGATAGATAGATATTGTACACTTCAGATTCACTCACTACTTCTTGGTGAGTGGATTTGAAGTGTACAGTATTTGCATTTTCTTTTATTACTAAGATGTGTGTGATTCTGTGCATGCAATTTCCAGGATCTTTCTCTCTCTCTCTGACCCCCCCACACACACAAATAAACAAACAAACACAAACACACACACACACGGAGAGAGGAAGCTCAGCTTTGTATCATGCTTCTGGATATCGCTGGAGGCTTGTCCTTTGTTATACCTTGACCTACCTCTTGCTCTGAGTGACTTGTAGGAACGAGCCAAGAGCAGCGATGCACCCGCAGAAGCATCAGTCTGATTGGTGAATGGCCATCCCAGGCCATGTCTTACAGTAGAGAATATTCTCTTTGCACAGCTAGAGCCAACACTGGCAGTTTGAGCACAAAATATTTGTGGGCTTCTGTATGTACACTGAAACCAACATACTCTCTTAGGAACTGGTAGCCAGAGGGTTCCTTAGGGACTGTCAAGAACAAAAGAGCGTGGGTGGAAAATGGCAAACACAGTGCAGCTGATAAGATGAACAGGCCCAGGGAGGTCAGTAAAGGTCACATTCATACTCTCAATCTCTGTTGCAGACACAAATGCATCATAGTGCTGGATCTGGTGACAGGTATCAACTATCAGTAGGAGGAGTTAAAGCTGGAAGACCTACCTCAAGTAGAAGAACCTTGTCCCTGCTGTCCCATCATGGCATCTTTCAGAGAAAATGATTGATGGGTTCTGTGGAAGGCAGCCCTTGCAATACAAGCAGGCAGCACTGTACTGCTTAGAACCAGGTCACTGCCACGCACCAAGCCAAAGGCGGCCTTTCCTCAGAACCAAGTATGTGGTGGACTGGCCAGCACATTCGGAGAGCGCCCATATCAAGTGCTATGCTCTGAGCTATCCTTCCTCAGAACCAATGTTTTGGGTAAGGTGCCAAAGGAGACAGTCCATGCCATGGCGTGTCTCTCAAGACACCCTGTTAACAGGGAGTTGGGGGTACTTGGGAAACCAGGAATTGCAGACTAGCAGATCCAGCTGCAGAAGAGGATGTTGTGTCCCTCAAGCAAAAAGAATGAAAACAAAATCATTCTGTCATTTCTCTTTTGTGCTCAGAACAACTTGAAAGGTGGCAAATAGGAGCATGGAGGGCCATTTCACCAAAACACACATTGTACAACATAGTTTGAGAAAGGAATACACACTCTTCTCAGAGAAAAACTGCCCAGCTAACCGAATCAACAGTTTGTACCTGTAAGTACACTGAAGCCATTTAAGGCCAGGCACATACCCAGAATTGATGGTGCTGCGTACAAGCCCCCCATCCCTTTGTTTTGCCCATTTGCTCTGTGTGTGTGATTTAAAAATAATAATAATCCAGAGATATGCAAATATGCGCAAGAAACCTAGAATCCTTTGTGACTACAGAGAACAGGCAACTTTACACCTATGTTGGGATATCCTATGCCACACAATACGCATCTTGGAAGATTTGATACTCACTGCCTCAGTGCTCTTGATGGTGCCTGTGATTGGGAGAAAACTCACCAGACATATTTTTTGATTGTGTGGTGGTGTTCCCGACATGAACAAAGAAAGAAAGAACTCCAGAAGAAATTGTTTCAGGTCACTTTCAAAACAGGTCAGAGCAAGTGAGCTCCCGTTTGTATGGCAAAATATTAGGACACAGGCCAGCTTCATTTGTACAACTCTCAGTCTGGACCTTTAGACAGCCCATGTTAGTAAACCACAACAAATACATCTCAAGGCCAAGGATCACTTGATTGCAGCAACCTTGGCTGCCTTTGGCTAGCTTTTCGTAGGCTTTATTTGTATGACCTCTACTGCAGTACTGCAAAATGGCCACCGAGGGGCTTTCCCATATGCATTATTAACTCATCACCATGATCCTGAAAAATATTACCACCAGTATGCATCCTGCATATCACGTCACTACTTCTCAAAAGTTGCACGAGAGGTTGTACCGACTGCTTTTGTGCTCTGGTCTGTCATCTTCTACATTCTCTCACAAAATAATGTGTAAATGATTTCTGCAAGGAGTTGGGTTGTTTGTTTGCTGCCAAGCACCTGCTGTGGGGGTGCCCTTGAATGCAGTGGCTGCTGAAGTCTAGGACAAAACCTTTGTTTGAATTAAAATAAGATGCAGAAATGAGATTTAGACAGCATTATCTTAAGCATCTGTATTTGGCACATGCTATAAAAGTATCCAAAGTGCTAATATTTTATGTTTAATCACTGGAGGAGGAAAAAATGAGTTAGGTGGGTTTTTCCAACAGTTGCAACAACCCAACACATATGTGAAGAGTACATTGTTGGGGGGGGGGCATCTCTTCCAACAGTGGATCCCATTTTTCTATGCCTCCCCACAGGTTGGACTGCAATTCTTACCACCCCGAAGAAGCATAGCCAGTCAAGAGGGCTCCAAGGAACTGTGGGCCAGCCATATTTGGCTCATTGCAATTGCCTAGTTCTGCCATTATGGAAAGAATTCCACTTCCAGCATTTAGTTAAGATGCGCTTCAAGTTACTTTGGTGAGAAGGAAAACCATTGATTGGGGCAAGCCAAATGAATCTTGAACAATGCAGTTGTCACCTGGACATAAAACCTGTACAAAGGAAAACAAGTGAGGTGCTATTGTCCTGCTTTCTGAAAGCTGCCAATTGCAGGCACCATTTTGCACCATTTGTACACTGTAGACACTGTGCACCAGTAGACACAGTACAATTTTTGTGTATCTATAAACTATGGGTGTCCCTGATGAGCGATATCAAAAACCCAACACCAGGAGACAAATGCTTGTTAGGTCACAGAATATGGACAGGCAGTGCTGGAGGAACAGACTTCTAGCAGGTTGTTGAAATGTTCATAAAGGGCATCTAACTAAATGGGCCCAGAATGTGAGCAAAAACTATTGAACCAGATGATACTACAAAGAGACTCAGAGCAGGGTGGTGGAGTGAGAGGAAGGAAAGAATTAGTGAAGGACCAGGTGACAAATTTCTTACATTAGGGGCGACAGTTGTCACTATTTATGCTAGGCCTCACACCACTTACGACCCTCTTCACTTACAGCACACATAACACAGAGACTGCCCTAAGCCAGTGGTGGAGAACCTTCGGCACTCCAGATATTTTGGGCCACAACTCCTTGAATTCCAAGCCACTCTTACCAATGACAAAGGACTGTGGGAGTTGTGGTCTAAAACATATGGAGTGATGCAGGTTCGCCACCACTGTCCTAAGCTGTGGCCAGGACTTGGGCAAAAACTCACAGCCTGCCCAAGCTGTTTCTGTACTGCAGAAATATATACCGTACCAGGTTATGCAACAGGAAGGCTCCTCCCCTGTGCTGCAGGCCTTCCACTCCTTGCTTGGTTCAAATGGAACAAAGAGCCCAGGAATCAGCACCATCCAGCTCTTTCTCCACCCTCTTGGCTTCCAGGTTCACCATTACAGCATGAGTATAACACACCTGAAAGGCTCCCTCAGTCTGAAGCAGTGAGCCTTAGCATCAGCTGAGAATGGACAGAGGTGGATGACAATGTTTTAAAGCTGACTCAAAGGGAAAAACCGTATTTTCTTTTCTTGTACTGCCATTCCTTCTGATTTACCTCTCCACTTGGAGAAGTGGGAAAGCAAAGCAACTTATCGAGACCCCCATTTACCGGGTTCCTTGCAACTTTTTTGAGGCAGCCAATAGTTAGTACTGTTGTTCTGGAAACACAGCAATCCTTTGTTCTTTCCGGGACTCCAGACTCCCTCTTGTGGGCATTCTGATCGTGTACAGTGAAAATACTTTCCAAAATATACAACAAAAATAATTCCTTACTAGCTAGAATTGACAAGATAATGGTGTAAAATTAGAAAAATCCCCATAACATCTGTAAAAATCCTTACATGCCCTTTAAAGGTAACTTTTGAAAGTAACTAAAATTTATTACACATTCCACCCAAAACAATGTTTGTATTTATGCTACTTTTGAAATATGTTGCAGTCTTATCCAAAAACCGAGTTATTTCCAGGTACTACTCCTGCTGACATCAGTTGTAATGAGGTGAGTTCAAGCAGCTTTTGAAAAGACTCTAACTGAAAAGAATATTAGAGTAGTTGCTAATTAGTTGGCTAAGGTTTGTACATGCTGTGGCACATACTTGGCTCAGCAGATGGTCCAAAGTTTAATCTCTGTTGCCACCCGGGTCAAAGTAGGAAGCAATAGGGTAGGTCTCTGACATCAAAGGGAAGCATTGTCAATTGGGATGGGCAACAATGACCCGGAGAGGAATCCAGTTTGGCAACAGGGAAGAGTAACAATAAATAGAAGGGACAGACCATGGCAAAACAGAACATTAATGTTGACAAAATTCCTCTTGTGTTCAACAGCAGGGCAAACAAACTGATGTATCTAACAGAAGACTGGTACTTTTTATGGGTAAGGGGAACGTTGGATGCCCATTTTCTTGTTCTCCTGATTTAAGTGAAAGTAAAGATTTCAAATTATTTCCAAGTTCTAGGAAACGACAGGGAGAACTGAAACTCCAACCCATTGAGAGAAAGTCAGCTGTTAATATCTCAAAAGATCTCACCCTCAAGTCCATGGCACCCATGGCAGAATGATGCCATGCTTTGTTCCAAAATTGTGAGGTAAACCTCTCTAGAGTAACAGATTCCTGTGCTTAGGACTGCCGTATTATGTGCTTAGCTATGTTTTACCTGGATTCTGGGTTCATATCTCCAAATCTCTCATGGCCATTAAAACCCTCACCCTCCCCCACCCCACCCCCACCCCGGTTGCAAGAAAGAAAAGGATTTTAAGGAAGATGATTTTTTATTCCACTGGGTAACTCCATGGATGGGAAGCTCCGTTTGAAGGGGGTTTTTGACTGATCCATCTTCATGGGTAGATCTGTCCCTAAACTTGGTCCTGATTTAGGCACTATGATATTTAGGGATAACCACCACTCAGTTCGAGTCCTTGGCCAAAATCCGAGAGCAACCAGGGAGGATCACAGCTGTGCCAACAGGGCCCTCTACACATCTTGCTAATTATCTGTGGCTTGCAGTGAACATGAGGCAGAGTGAGTTAACAAGGCTTCCACCTGCACAAGTAGCCAATATCTTCTTAGACAATCAGAAGATCAAAGACAACTGGACACACAACAGCCTCTTTTGTCTGTAGGAACAAACATGAATCTGATTTTCCTCTTGAATGAAGCCTGAATGGGCAAGTCCAGTGTTCCTTGGCAGGAGTATCGATACTCTTGGATCAATGGTTATTATTTTCCCCCTATGTAAATATCCCACATTTCTAGAAGTCAAGGTGTGGGATAGAAAGGCTTGCCATGGAGATGCTGATTCAGCTGCCCCAGCTGATACCAAGATCATGCCCAGATCCATATAGTAAGAAACCCCTTTAATTGTGGGGTAAAAGAATTAGGGATAACCGATCACAAGAGCTGCTTCAAAAGCTACCCCTCCCTCCCATGCCATTCCTCCACCCTAAGGTCTCAAACAAGTTGGGAAATATTGGTTTAAAAGGAGTTGTGGGTCACAACAGCTGTTCCTATAGGGCAGTGGTTCTCAACCTTCCTAATGTCGCAACCCTTTAATACAGTTCCTCATGTTGTGGTGACCCCTTGCCCTGCTTGGAAGAGGCCACAAGCCCCCTTTGGCAGGCCACTGCCGCAGGTGCCATAGAGGACTTAGCTCTACAGGCACCCTCAGCCAATCGCAGCCTCTGGTGCCATTGACTGACATCCCCTCCAACTTATCAAGCTGTAACTCACTCTTCCCTCCCTTCCTCCCCCTCCTCCTCCAGACCCAAGCCATTTGTGCCTTTTTCTTCACTGGCTCATAGCGACCCCTGTGAAATGGTTGTTCGACCCCCAAAGGGGTACTGACCCCCAGGTTGGGAACCACTGCTATAGGGGAAAGAAAAACACACACCTCTTACAGAAAAAATTTTTCAGGGTTTATTTTATTTAAATAAAAATTATAATTTATACCAAGAACCCCCCCTCCCAACCTCTTTTTTTTTAAACAAACAAGATTTTCTTAAAAAATGTACAGGGCAAATTGTTTTAGTTCAATTTCTCATACAGTACAAGTCTCCTGTTGAACAAAAGTTACACTGCTAATGAATTATTTACAACTTCCAAATATAGACTCAAACTTCAGACATAAAAATTATTTCACATCCTATTTAATGTTTAGCAGCAGAAATAAAACATCTGCCAGAAATGTACACCATTCATGATAAACTACCAAGGTGTTCACAATATTTATGTTCCTGTTTCTCTGCAGCATTCTCTCTCGGTTTCTCCAGCTGACGAATTGGTTTTTGTGCAATGTTGCTATGAATGTCACCCTAGGCTCAAATTTTGCCTCACAAAACTAACAGTGTAGTTACAAATGAAGACATGAACATAAGGAAGTGGTTAGTTATCATCTTCCTTTACACCTGAAAAAGGTTCTCAAACGTAACCACTGTATTTTCATTTTTTTAAAAAAGTTACCCAACTAAATAGAAGAATTCACCAAGAAGCTAGGGACTAAATCGGGATAACATATACCAACACAGCAAATTTGTGGAAAACTGTATTTTAAAAAATTCTGCAAAAAAAAAAAACACAAAAAACTTCACATTAAGTAGCACTACTGAACATCAGCTCAGTAGGGCTGTACTGCAAATGCAATGTACGGAGATGGATTGAGAATAAACCTAGGAGTGGGCATGTGGATACAAAACAGGCTGACACTTCAGGTTACAGGAAAAGAAAAGTATTAAGGTATTCAAGCACAGAAAGTTATCCGATAGCATTGTGAAGAACAGTGTGTCGCACAGCACTGTTGTTAGTTTTACAGCAGTTCTTTGCATAATGTAAAGCTGGACTTTGCAAAAAAATATATATATACTGTATATATGTGCATGACTGCCTCATTTCATATTTGATCTCGTAAAAAGTCCAGTTCATCCCCTAGGTACTGGAATGAACTTTCATTGCATTGCAGTTTGCAAGATATTTGCCGCCTCAACCGTTATGTTTGCATTGTTAGAAGTGCAAATGGGATTGGACGAAACTCTGGCCGTCCTATCAGAGCGGGAGGAGGCAAATTAAAAACCATCACATGTCCTTGAACCGTATAAATACTCTGTCATTCGGAAAATGTCAGTGGCCACTCCTTGTAGCACTGTCCTCATGCCACAAGCAGGGAGCATTTTTAGGAACCACATATTAGAACAATACTTCAGTCGGCCAGTTAGGGGAAGGAGGTAATAAATGCTGTCACCCGATTTTCATCAAATCGGTGTTTTCATAATCAGAGCAAATGTAAAAAAAAAATCACATTTGTAAACAATACAAAAATAAGACAAAGGGCTCCCAATGTAAAAAAAAAAAATGTCCACCCCCCCAAATGAGAACCTCATGAACACCCATGGGATTTTTTTTAAAAGACAAACTCAGGGTGCTGTGGCACCAATAGAATGATGCTCTTCCCACAGGGTATCACTGTTTCCACTTCAGCTCCTGTCCCTTGCAAGCCCCTCTACAGCTTAAAAATCTGCTAGAAGGGCCAGGAAAGCCTTTGGAACAGATCTGTGGCAAAATGCCAAGGGCAAGCAGAGGAAGAAAATGAAGTCTCTATTATACTGGAGTTGGGTACATCATTGGATCTTGGCCCATGCTTTAGATTGAGACTAGGTAGAACATTAAACTACTTTTGTACATACTTATCTATCAATTATTCTACATTATATCTGTTGGGAGCATGCTCAACAAAATCCGTACGGAGAAAGAACCTCTGTTTCTACTACACAGGCCTCTCTTCCTTCCGTGTCTTCAGATGTTTCTACATTCTTATGTTCCTAAGATTATGCAAGTCCCAGTTAATAACTGAAAACAACAAACAAAGCTGAATTTGTTAAAGAAACTACTGTATCTTGATGTCTAATATTTTCTGCTATGTCACGCATGTCCAAACTTCGGCCCGCCTGATGTTTTGGACCACAACTCACAGAATTCCAAGCTTAGAATGCCAGTGGCAAAGGACTGTGGGAGTTGCGGTCCAAAACATCTGGAGGGCCAAAGTTTGGAGATGCCTGTGCTATGTTATGGGATGTCTGAGAACCTTCTATTAGGGCTTTCAGGTGATTCTGGTCCCAAAGAGAATTTTAAGGGCAACTCAGTTCTTTGCTGGGGGGAAAGGATCTTAATACACAAGATTCCTATTTATAAAATCTTTCCCAGAAAATTCTTCCCTCATGTTTATTCATAGTTCCTTGTAAACTACAAAACACATGGGGAAAGAAGTCCTGTTTCTAACAGAGGCCAAAGTTCACACAGGTTCCCTTTCCTGTTAATATCATTCCTGCTGATATTATTAAATCTTTAGGTTATACTGTATGCAAAACTAATGCCACAGAGGTTCCACTGACCATTTTAAAGCCAGGAAATCTTCTTCTTGGAATAGGTAACTGTGAGTGCAGAAAGAACTAGGGACGATAATGGATGTTCTGCAGTCATCTTTCCCTCACTCTATGAGCAGCCTTTCAATAGATCCTCTTCTTTCAGTGGGTCTTCAAACACATTTTTAACCCTTGTAACCGAATAGCTATATACATAAACCAGAGAAGGAGGCTGAGGTGGTGATCCAAAGAGGAAAATTGGCATGTGTAAATGGGGTTAACAATTCCACAGCATTTCTCCAACTGCTGCTCTACACTCTTAAGGGCTAGCCTAAGCTGTTTTGCTGCCTGATGCAAAGATAAATCCCCTACCACCATATTCTACGTGCTGTCCCAACCACACCCAACGCGGTAGCTTCCCTCTACCTAATGGCAGGGCTGGCCCTGCTGTTTCTGACATCCTTTTTCGTTCTTGAAGGCTGCACAGTGCACTGGTAGTACATTTGTGTATAAAATGGTCAGCATCTGAAGCTTTGAGGGTCCATTTTCTTGATTCAGACTTTCCACATACAATGCCTGTTACAGAGATAAAGCCCGGAAGAAGTAAAAAAGAAAGCCAGCAGAAACAAATTAATCCATGTCCATTTGAAGATCAAAAATGTACTTTAAGAACATAAAAAGAGATTTGTCAAAATTCAAAAATATTCAAAATAAATATTCAAAACTGTGGTGTGAATTTGATAAGCAGAACACTGCTCTCATGTGCTGTTATGACACGAGTGGAAAACATTCGACTCTCCAGATGTTGATGAATGATTACTCCTATATCATTGCCAAGATGGCTGGTGGTGCCCTTGGGAAGATAAATCTAACAACATCTAGAGAGTGAGCAGGTTCTTCGACCTTGACTCCAGGAAGCACACACACCTTTTCATAACTTTTAAAAACTGCCCTCAGTGTAGTAAGCATGTTGGAAGGAAAATAAGCTTTCACCAAAACTGTGGAGGCAGCACAGTGTCACTGTAGAATTTGTGACAAATAATTCCGTGAAGTAAAGGTACAAAGTAATTAAAAAAAACCCTTAAAAGGTGCTTTTTCATGTAAACAAGCAGCATCGCTTAATTGTGTTACAAAGGGAGATGAAAAAATGAGTATTCTGGAAATTCTCAAGGTGAGGAAGAGTACTTCTTGCTCACTATAATCTCCAACATAGATATTCTTTGAAAGTACGGAAATTAGTAAGATAAGTTTTTTAATCCGGCTACTTGGATTCCTACTTTCAATTAAAACTACTTAGATTTCAGTTAGTAGAGTAAGGAACATTCCACTCCATGTTGTCAATCGCTTGCTTCTGCCAGGTCAGGCCGCTCTCTTGCACTCAGTTACATGCACAGATATGCCACTGAAATCAAGTTGACTTGTGCCTTAGAACTATGTACAGAACCCGTAGCAGAAGAGAAAGAGAATGTACCGTCATCTCCTCGGATTTCAGGAAGGACAAGACAGCTTCCTTGGTCTATCCTCAAGCCCGTTTTGCCAAGGATCTTCCTAAGCTTTTTAATGTCAGTAAATAAACATTAAAAGTGCTTAATGTGCAAGGCTAAGAGTGATGGTAGCACTTTCACTGTCTTTTTTCTTTTTCCTTTTTCTTTTTTTTTTACAAAAAGCTTTAGAAAACAAAAACGTGGAAGGCATATATATATATATATATGTATATATAAAATACACTTCTGTAACATAAGACATACGCGACGAAGAAAATTATTGCAGAATTGATGAAGGGTGTTCCACCTTTTTATTCACTACCGAGTGAGTAAAGTTAACGAAGTCTCCCCAGGAGAATCAGCAATGGTGATATACTAGCTTTCACTGGTGGATGCTGCAGAAGTGATCTTCACATATTGGGTGAATATGGTCTCAAACGCTTCGTCTCTGTGTACCATGGCACCGAACACTAAAGGCTTGGAGATAAAAAGATAGAACATTTTTTTTAAAAAAAATCGGTTAACAAAAATGATTATAATGCTTCCCCGCCACCACCACCACCAAAAGGGCATAACGCAAAAAGAGGGAGGTGGATGGAAAAGGAAACACAGCCCCCAGTTCTTAAAGCTGATGACTGGGTAAGAGAGGAACAGTTTAGGGAAAGCAGCAGCCTAACCAGTCTCTCAGCAACGGTGACAATGTTGTCACAGGTCTCATTTCTTTCTCTACTACAGCTTGATAGAATACGTTTAGTAGGTCTCATCTCCAGTATCACTGTTTAACTCATTCCTACCACATATCCTCAAAAAGAGCATAATCACACCTCTCAAAAGAACCCTAGTTA
>JAHTLZ010003526.1:63686219-63699564 GCA_023846285.1 Phrynocephalus versicolor
AAAATCCAGCTGTTTTTCTTAAACTGCACACAGGTTAGAAAAATTAAATATTTTCCCTTTCAAACACAGTGAATAAATTTGCATGAGCTGTATAATTAGATCATGGAGACTTATGCAATTTGACAGACAGATTAGTGAAATGGCCCATATGACTCAAAGCTTAGAAAAGTGTTCCAAAATTTAATGAGTTTATCAGATTAATATTTCAAGCAGTTTCTATTGGCACTTGTGTTGTTTAGTAATGTAGTGGAGACATTTTTATTTGCATACTTACTTTCTGTGTAGAAGGTGTGGATACCGCAATACCCATCCCAGATCCTGGGAGAACAGACAGCACTTTGTACTAAAAATAAACACACAAAAAATGAGAAATTGGTTATTTATGGAGCATTTATATGAGTGAAGGCAACTCACAGAACTTCACATTTGACTAGTGCAGAGGTTTGGAAAAAAGCACTTCCCTGTTGATAGAGCTAATCACAAGCCCTAAAAATAAAGCCCTGGGATCAATAATGGCCTGGATCTGTCAGCCCACCAAACACGCTGGGGAGGGCAAGCTATAATAGCCATTAAGCTAATATCTCAGAACTGTCATTTTCACAGGACTGCTTTGTTCTTTAAGAGTGCCAGTTCTCTTATCCAGTACAATTTTTTCAAAGTGCTTATTCTCCAGTAAGAAGATTCTGAAATTGTTCTACAGCTAATCATGGCTGTAGAACCCAAATGCCAGATGGTCCAGAAACTCTGAAGACGAAATATAGATTTGGGTATGGAACTTTGTTTTCAACCCAAAATATGCCTAATGCTGTTGAGACACCAAACCAATTTAAGCAAGACAGAGGATTCTACAACATGAAATTATTAAATTAGTTTTTGCTTGTGTTTTAGTCTTTCCTGCAGGAGAGAATGCAGAAAGTGGTGTTAGGGGACTCATGTTCAACACCATGGCCAATGACCTGTGGAGTCCCGCAGGGTTCTGTTGTCATATTTAACATTTATATGAAACCAGTGGGGGAAATTATTTGGAGTTTTTGGGGTTAAGTGTCACCAATATGCCAATGACACTCAACTCTACCTCTCATCACCTCTGGATTCTACGGAAGCTATTCTGACTTTAGATCAGTGCTTGGCTTAGTAATGAACTGGATAAGGAAGAACAAACTGAAATTAAAACCAGACAAGACAGAGGTGCTTCTGGTCAGTCCAAAAGCAGATCAAGAGATAGGGATGCAACTTGTAATAGATGGGATCATAACCCCCCTCCACTGAAATAAAAAGGTGCATAGTTTAGGGGTGCTCCTGGACTTATGCATGAGCCTAGAGGCTCAGGTCACAGCAAGAACTCTCACTGTGCCCATGGAGGTACAGAACAGGATACTGGGCTCTGCCTTTTCAAATGGAAGATATAACCTTAACATTGGTAGAGTTGGATTGAAACATTCTGTACACCCCAAAGGGTGGTGGGAACTGCCGTCCAACAACATGGGAGAAAAAGTTGGCTATCCCTGTAGTAGAGGACAATCCTTCTCCCTAATAAAAACAGGTTGAAAGAAGAATAATTAAGAAACCTAAAACACCAAAGACCTACCTTTTGGATATCTGTTATATCTGTTAGTTTTATGACTTTATTTCTTTTCGATGAACCAGATTTGGAACTCTCAAAGCACAGGTAACTGAAGAAAAGGAGACAATTCATATGATAAAGTCATTTAATTTCAACACAATGTAAATAGTTTTACAAGCTAATTTGAAGACAATTAAATTCAGGGCAGCACACAGTATTAATCTTAATAAACATTTAACAGCAAATTGAACACTGAAGATCTATACAGGCGGCTTAACAGCCTATGATGGCTTCCTTTTTACCACCTTCTGCTTTTGCAGTCAGTCCAGTATCACTCAATGCCCCCCTACTAGCACCCCAAACTCAGCCTTGCAGCCTCTGAAAACTGGCACACCGATGTCAGGAAGTGAAAGAACAGACAGGGGATAGAAGGAACAGAATGGGAGAGGAAGTGCAAGCAAGACAGGGGAAGGAGAAGCAAGCAAAGAGGTGAAGAAGGGAAGGAAAAGAGAGCAGGAGGGGTTCAAGAGAAACAAGCAGAACAGCGGGAGATATAGGAGGGAAGGAAAAGAAGGTGGAACTATCAGATACTGGCATTACAAAAGAAACCCACAGCACACACTGGCAACTGAAACAGGTCATATCAAATCTTGTTCTGTGATATATTCTACAGATTGTACAGAGGAACATCTCTCTCTCTCTCACACACACACACACACACACACAAACACCACAAATGGAAATCTGCAACCAAAGGCACTAACGGTCACCAAGTTTTTACCATACTAATAATCAGAGGTGAGCTGAAGTCAGAGAATTCCCCTTTCAAAAACCATCCACTCCTCTTGGTGGGAAGTCATTGCTTTGGGACATATCCAGTCCATGTGTGAAGGATAAATACAGTGATACCTTGTATAAAGGAATTAATTCATTCCAAATGAAATTATGTTAAGCAAATTTTCCTTTATACAAATGCCCATATGAATGCATTGAAAATAGAGTAATCCCATTTGTATGTTGTATGGATTCTCCCCATAGGCTATTTTGTTAAGCAAATTTCCCCTATCTCCAGAATTTTTTGTTCTAGAGATTTTATATTATACAAACTGTTTGTTATACAAGGGTCCACTGTATAAGCTTCTTTGAAATCCCCAATTGGCTACAGCCTTGGCACACACCCACACACCCATCCACACCTCCATGGTAGAGGGCAGCGGTCAGTTACGGAGAAGACACTGTGGGGGGTTGGTGGACCTTCCATGGGGGGAAAGATAGTGTGTGCACTCCTAAGCACAGATGTCTTACACATATTGCACTCCTAAGCACAGATGTCTTAGGAGTGCAATCATCAGCTGGTGGAGGAGAGAGATGCTAGGAGGTTCCCCCACATCAAGAAATTCTGTTTTCCTTGGGTAAGGGAAGCATTTCCAGCCTATGTGTAAGTTGCACAGTGGCTCTGGGGTGAGCACAATATAAATCCCAACCCTACTAATGTAGGATGAAGGAAGAACTTTCTGAAAAATAACTGCCTTGACCCTGAATCAGTCTGGTCAACTCTTTGGTGTCTCATCTTATATAGAATGGTCAATTTCAAATTAAAGTAGATTACAGAAGACTAGATGCCAGCATGCCTACAAAGCGACATTATTTGAAAGCAAAGATAAGAGAAGCTGCAAAAGACCTTTAGGCTGGCAAAAGCCAGTATTCTGTTGGGGAAAAGTTTTTTTTTTTTTTAATTAGGCACTTTGGGAAACAATTTTAGTTCTCTTAAAAGCCCATTTAGCCTCTTAAAAATGTTTGCTGCAGTTCATTCAGCTCTGACTTGTAGAAAAGATGTGTAAACCCACTCAAGTTCAGCACTCTAGGTCAGCGGTGGCGAACCTTCGGCACTCCAGATGTCTTGGATCACAACACCCACGAACCAATTGCCATTGGCAATCTAGGCTTGGAATCCTGGGAGTTGTGGTCCAAAATATCTGGAGTGCCGAAGGTTCGCCACCACTGCTCTTAGGTTGTGTTCCATATGTGCACACAAAAAATAGGTTGCTCTCAACAGCTACAGGGATTTGCCAGGTCTGTGTTCTAAAGCATTATCGCTCACTTTAGCCTCGTATTACTCACCACATCTTATTCACCATGCAGAGAGGGGGATGCCTAGCCCTGCGGCCTGCACTATTGTTTTCCTGATGTGGAAAACAACATGGCTGAAGAGGAGACATTTATGTTCGTGTTGAGTCTCTCCGTGCAAGCGAGAATCCTGATCTTGCAGCATTCTGACTTGCATTAAGAGCCACCACGGAACCATAAATTTTTCTTCATCCTCATCAGTTTCTACAACAAGGGCCTGCAACCAGAATGCAATGAGGTGAGGCACTCCCTTGTTTGCTTGCTGATCACAATAGAGTGAGTAATGTCTGCATGGAGCTCTTGGAACCTACCGAAAAACAGATCTTTCATTAGCTGAACGGCGACTTGTCCGGTGTTGAAAGAGATCACAATTTGAACCATGAGGTGGATAATCCAGCTTCATTTTGGCAACTTTTATTAGATTCAATGCTCATCACACTTCTTGGTGTGTTTTGGTATATCGTGTGCTGTCTTAAACACATGCTAATTTTGAATTTCTGCTAGTATTTCCATTAGACATGGGCACGACAAAATTTTCGTTTTCGTTTTCTCGTTTCGTTACGCAACGAAAACAAAAACAAACATTTTTCAAAACAAAACAGAAACGGAAACGAAAAATTTTGCTGTGTTTTTCATTTTTGTTGCGGCAAATACATTGAACTGAAAAGAATGCTAACGAAACAGAAATTTTTCGTTTTCGTTTTTTCGTTTCATTAAGCAACAAAAACAAAAATGAAAAATTTGCAAAAAAAACCCAACGAAAACGAAAACGAACCGAAACGGACCCCCCAACGACCAAATGACAAACGAAACACCATTTTTTTGAGTCGTGCCCATCTCTAATTTCCCTAAGTAAAACTATGGTAACTAAAAGCTTGTTTTGTCCTGATGTGGAATCATGCATAGTATTTTTTTCCCTTCTCTAAAATCAGTTGTTTACATTGCCTTGCAAGAAGTATCTTTCACTTTTCACTTTGACCGCCTGGCATTTCTTTCAGCATCTGCAACAAATTCTGCGCCAGTTTCCCCCTTGTTATTTCCAAATGTAATGCAAATGTTTCCAGCCAGACCCCTTTTCTTTGCTGAAAATCTTACAACTTACTTTTCTGTAACGTAGAGCACACCGTTTCTAATGTAGTCCGTGGGCATCTTCCTGTCCCTGTTAATCAAGCAGCAGCGCCAGCCATTTTCACAAACTGCGAAAATAATTCAACTGTATTATATTTCACGAAAGTCAAAGAAATCTAAGGGGAGCAAGAAGGCACGCTTTCAGAAATGAGATTTTCAAAAGGTGTGGAAGTAGAAACACAACTGAACATGGCTCTTTGCAGCGATAAATCTTTCCTGAAAGCAGCCAAACCCCGCTCCATTCAAAATCTTAGAAATATCTACAAAGCTTTATTAAACAGTGCAATATTTGTCTCAAGGACTGGGTTAAGTGACTGGTCTTGCAGGATCACACCCTGCTTCTCCCTTCTCAAATTCATGGTACCAGAAAGGCAACCGAGGCTATGGGCATCTGGTTCACTCCAAGTAGATACCTATGGGTTTCTGACGCAAGATCAAATTGTCTTCCTGTCCATAGACTCCAATGGAAGGCAACATGACAATACAATTTTGGAACGGTGAAGCTTTCTGCACCACAGTTTTGTGACAGACGCCAGTGTTTCGCCTTGTATCAATTACCTGCCAAAGGACGTTCGTTTTCTGATAGATTAAATACTTCATGGAAGTTGCCTCTTTTAGTGGTATGGAAACGGCTGCTGTCTTCATCTCTGCTCACTCCCGGCGGGGCGCTTGAGCCGACACAACTTCGCGATGCTGCTGTTTGAAGCTGTAAGGAAATAAAACCGGATTACTGTTAATACACAACACATGTATTTGTAGTAATTGCCATTAACCACACAAGCCTCCATCATTTTATGCATCCCATGGCAAACACCCTGCCTTTATTCTTCAGGGTGATCACATAGCATTACAAAAAATATCAAGGTGCAATGCAGCTCTAGTGTGACACTATCATGCTTGGGAGGAACACCTCCACATTTGCCTAGAAATTACAGCCAACCAACAAAAGGAAAGTAGAACCCTTCTTACTACAAGCTGATGAGTTGCACTTCAAAACGATCCTGCTTGGGTTAAGAAAAATATATTGCGACATTGGCCTCTGTGTACAACAACAGATTGGAGTGACGCTCTCTCCTGCATCATCTTATTTTCTGAACATACACCAAAAAAAAAAAATTCTCCCGAGGCCTGCACAGCAACGTGTGTTGTCACACCTGCACTACAACCTAGTGATGTTGTATTGTGGGCCACACAATTTAACTATTTTGAATAATGCAAATATTTGCTGTGATTCAAAGCACGACATGCAACTGGGGGCTTTTTAATGCCATTGACTCTAATGGCAGCCCTGCATACCCACACAATCAAAAACTGTCCCTCTAAGGTTTGGGACTCTTTTGGAACCTACATCCCCAAAAATGTGAAGGGATGGCCAGCTGGAAGGTCAATCAACAACCAATCTGGGTGTGACTAGTAGACACACTTCAGGAGGACCTGGGAGATAACGGTAAATGACTGTTCTTGCCATCAAGCTTAAGGAGAACAGAAGAAAATTTATGCACTTTTTTTTTAGTATCAGCTGGCTAATGAAAAAAGGGATTAGTAGTCAGGAGAATCTAAATCACTGATTATATATTGCAGTGATTGCAGCCTGCCCTGACCCAGAGTTCTGCTCAGCTTCTAACAACATTAACATGATTATACACAACTGTCTGGTTGTTTCTTTCTGAATTACCTCCTCCAGATTTAAGAAATTCTGACTATTCGAAGATATTCACAGAGATTCATTTTTTGGGGTGGATGGGTGCAGAAACTCCTAATTAAGTAAGCTGCATTTGAATATTTAATTATCCTCTTCAAATCCTGTGAATGTAAATGATCAACATGCCTCAGCTAGATTCCTTGACGCCAAGTTACCTTTTCTCCCCAGTTCAACTAAAATTACATCTGAAGATGTGATTACATTGGAATTGGATTCACAGCCTGTATACAGTATGTGTTTGAGAGTGTGGTCAATGCTCACACGGGGGCTGGAGATTAATTTAGGAGTTCGCCATTCATACTGTATGGGATATAGTTCACATTCCAGCCCTGAATCCCTTCCCTTCTCTTCCTTTCCCTTCCCTTCCCTTCCCTTCCCTTCCCTTCCTTCCTCTGGTCCCACCTCTGCCAATCCTTCCTTGGGGCATAAATACAGGAAATTATAACAAGGACACAGCAATAAGGTGGTACGCTAATCTAGCACTGATTTAATAAATAAATAAATAAATAAATAAATAAATAAATAAATAAATAAATAAATAAATAAATAAATAAATAAATAAATAAATAAATAAATAAGGCAGTTGTAGGGAGAGGAAGGATTGCAGGACCATGCCCCCCCCGTCCTGAACATCGTGCTACAAGTGCCTACATCACTGAAGCACCACTTACAGACATGGCCTCCATCTTTAGAAGAATATATTAGAACTAACCACATGAGGGGAAAAAAACCATCTGAATTGCTCTAGTTTGAAAAAGTAGACGCCTAGAACTTTGCGTCAAGAAAGCATCTCAGAATATGACTGGGTCTGAAGATAAGGCACATATTCTGTGTGTGGCATGTTTTAAGGGCAAACATGAGATGGAAGAGTACAGGAGGCTACAGAAGGAGGTGGGATTCACATACAACTTGTCTAATTGAATATTTTGCTTCAGACAAAGGCTCCTTCCTCTGTTTGCATTTTCCAAAAAGCTCCAAAGATAAGTAACTCTCTTTCCCCAAGGACCTCAGTGAATTGCTTCTACCAGATGTACAAAGGAGAGAGTAAATAATTCAGGACCAATTAGTTACTGGGACCAATCCCAGGACCAAAACAGAGTATGAATCTCTGAGAGATTTAAAATTCAAACCAAGACCATTTAATATACAAAACACAAACACACACACACACACACATACAAAGAACAATTAGCTAAATGCATAAGCTTACACACACCCACACAAGGGAAAAAAAAGAAGCATCAGCTCATTATGAACAGAAATGATCAAATTGAAAGAAAGAGTTCCACGCTAAGATCCATACCTTTTCATGCCCTGACAGCTAGCAGGAAAAGAAAAAACAAACAAACACAAATGTGACAGTGACAAAAGAAAAAAGCAAAATCTATTTAACCATAATATACAGAATAAAAACATGAATTGAGTGAGTTGCAAGATCTTTCTCACATACCAAGAGATTACATACAATGACTGCAACCTTTAAACAAACAAACCCAATTTATCAGTGGTTAGAGCACACCTTTCCAATTCATTCAAAATAGATTTCTACATCACCCTCAGAGACTAGCTACTTCAGTTGTGGTGTCCTCTTGCTTATGCCATCTGAAAAAGCCTGCCTGATACCTGCATTCTAATATGACATAATTTAAATACACCTAAAATACAGCTTGGGCTTCTATTGGAAATGTTTTAGATTGTTGTTCTCTCTCTTGGCCCCCTTCCCAAAAATTGGGCTAATAATATTACGCTTTGTTAGCTACCATGGTTAAATGAGGGTTGGTAGAATTCTTCTGATGGAATACAAAAGCAGGACTAGGCTAGGTGATGCCTTTATAGGCTACTAGTGAAACAACAACAAAACCATTGTGAGTCTGGAAGTTGAGTCATGGCTATTGGACTTCTTTTTCTTGAGAGATAGAAACGTTTTGTTGCTCATCCGAACAGCTTCATCAGTCTGAATACAACTGAGTTCTCCATCTTACAGTCAGCTTTGACCTCTTGTCATTCTGAAATAGGCTCATAAGATGAACAATGGCCTGAATAGGCTTGTTAGGTAGACAATAATATCCATATGGATACTATGGATACTATTGTCTACCTAACAAGCCTATTCAGGCCATGGTTCATCTTGTGAACCTATTTCAGACCAGGGTGCCAAGAGGTCAAAGTGGAGTATAAGATGGAAGACTCACAACTAGCTTTATTCAGAATGATGAAGCTGTTTGGATGAGCAGCGAAATGTTTCTATGTCTCAATAAAAAGAAGTCCAGTAGCCATGATTCAACTTCCAGATAAACTCACTTGGATGACTGAGAATCTTCACAGATCAACCATTGTGAGGCTTTCAATGGCATGCCCTCTTTTTCAAAGCATGTCCCAAAAGTCCAAATGTGGCAAAATATGTGTTTTAACAGGAAATCTTTCTTAGTTCTTGGCTGGATGATGTATCTTGGGATGAGGCAGGAAGCAGCAGTGTTGTGGTAAATCTGCATCTGAAGCCACATATTGAATTTCACACCCCATTCTTTCAAAGAGGCACAGGTCCTACTCTCCCCCCACCCCACCAACCTTGTCTTGCTTTTGTATTTTGTAATGGCTACACGGCTCGCACTCGCCCTTTTTACTGCCTTCTGATTGAATGAAGCGTTCCAGAAGAAACACTCCTTAACAATTAAACCAGTGATGGCGAACCTTTTAGAGACTGAGTGCCCAAACTGCGATTCAAAACCCATTAGTTTTTCGCAAAGTGCCAATACAGCAATTTAATCTGAGTACAGGTGGCTGTGAAGGGGTGATGTCGGGTGCCCACAGAAAGGGCTCTAAATGCCACCTTTGGCACCCGTGCCATAGATTAGCCAACACTGAAACAGACTATATAGTTTTAGGGCTCAAACAGAAAGCAGTGGCTTCCTGTCTCATCAACTCAACTCATCGTCTCACTACCAGGACACATGGGTTATACGTCGGTAGCTCTGAACGTTATAACATAGCTACCTGTTGACGACATATTTCCATGAACAGTTAAGGTGTCCATGGGCAAGTTTAAGGTTATTGGAGATCTGTACAGTTGTTATGGACTCGGTAGGGCTGATTTTTGGTGCATTACTTAGTAGATATGAAAAAAATGTAAACTAGCACCTAACTAAGGTCAGCTCAACCAGCAGCAGCACAAGCGGCTGCTACTGGTTCAGACTGCTCAGCACCTCAACTAGGCTGGTTTGCCTCCAGCTCACAGGTTAGAGTTTAACAGTATAATCAACTATTTGAGCAGGAAGGCTCTTTTATTTCTAACATCTAAAATATTCTTAATATTCCAGCAAGGACAATTCTTTGCCTGAACCATTTATAAAACAACCAATTGACAGTGCAACCAATAATTTCCAGAACCTCAATACCTATCCCTCCCTCTATGTGCTCTAGTCACTGAAACCATACAGATAATTATCTGTTTGTTTCTTTGAAAAAAGAAATGCTATTTACCCGTCTTGATACTGTTGCATTAGCCCTCTCTTTCAGCTGAGGATCCGTGGGCAGGTTTAACCATATGATATAAGGAGTATCATATTTGGCTCGTAGCCTCGGGCATCGTTTGAAGACAAAATCAATAAGAAAAAATTTGATTCCTGCATAAAGTCCTGCATAATCAGAAAGACAAAAAAAAAAGGCGTCAAATGCATGGGTAAGTAGATTGTGCATCCAACAAGCTCCAATGCATGCTGGATAACAGTTTTTAAAAATTCCCTATAAGGAAACATTTCTAAGATTATATCAATGCACACAAACCTTCTATAAGATAACTAGTTCAGTATTTTTAAATCTTATTTGATGCCAGGCTGGGTTTAATTCCAACCTGTAAGAAGGGAAATAAAATCTTAACTGGAAAACAGGGAATGGAGGGGAATTCACTTTTTTGGTGCAATCAAGTGCAAATTAATTATACCATAGCACAAGAAAAATCTCAGCAACATTACGGAGTGCTGAAACTTTGAGAGGGCAATTTAGCTGGAAACTTTTAAATAAAAAAAGGACAAGTTTATGGAATGATGAAGTTCGTTCTGCAAGGTACTACAATCCAAAATAAAGGAAACTCGGTGACAGAAATGCTAACAGATCCAGGAAAACTGGGATAAAACAATCATCAGACTATGAAATTCAAATTTTAGAAAACTGACTTGCCATTTTAAAAAAGAAAGAAAACTGGCTTGTTAAACAGGTCTTCTTAAAGTTGAGAAACACACCCTCAATTATATACTTCCTTCTAGAGAGGGAAGAGAATCTCCATTTAATCACCTCATTAAGTTCTAGCCTTACCCAGATCCAAAAGAAGCTTTATGAACAGTTAACAGGTATTCATTTAACAGGTATTGGATACAGTGGGGGAGGTAGAGATTGTAAAGAGACACTCAATTTTCAATAAACCAAATCCAGTAACACAATGAAGGGAAAGTGAGCCGTTTTACTTTAATGATAGAGGAACAATCCTGATGCAGAGAAAAGTCTGTTTATGGTGGGGGGAGGGGTGGGGGTACAGGGTTTGGTTTTGCTTTGCTTTGCCCTTTTCATTTCATGCTTGAAAAGGGTATCACTTGAGTCTGCATAAATAAATAAATAAATAAATAAATAAATAAATAAATAAATAAATAAATAAATTGAAATGGGTGGAAATTTTTTAGAGCCTGGAAATTGATAGTTTTGCCATGCTGTCTCCTAATTTTTAAGGAGTCAAAATATATTTTTTGCTCCCACAGGATTATCCAGAATACTACTGGTGAATATTAAGAAGTTTTAGAAGCAGTGCAGAATAGTTTCATGAATCTGTGCAATACGCTTTAGGGTTAATTTACAATTGTTTATAGCCTTAGCAATCTCATTATGGAATAGAGATTATATTTTGAAACAAGAGTTGATAATTTTTTTAAAAAAAGTTTCTTAAAGAAGATATTTTAATTACTGGACAGGGGGCTCAATTTTATGGGGTTCCAGAGGCTTCTGTACATATTACTGTATTTTTCCTATTTCAATCAAGTACCCAGTGTAGCAGATACTATGAAAAAACTACATGGGTCTGCCTCTCCACAGATACATATTTGCCAATATTTTTGTTATTTTCCAGAGGGAAAAGGAAAAAAATAAATCAGATAGGAACAGGATTTAATCAATAAATGGAAATGAAAAATCACAGACACCCCCCCCCCACTTCCCAACTCTGATTATATCATTACCTTCTCCTGACATGGAAATTCTTGGCACTCTGGTTAAAATCCCCAGGACTGCTTTGAGTAGTTTTCTGGAGTGATGTTGATTCTTTTGCAATTTGGGGCAGAAAAAATCTACCCCCTCCTTCTTTGGAGATTGTTCATGTTCCTACTGCTTCCCAGAATAAATTCCTGTTGCTCTAAATGTATACTATTGCTTTTCTGAAAATAAAGCCTGTATCGCTATGTGTTGTGTGCGATTGGGGGGTGGGTGGGTGGGGCATACACATATTACGGAAGCAAAAGTACATTTTGGCAAGGGATCACACAATTTAAACTGAGTGTTTCTGAGCAATGATTTAAATCTGTTATTTACTCTTGTTGTGCACCACCCAGAGTAGCCTAGCAGCTAGATCGGTGGTATAGAAATCAAGGAAGGAAGGAAGGAAGGAAGGAAATTTTCAAATGAAATCCATCCTTTCTTAAACTGTAGTTTATCATACTTAAGATATTTTTAAAGAAAATTGAAATACTCAAAATGAAAATGTGAACCTGTCAAACATTATATTTTAACATTTAAGAAATGTGCCCCTACATGAAATCACCTCCTGCTGATGACTCTTTTTATTAATGCTTTGTTTTGGTTTTTGTTTTGTCCTTCTTTCTGGTGTTTTTTCTGTTCTTTTAACCCATTGTAAACCGTCCCTTTTGAAGAAGGGTGGTATAAAAATATAATAAATAAATAAATAATAAAATAATAGTTTTACCCATTGAAAGCCCTATGATCCTGTATGGAATACAGCAGGATGCAATAAAAGCTGCCCACAGTGCTATGTACAGCTTTTGCGTTACTTCAGGCTGGACCCACATAAACAAGCTGTTGAACAAAGAAAGAGAAAATTAAATAAGTTAGCCATTGCAGCATTTCATTTTTTTTCAACAAGTCTGTTTAAATAACGAAGGAAGAAAAACATCTATTAGGGAAGGGGAGAAGCTTACTTTTTAATCTTTTCCAGTATGTCTGACATTTTGCCAAACAAATTCTGCAAATCAAAAGACAGAGAGAGATTTTAAAAAAAGTATAAGTTTAGTGGACATGTGTTGCCTCAGTGTAATTTAAGATGAATCTTTGATTGGTTCTTATTTTTCACACAGTCATCACTCTCAGTCATTACAATGTTCAATTCACCTTCAACATCATCATTGCATAGAATAAAAGAAAAGAACCTCCATTCCAGTTCAAGATAACAGAGCTGTTGTTGCAGAGCAATTGCTACGAAGACAGACAGACAGACAGACACACAAACACACACACACACATTTCTGTCTATGAATTGCTAATTACTCATCACTCAAATGACAAAACTGCCAACCTTTAAAAAAATGACTGTTGTTTTTTTTAAAGCTTGGTCCCAAATTAAAAAAGGTTAGGAGCAAAAAAAAAAACTTTCCTCCAGTGATTTAATGATGAGTACATAAGCCATCAGCATCATGGCTATATACTCATCAAGTGTTTTATCAGCTATGTGTATACCTGGGAGAATGAGCATTCAAAATGTCAGATTTTTAAATAATTCTTGTATGTCTCAGACTGCTTCAACTTCAACATCAAATGCAAAAGGGGATGAA
>JAHTLZ010003526.1:63708229-63734406 GCA_023846285.1 Phrynocephalus versicolor
ATACATACATACATACATACATACATACATACATACATACATACATACATACATACATACATACATACATACATATTGGCCACTCAAACCACATAAGTTTAATACAGAAGGCATCCAAGTAGTCTACTTGGCCCCAACAAACATCTCTAATTCAGCCTCTGCATCTGTGTTCATAAGGACTTATAGGGCTGATTGTCCACAGTTCTGTTTGGAAAGGAGTAATCAATGCTATGGAAGTGAACAACAATAGAGAGAATTCTCTCTCTCAATCTCTCTCTTTCTCTCTCTCTGACTCTCTCCCTCTCCATCTCCCTCCCCCCCTCTCTCTCTCTCTCTGTATGTATGTATGCATGCATGCAGGGCTGGCGCATCCATTAAGGCAAACTAGGCAGTTGCCTAGGGCGCCAAAATGGGCAGGGGGCGCTGCAACCTGCCACCCCCCACCGCCGCCCATCCCCCCTGCTGCCGCCACCGGACCCCCCACCGCCGCGGCCCGACCCCCTGCCAGCACCGCCACCCGACCGACCGACCGCCGCCCCCTGCCGCCGCTGCTGCCGCCGCCTCCCAACACCCTCCGCCGCCCCGCCCCTCACCTAGGGCGCAAAAAACCCTAGCGCCGGCCCTGCGTGCATGCAATGTGTGTATCTGTGTATCTGTGTGTGATTCAACTGTTTATGCTTTGTAGTTATGTTTTGAGGGGCAGAAGCATTGTACTTGGAATCTGAACACGTTGTTGAAAAGGGAAATTGAGTTCTGTTCACTTATATGGATACCTTTACAAAAATTATTCAACTCCCTCTGGCTTTAAAAAAAGTGACTGATATACAGAAGTAAAATTCCTACAGTCACTATGAAATATGAAATATGAAAAAATGACCACAAGAAATGTTCTTAGGATATACTGTCTGTTTATTCAGAACTTAATATTGAATTAGTCCAAGCACAGGCATTTTCTGATTCACTAGAAGTTTTTCTCCAAGGCTGGTAAATTATCACCTCTTCTTACCAGTTGCTGCATCCAAATTAATACCTCCCAACTGTATTTTCCTTAAAGAAAAGCCCACACCCCAACACTCCAAAAGAATCGATAACAACACTGGACTACAAAACCTGGAGGTTTCTATGACTCCTATTACCAGCTTTGCCTTCCCTATATTATTTATTTATTTATTGTTGAATTTATATCCCGCCCATCTTCCCAACGGGAACTCTGGGCGGCGAACAGAGACAAGACGAATCAGGAAATACACATAATTAAGTACAATACAGCACAATAAAAAATATAATCAACAAACCAACATAAATTGATAAAAAGCTAAGTAAAAGAACAGCAGCAGGGGCGCACCCTTTAATTCAAACCTCACTGCTGCTATGTCAATTTGACCTAATTATCGATGGCGGAGGGGGGGAAAAAAAAACCCTAAGCTAGGTCACAGAAGGCCTCGCGGAATAAGATGGTCTTCACCGCTTTACGGAAGGCCAGCAGGGACTCTGCAGAGCGCACTTCGCTAGGGAGGCTGTTCCATATAGATGGAGCAGCCACCGAGAAAGCCCGGTTCCGGGTACGGGACAACCTGGCTTCTCGGGGGGATGGAACCTGTAGCGAGTGCGCCCGCGACTGCCGAACCGGTCGGGCCGATGTTGACCGCTGGGCGATCCGCTCCGCCAGGTAGTCCGGGCCCAGGCCATGGAGGGTTTTATAAACTAAAACCAGGACCTTGAATCTGATCCGGGAGGCAACGGGTAGCCAATGCAGCTGGGCCAGAACCGGGGTGATGCGGTCATAAAGACGCGCACCCGCCACCAGTCTGGCCGCTGCATTTTGCACCCGCTGCAGTCGCCGGAGGAGAGTCAAGGGCAACCCCATGTAGAGAGTGTTACAGTAGTCCAGCCTCGAGATCACCAGCGCCTGGACCACTGTTCTCAGGGAGTCCCCGTCTAGGTAGGGGCGGATCTGGGCGATCTGGCGAAGATGAAAAAACACGGTCCTGGCCACGGCCGCCACCTGGGCTTCCAGGGACAAGGCCGGGTCCAGGATCACGCCCAGATTCCGAACCCTCTCCGCCAGTTGGAGGGAAACACCCTCCAGACTGGGAAGGGGGCCCCCATACCCAGACGGGGAGCTCCCGAAGAACATCACCTCGGTCTTCTCAGGGTTGAGTTTGAGCCTGTTGGCCCTGGTCCAAGCCATGACCGCCTCCAGACACTGGTCGAGGGACCGGACAGCTTCCACTGCAGAGGTGGAAAAAGAGAGATAGAGCTGCGTGTCATCAGCGTACTGATGACAACGCAGCCCAAATCTCCTGATGACCCCCGCCAGCGGCCTTACATAGATGTTAAACAGCATGGGGGAGAGAGACGAGCCCTGCGGAACCCCACACGGGAGTGTCCACGGGGCCGACAACTCTCCCCCATGCTGCACATACTGGGACCGGTCCCGGAGGAAGGACCGGAGCCAACTGCGAACAGTGCCCCCGATCCCCACCTCCAGGAGCCGGTCCAGTAGGATACCGTGGTCGACGGTATCAAAGGCCGCTGACAGATCCAGGAGAACCAACAGGGTAGAGCAACCCCTGTCGGCCGCCCGGATAAGGTCATCCTGCAGCGCGACCAGAGCTGTCTCGGTACCCCGGCCAGGCCTGAAGCCGGACTGGCAAGGATCATGTCAACCACAGCACTTTTTCCACAGAGATATTCGTTAGAATGCTACCTATATATTTTATTCTACATGCCTTATAAATTTGCTTTTTTACATTTAAAATTGGGAGCCCAGGCTCCCTGCTGTATCTAGACCAGATAATCAATAGTTTGCCTCTTGCGCCCTCTCATGAAGTCAAGTGACAATAAATGCAGAGACCTGAGAGGGGGAAAACACCAACTGTGGTTGCTCATGTGGCATTTATTCATGCTACTTTCATATTCAAATAGTGGTGGAATATGTGTTACACAGAATATGGGGCTTGGTAAATTTCAGCACCCTCTCTTTCTCACATTTACTTAGGCTTATCCTAAGGTCAGAAAAGCTATTCTTTAGGATTATAATTCCCAGAATCCCATTAAGGCAGGGGTGTCCAAACTTCGGCCCTCCAGATGTTTTTGAACCACAACTCCCATAATTCCAAGCCTGTATTGTCAATGAGAAAGGACTGCGGGAGTTGTGGTCCAAAACATCTGAAGGACCGAAGTTTGGACACCACTGCATTAAGGTATGCTGGTTGGAGGAATCTGGGAGTGGGAATTAAATTGTTCTCCCCCTCTTCCAAGTTCAGAACTTATTTCATGCTCTGATGTCATTTTGACGACAACCCCCGTACATATCGATAGCTGCCACACAAACACTAATAACCAGGGCATGCTCAATTAAATTCAGTAAAGAGGGAAAAAACACAATGGGAGTTGCAATTTTTGTTCATTTTCGTGGTGAGGAACAATTATGCTTTGTTCTAAAAAAGAGATCTTTCTTCAGACTACTTTCTAGTTTCCAAAAGCCTTGCTTGTTTAACAACAACAACAACAACAACAACCTATAGCTCTGCAGCCAGACACCTAAACCACTGAGCTTCCCACGGCATGCCCCGCTACCAAATATATCTTAATTTCAAAGAAGACATTTCATCTGGAAGACAGGGAGAAAAAACTAATTACAGTGGACCCTCATATAACAAGCTGTTTGTTTAACAGAAAATCCGCTGAAAGAAAAAAATTTCCAGAGATAGGGGGGAATCGCTTAACAGAATCACCTATGGGGCAAATCCGTACAACAGGAAAATGGTCGCAATTAGGGATTAATCTGTTTTTCAATGTATTCCTATGGGAAGTTTGTACAAAGGAAATTTTGCTTAACAGAATTTCATTTGGAACGAATTCATTCGTACCCAGCTTGCGGAGGCGGCGGGGGAGGGGGGCAATGTGTAGCCTGCATACTGTAATTAAAACCTGTAAACTGCCCAGAGACTACTTGAAGTGGTATGAGGTGGTATATAAGCAGAACACTTTGCTTTGCTTTGCTTTACCATTGTATACACATTGTTCATCAGTCGGAGAGCTCACAGTGCTGTCTGACAACACACAGTAAAACACCTGTTACCTTATCTTTCTCCTTCTTCATTTCTGAGTTTACTGTACTGTGAAATTCAGGTTGCATGGGCGGTGCCACACAATAATACCCTTGAAGCTCCTTCCACCAAGGCCTACAGACCTCTCCTAGTACAAACAGATCTCCTAGCTGCCTTCTAAGTAGTTGCTAAGTTATCACAATTCATAAGCTTGTGACAAGCAAACAACTTTATCAAAGGTCACACTGATAATGACTGAAGCAAATAGTGCTTCATTAAGGTAAACAAAAAAGTAGATCAAAGTGAAGACTTTCTTCTTTCATTAGTTTTCTTTGGTTTGTGTTAGCTGTAATATTTCAAATTCCAAATACAATAACTGTTGGAAGCAGGCTTGTTAAAGGGTGTGAGATTTTTACATTTATCAGAAGGGAGTATGGATTTTAAACATTTGAAAAGAAGCACTGATAACTGAAGAAGTTAAATGAATGGGTGGAGAATTAAACAGCCCAAAGACGTGCACCAAAACAAATTATGAGCTATTATACTGTACAGTAGGACCCCCGTATCCACTGATTCATTATCCACTGATTAAGTTATCCATGGTTGGCAGAGGAAAAATAAATAAATAGTTCAGAAGCCAGAAAGCAAGCTGCTGTCACAAAGAGCAGCTGTAAAGCAAGCTACTGTCATAAAACAGCAGCCATAAAGCAAGCTACCGTCTCAAAGAGCAGCTGTAAAGCAAGCTACTGTTGCAAAACAGCAGCTGTAAAGCAAGCTACTATCACAAAACAGCAGTTTCGGGAAACATTTTGGCGTTCTCTCTTATCCATGGTTTTCATTATCCACGGGAAGGCTTGGAACCAATCCCCAGCGGATACTGGAGTCCTACTGTATAAAGAGTGGGGCTTGTCTAAAAGACTGGATTCCTCATAAACACTGGATTGCAAAAATTAATAAGAACACTTGTACTTAGGAAAATCTCCATTCAACTTGATGTACTTCTGCATCTTCTTTCCCAAAGAACGCAGCCAGAGTTTGAAAGAGTCCTTGCAACTGAACAGAATCTACCAGCCATTTGTCGTACTGTTTGAAGAATCCTGTGGATTCAAATCCAGGAAGCAACCTTTCTAAACATTGACTCAGATCTCTGTAGGAAAGCCTGCCTGCAGAACCGGATGTTAACAGCCTCCTATTATCTCTTCTCCCACCACAGCACCTGTATCCAGACATTTACGAGAGATACCCCACAAGCCCCAGGAGAGGGGAAATGGATGACTCAACCATTCCCTTTTGTTTCCTGCAGAGTTGTATGTAACACACCTTGAAGAATGGCAATTTTCTACTTTCTTCCCATCCAATCAGCCATTAGGTTAATTCAAAGAATCCCCGTTTACATCGTCCTCCGTCATGCCGTTGAACAATTTTCCAACCTTCTTGTTAAAGAGAGATATGAAACTTTTCCTTCTTCAAAAGAAACATTTTCATTTCCGACCATTCAACTGTGGATTTGCAGAGTACATAGAAATCTCTGCTCATTTACTTAGTTAGAGAATTTCACAGCAGAATAGTCAGACTGCATGTAACAACTGCAAATTTAAATGCTCTCCTCCAGAAAAAAAGAACCTTCTCCCAACAGTAAGCTAGCATGTATGGAAAATATCCCTCCAGGAATGGAAAACTTCCATCAGTAGGAAATCCTTTCATTTGGCTTGGAAAGGGGGGGGGGCGGTTGTGGATAACCTTTCAGACTTGCTAGCTGAGCATTACTGTCCAAAAATGGGCAATTCAGAAAGAGATCCCCTATTCAATTTTGCAAGCCTTGAGTAACTAACTCCAGTAGATCCTAATCCATGTCCTAGTTTTACATTTAAAGAATTTGTAAACAGAATTACACAACAGTGAGCAACTCAAGACTATGTTTTTTTAGTAAAACAAAATGTTTTGCATGGAATGTCAGCTCTTTGCTCTCTATTCTACTTCATCATACTACTTCCAATAACATAGAAAACCTGTTGTTCAAGTAAATCTGGTAAACAAAAACAATGCATATAAATGAAAACCGCAAACAAACATTAGGTAGCGTATTTTTAAGCTTGTAGATATTTTAAATGTTGTCCTTGTTCCTAAGCCTGGAAATCTGTCTGAGCCTTGTTTCAGAATTCAAATTTAGCAGGTCTAACACCCAAGTTCCCATGTATGCCTGTAATTTCACATGACTGAAGAAGGGCAACTTACAATAAAGGCAATAGCAGAAGTGTAGACAGAATACCAGTCTGATAAGGCAGAAAGATTCTTCACAAAATTTGTAACAGGTTTGGCACCTCTCTCTATAAGTAGAAGAGGGGAAAATATAACAGTTCTAAGTATTTAACAATGGTACAAAGAATACAATACTATAAATTATAAAATGGAAACAAAAACCCCACAAATCCACATAATCCTACAAGACTCAATGTTTCAATTTATCCACACCTCTTCCCTTTGCCTTATATGCACAAGTGACATATCAGAATAATGAAAATTCCTTCCACATATGTATGGTGCGAGTACCCTCTTCTGCATTTCACACATACACACCTATCTCTCTTGATTTATCACTTGTTGAGAAGCCGCCAAGTGTTCAAACAGGCTCCACTGAAAATACCATCTCACCAGTGAGATAAAGCATTGCAATCTGTGGCATTCTGATCCAATTCATATAGTGCAAATCAAGACATATCTTCAGATGGGTATAGCCTCCCTGCCATACCTGTCAAGTTTTCCTTGCCACCACCCGGGATGGGAAAAGGGAGATATAATGCACGCAAACACGCACGGATAAACACCCACCCACGCATGCATGCATGCACACACACACACACACACTCTCACACACACCCCACACCATTTCCAGGAAAATAAATGAGCCGGGAAGAGAGCGGGAAAAGGGGTGGAAAAATGGAATTTCCTGGCCATTAGGGGAAGCTTGACAGGTATGCTTCCTGCTGGATAGTAAAAGCAGAGCAGGATAGGATTTGCAAGACACAAATGCAGCTCGAAAGACAGAATGTCTAACAAAGTTCACCCGACACCCATGATTGTACTGAAAGGAAAGGAACAAACAAGAGCAAAGCCCACATTCTTACAATGCTTCTAGCATGAGATGCCTCAGCATGAGGTCCTAAACAATCCCAGATGAATGTTAAGTAAACTCAACCCTTTTAGCTGATTTAAAGTAGAAAAAACAAACATCTGAACTGCACGACTGACCCAGATCTCGGACACCTGCCAAGGAACATGTACTGTATTCCTTTAAAAGAACTACATGGAATACAATGCTGAAATGAGCCCAATAAAATCATTCTGGATATTTATCAGGTTCTGACAGTCTACTGATCCTTTTCCGTTATGCACCCAGAGGACCTACTGTTATTATCTGCTGACGAGGAGCATCTGTTTTTCAGGAGCAATCAAATTTCAAAGGTCACTTCACTAAAAGTGCATTCTCTCAACTTATAATTAGCTGTTGTATTTTATGGGACCACTGGTGATGTTTATGTCATTAGGGAGGCTTACTGTAACTTAAAATTTGCAATTATACCACAGTCCCCATTTCCCCATGACTCGAATACCTATTTAGACACTTTTGTTTAAAGGGAAAAACAATGCCGTTGCTTTCCCCCTCACTTTTCCTCTTTGACTCAATAGCATGGGGCAACGTCATTTGGTTATTTGGATCAAAGCAAACAGTTTTGGGCTGGAAACTCCAGAAGCTGAATAAAGCCATTTTTGCATATTACACAGAAGAGGCAAAAGCAAAGGGTGCCAACACGAAACCCTTTGTTTCTGCATTTCAGTCGCAGAGTTGTATGATGAGTCACAACAGGTCTCACATCCAGTGATAGACAAGATCTCAAAATGGCCTCTGGAAAGTGCTATCTCACCACCCAGAATGTTTTGCATGATGAAGAAAGTAGTGCTAACCACTTCCTTTTCTGAAGCTGAGTATTTGTTATAAAAATAATGTGGCATCTCCAGGTATGGTTGAATTTAGATGCCACAACATTGGGCCGAGAAACCATCATTTATCAGTCCAAAATAAGCCTACTATCTTTTCCTCTGCCTTTCTCCTCCCCTCATTTGCATGGCTTCAGCATTTGTATCTTTCCCTGTTAAACCAGTTTTATACAACAGTCCAAGACTGTTCATTTACATTGTTTATTAGATCATAATATTCACACTCAGCATAGGCATCAATTGTCACCCCAGTTTTGAAATGATGACAGACTGTTAATTTTGCACACTTTTCAGCACTATTTTAGTTTTGTATTTTCGACTTCTATGATTTTCTTTTTAAGCTAGACTCATACTTCATTCTGTGTATTTTTGACTGAGAGATAAGGCAATTGGACCAATTACACTACTATAAGACTCACTTGAATGCCACTCATCCTCTTTGTGTATTATAAGCTATACAAGTACCACTAGTACTACAGAAACAGAAGGTCATGTTAGATACTTACTTAATCTCCTCATGTTTTCTGTAAGCCTGGAAAATAAATAATGGCAAATTTAATTGAAAGATTAACGCATTTATATTTAGTACTAGCACTGGCTTATGTTAAAACTAGTGTATATGTAAAATAATTCAATTCAATTATTAAAGGGAAAAACAGTTTCACAACTTAGTTTGCAAAATTGTAAGAAATGTAATAGTGATATACCATGGTCCCCTGCCCATTCGTGGTGCATATACTACGGTTTCAGGCCTCCCTTACTTACCCCAAGACTGGTGCTGCTCCGAACGGGCCTGTGAGAGTCACTTCCGGGTTGCCAAAAATCATTTCTGAGGTCTCCTGGCGCCCTTCTAGGCCTGTCAGAGGCCTCAGGAATGATTTTAGGCAACCCGGAAGTGACTTCAGGTTGACAGGGAGGACCTTTTGGGGCCTCCAGAAGGCCTGGGAAGGCCCTTCCAGGCCCATTCGGGGCTGCACCAGGCTGGGGCTAAGTACAAGAACCCCCAGCTAGGTGCCCCAGGCCCGACCCAACCTGCATCCGCATATCACAGATTTTCAATTATCACGGGTCAGGTTGGGTCCCTAACCCCTGCGATAGATGGGGGGGGGGTCACTATAGAAAGCTGTGGCAGTAAAAATATAACTAGAACAGCAGCACTGAAATGCTATTCTAATACAAAAGAAAATATCACTGACAGATACAATTATAAAACTTGTAAAATACAGAATATAAATATGCATCTGAGGTGGGCACAAACCGGTTCATCCCAGTTTGTAAAGACAGCAGTGCAGGTGCTGCTGCTCCACTCTGCTGCTGCCACACCCCTCAAACAAAGAGGAAGGGCAAAGAGGTCTGTGCTCTTGCTTGTGACTGGGAAACCAGCCAAAGATGTGGGAAAAACAAGCAAACTGGGTCTAGTGAGTGGCTGATCAGCTGAGGAGGTGGAAGTAGAGAGAAGTAGCACCTAGAACTAGGAGTTCTCTCTATGCTCTGGGGTATAGAGTAAGTGAGACTGTGGGATTTTTAAAGTTGTGGAAAAAGGGAAACTTGCCCTATGTAGGAGAATATACCCCAGAGCACAGAGAGAACTCCTAGTTCCCTGAGTTCTTTGCCCTCTGAAGATGCCAGCCACAAAGACTGGAGAAACATCAGGAAGAAAAACTTCCAGAACATGGCTGAATTTGCAATCCTTTGCACAATTAACTGAGAATCATTCACAATGTAGTACTAACTTTTGAAGAGACAATGATAGAATTGGACTATACAACATAAATTATAACTTCAAAAGAGAATAACAATTGGGTTAACTATTTTAGAAGGGACTGCAGCCCACATTTGCAGACTGTACTTCTTGGCATGAGTACAGCCAGCTGTATAAACTTTTATTGTTTTTTCTCATTCCATAGATTTCTCAGCTGCCCTAGCCAAAGCTGGAATAATTAAGAAGTTTTAGAGATGCTTTTGCCAAGACTTTCGAGACTTTTAGTTGCCTGTATTGATCACACTGCTTTTCCGTATATATTTTTATTTACAGTATATAATTTAAAAATGGTTCAACCAATATTATTTACCTTCTTGCACTAAGTGGCTCTTCTGTTTCGACTGTGTTTTCTTCCGGCTGAAATCTGAAGTCTTCAATGTATTCCCCAAATTTGTCATAAACCCACTTCTGAACTCTGGAACACACCATGTGGCTGCGTTTATCTAATGAAGAAACACAAGTCACAGTTTTGGGTTACTTCTAAATAGTCAGTTTAATTACACAAGCAGTTATTTTAACACAGAGACTGTTTTCAAATGATATCCAATACATAGGGGGGGAGCCTGAATCTGGATGGTAGATACTCATTTGGGGATTACTTATACTACCTGTATAGTATACCTGTATACTAGATACCTGTATAGAAAGAGCCAACATTATAGGTATGTTGTTCTCAAACAGTGGTTCCCAAACTTGGGGTCCCAATCTTCTTGGACTGCAACTCCCAGAAGCTCCATCAACTGTGAAGGACAAGGGTTTCTGGGAGTTCCAGTCCAAAAAACATTTCTGAATCCCATGTTTGAGCAGCACTGTCCCTCATCAAGATTCCAATCATTAATAGAACAGCATTTTACTAGCTCTGGATAAGCTTTCATAACCAATATGTCTGTGAAGATTCTCAGTCATCCAGGTGAGGTTATCTGGAAGACCACCCAAAGGACCGGACAACAAAACACTAGAGGAGCAATATAGTATATGTGGTCCAATGCAGTGAGGAGTGTGGAGACCTCTACATTGGAGAAACTAGTCCAGTTGCCATGACTCAACTTCCAGACTTCATAACCAATCTAACTTTTCTTATACTGTACTTACAAATCTCAGTCAGCCAAAACTCATCGCCAGCTATTCCTTATGGCCACATAAGACTCCTGGACATCTTTTAGAACTGTAGTGTGCTAGTAGTTTATTCTCTACAGCTCTGGAAAGGTATCCAAGATTCTCAGATGACTATAAGGAGAAAGATGCACTGGGCAAGAGACAGTTGTTTGGAACATACTCCATAAGTTATTCTTATGAATCAGGGTGATGTGTGCAGCCCTTTAGAATATGGCCCAAGGAGCAGGTTATTCTGCTTCTATATTCCAGGTTATTAGCTGGTGCTGCTTGGTTTATTTTATTAATCATTGCTAGAAAACCTATGTTTCTAGACTGTGAGAATAATTCTGCGAATACAGAAAGCTCCTTTTTAACTTTTTAAAAATCATAGATTTTTATTCACTCTGCATGGCAAGTAGTTCCTCGTATGTAACTGGGTATGTTGACAAGAATAAAACACTTTGCTAAATATGTGTACTCCTCAATCACATCAAATACTAGAGGATTTTTGCCCATATTTTTAAGAAGGGTAACTTCCACCCACCATTGGTGCATAGACTAACTAAAGCCACACAAAGCACTAATGAGGAACCATACATACCTGTTCCATTGGCTTGCGTCTGTGCTTTTGGGGGCTGTGGAGTAGGAGATGGTTCGTCTGCTCTAAAAAAAAAAAATCCCCGCCGCAAAAAAGGAATTTAGAACACCACATCCATAGAAGGGGGAAAAAAGAAATGCATACTTCATATTTGAATTGCTGGAAGGCTCAGTGCTTTAGATATCTGGCTGTGGAGCCAGGGTTCAATTAGAAGTTCAATTTTGCACTGTGCCTCCTTGACAGGGGATGGATTCATCCTTGATCGAGTCCCTCCTGGCTCTACTATTCTAAGGTTTAAAACGGTGATACAGTAAATACCTCCCCGCCGCCACCCAATTTTCTGAAACAGGAATGCCCTGGAGTACTTCATTAATTATCCCTCACCAAAAGAGACAAATGCAAACATTCCCCACCCCGGCCTCAATAGCATATTCACCATGGAAACGCTTACACAGAATGGTATATCTGACGTTGAAAGTAGAGATGGTCAACATTACATCAAGCACTATATTTTTTTCACCATTGTTTGTTTGTATGTTTGTTTTGATCAGTATAAATGTAGGTGGCTTGAAACACAGATACCTCTGAAACCATTACTAGACCTTTTCTTAACACTTACGGCTCTATAGATTGGTCAGTCGGGGGGTGGGGGTGGGAGGGGAATCTGGCTGTGAAGCCAGAGACTGGGTATACAGTGGTACCTCTTAAAACAAATTTAGTTCGTTCTACGGGTCAGTTTGTTTTAAGAAAATGTTGTCTTACAAAATGTGGTTTCCCACAGGAATGCACTGAAAATTGATTAATCCATTCCGGAGACTATGGGTCACTTCATTTTATGAAAATTTTGTCTTACGAAATCCAGTTTCCCATAGGAATGCATTGGAAACAGATTAATCTATTCTGGAGACTAGAATAAAGAAAAAAATAACTGCCCCACTCCCGGTACATGCAGAATGGTTTGTCTTGTGAAGCATCCCATAGGGAATTTTTTGTCATGCAAAGCATGCCTATTCCAGGAAATTTTTTTCTTCCTATGAGTTTTTTGTCTTACAAGGCATTTGTCTTAAGAGGTACCATTATACAGTATACTGTAATTCTCTATCAAGCCTCCTGGGAGAAGCGCCAGACTGTGTGGCCTTGGGCAAGCTGCACAATGTCAGAAGCCCTGAGAAGTAGGGAACAGTAGGTCAACTCCTGAGTATTTTCTACCATTAACAAACATTAAACAGGAGGATGGGCCAACATAGGAGGGGTAACAACTCAGGACCAGAATCAGCAGTACACCTCCACTTGAAGGACAAAGGGCACTCATTCAAAAATGAGAATGTACTAGAGATGTGAAGGCCCAGAAAGAAAATGGGTGGGGGAGGAAATTTTACACCTCTAGGATGTACACATACTAGACAGATGCCATGAGTCAACTTCCAGCGAATTGTTATGACTAGAGATGGGCACGACTTAGCGGAATTTCCGTTTCCGTTTTCGTTTTTCGTTTCCGTTACGTAACGAAACGAAAAACGGCTCAAAACTGGAACGAAAACAGAAATGAAACGACTAATTTCGAGCCAATTTTCGTTTTTCGTTACTGGAAAAGCACTTAATGGAGCTAAATGGGAAGAAACGAAAATTTTTTCGTTTTCGTTTTCGTTTGTCATTTTTGTTACGCAACGAAACGAAAATGAAAAATTTTGAAAATTAGCTCACGAAAACGGAAACGAGCCGAAACGGACCCCTAGACGAAAACGAAAACGAAAACGAACAATTTTTCTGAGTCGTGCCCATCTCTAGTTATGACGGTTCTTCAGCAAATATTTTGGTTGTCCAAGTTCTCAGTCTACATAGCATTAATGTGTGAACAGAGAAATTGTTCCAATCTGATATCTATTTTCAAGCTACAAGCAAGTTTGACTGCCTTAGATTCTAATTACACCAGCCATAGGAAGGAAAAGAAAAGAAATAAATCTGTTTCAGCAAAGCACTCTTCCAAAAGAACACTGAGTTGGAAGCAAAAACAGTCGGAACATGGGGAAAGATGAAAAATGTGTACTGAATTACAGTAAAGGTTACAATTCAGTTTACTTCATTTCACTGTTGACAATAAACTGAATTACGAGGTCCATGCCCCAATCCATTTAGAGGCAAAGCCAAGAGCGTTCAAGGAAAGAACAATAACAAAAATATCTTACATTTCTAGACACACATTTACAAGGCATCATCACATCTGTATTACCGGACTATAAGAAGTCATTTTAAGCCAAAAAAAAAAAATGCTGTAAATATTTTGCTGAGGCAAATACAAAGATGCTATTCTTTATCAGAGGGGACGCTGACTCTTATTTCAGTCCCGGGGATGCGACAGGATTTCTGAAAGCCCAGAACAGTTGTGTAAAAGGAGGAAATCAAAGCTGCTCATATACTGCTTCATGGTCGTTAATGCACTCTCTGGGTGGTTTGCAATTTAATTGTGCAAGCTACACATCCCTCCTAAGAGCAAAGTATTCAGTTCACTAAATGGAGAAGGATCAACCTAGAGCCGGCTACCTGAGCCCATCAGGATTGAACTCAGGTTGAGAGCGAGTCCCAACTGCATTACTGCAGTTTAAGCACTGCACCACAAGGTTTAAAAGGACCCCTTCTTAAGTTAGTTTTTTATTAGTATTATTATTTTGAACGTTGTTAGTTTTTTATTATGGAATTTTGGTTTCTGTAACCGCCTTGAGTTCCTTTGGGAAAATCTGGCGGGATACAAATATAAAAATAATAAATAAATAAATAAATAAACAAAACCATTTGGAGACCACTGCTGCTGTCCCTTAGCATGTGCTGTCTGAGGCAACTGTTTCAACTTTGACTTATTATTAACTGTAATCACCTAATGGTCAGATCTAGCCCTATCTAGAAGTATACAGTAGAGATGGATGATTCATGCTTCATTTAAAGCACGGCTGCCCAACTGTTCTTAAACCCTGTGTCCATTCCCTCAACCTATCCGGTCCACTTACAGGCCTTCCATGCACCTCTGGGGTCCTTCTTTGTCGACGGCATCAATCAATGCTGGAGCTCAGACAGACCTTCCCTGCCTTCTCTGGCAACCAACCACTATGTCAAGGAGGCGAGAGGGAGAGTCTCTCCATGCAGCCAATAAGTAGTTAGCTGCCAGGTGTTGGGGGGGGACAGCTGGCCGGGCTCCAGCACTGATTGGTGTGCCAGCAATGAAGAAGGACCCCCGGTGACACACAGAGCCTTGAGCAGCTGGAGGGAGGGGTCAGGGGAATTAGGAACAGCTGGGCAGCGGCACTTCATGCTTCATACAAAGCACAAGGCTCCCATCTCTAGAAGATAGCACAGCTACACAACCTCGTTCTTCCTCATCCCATACCAGGTTTTTGTTGTTGTTTTACCCTGTTCTATTAAGACATACTCGTGTGCTGCTCTTGTTATGGGCAGCCTAGGAAGGAATGGCTTGCCATCACAAGCACTCCAGCTGGGCCAAGCAGCAAGCTTGTTGATTACAACATTTTTTTGCAATGTCCGTCTGTGGCCAAGTCAATGTTCCTACGGAGGTGGCGTGCTTTCCATGAAACCAAGCCTGGAAACATAGCCTTTAATGTGGAGCACATTTGGGGAAAGATATGTTATTACAGTGAAATCACCTGGGGCCTACTGCAAAATCAAAGCACTCGAGGAAGACACACCATCCTAGCCTAACACACCATCCCAACTGCCCACCACTATGAAAGAGAAAACTCCTTACATGGCATCTCTGTGATGTCTTAATTGTCTATAATTGATAAAATGCTGTTTCAATCAAGCATGGTAGTTAGGCTGGCTCCAGCTCGTTTCTATGCAGCTTCATCACAATTAGAGCACCATGAAATGTCATTTAGAGCTGGTCGTGAATGGCTAATGACATATAATTTTACACAGCAGCAAAATACAGGTTTATATACTTTCATTCAACTCCGACCCACACGAATACCCAGGAGTCAGTACTAGAGAATCAGCAGACATTTTTTATTTTTACAGCTGGCATCGACAATGCACAAGCTGACAAATAAAACTGACCCAGGTTGCACTTGTTATTTACTCAGGCAGAATAAATAGGAGAGTCTTAAAGTTTTCCGGCAGAGATTCTTCTAGCTGCACAGTCACTTGCTTTATTAAATGGGCTTTAGAAGTAGCTGTCACTATCATCATCTCCCCATCCAATACACAAAACCAGCACGTACCAGTAAAAAATGGAACCACTGATGTTAACACCAGAAGAAGCAACATGCAAGATACCTCCTGCCAACAACAACAAGTCCTGCCATTAGGCTCTCGGGGGACTTCAATCTCTCTTGTGTCCCCATTTTCACACACTTTTAAGAATTACTTCAAGTGTTCACATCGCCAGAGAGGCAAAACACCAGTGGTCCCACCTTCCTGCTACAAAAGGGGCTGAAATAGGTCTTGAAAATTTAAAAGCACTCTGTTGAAGGAATCCACAAGACAATGACAGGCGGAATGAAACAGTTCCTTCACCACATACACACTTTCTCTACCATTATATCCATGTACGATCCATAAAATCCTACTTTATTCACTCTCAAGGACAGCCCTGGCCAACGTCACAAGCTAAGAAGGACAAGAGGTGATAGGCCGCAATCCTCCTTTTTCCTTCCTCCAGTTGCACAATCTTTATCTGTCTGAACTTTCTAACACCAAGTTCAGAAACTTCTACAAAATGTTGCTGAGGGTACCTAACTGGATGGCGTCATCCAGTCATCACCCTTCGAGGTGTGATTTGTTTCACATTCTAGAGGACGTGTGAAGGAAACATTTCGTTCTACCCAGGTCTCAGCCATACAATTCAAGGCTGCCCAATCTTCCTGAATCAAATCAAGGATGGTACTGATCTTGAATTGGTTTGGATTTTATTAGCAGCGCCTTCATATTAGAAAAAAAGACAAGGCACCCATTTGCCAAGGCTGAGAAGCAGAGCTATCCAGTCTGACTCCTCCTGACAACTCTACCTCCCATCACCACAAAGTCCTCACAGGAGGTGTGTGAGCCACCCTCAGACTTGAGCGCTGTCTCACTAGGATTGACAGAACTACGAACAAGAACTGATGAGCCAGAAGTGTGATAAATAATGTCTCAGATTCTGTTCCACAACTTCATGCTGAATAACTGTGATGACATCAGCAACCGTGGTCATGGGGGTGGGGGGGTGGGGAAATGAAAACCTTCCCTGGGTGGGATGATGCACTTCCCCCAAAACAGCCAGAGATGATGGTACCATCACAGGTGTCAGTCATCGAGTTAACCGAAATATCCTGGCCAGACACAGTGTGATGAAGCTTCTCTTCCCCACAAAAGACAGCAGTGGTGGCCAAACTTTGGCCCTCCAGAAGTTTTGGACCACAACTCCCACAGTCCTTTGTCATTGGCAATACAGGCTTGGAATTCTGGGAGTTGTGATCCAAAAAATCTAGAGGGCCGAAGTTTGGCCACTACTGCTCTAAAGGCACCCTCAACCAATCGCAGCCTCCCCTCCCAACCTATCAACCGGTAACTCACTCTTCCCCCCTTCCTCCCCCTCCTCCTCCATACCCAAGCCATTTGTGCCATTTTCTTCACTGGCTCATGGCGACCCCTGTGAAATGGTCATTCCGACCCCCACAGGGTCCCGATCCCCAGGTTGGGAACCACTGCACTAAGCAGTAGCGATATCAGGACTCATGTTATTTTAAGGCTGTCTGAAGCTAAGAGGCAGAATCAAAGCTACTGGCAGAACTTGGAAAGTTTATTTTTCACAATAATACATTATGTTTGAAGAGGCACGTTTTTAATATTGAAACTCTTCGGAGATCAAATAAAGTCTCTCCACAAAAAAAGACCACAACACTTGTGGTTATCACATTGCCTTTAAAAAAATAATGACAGGTTGTGCTCACCCTTGCCCTGCACCAGGGTAAGATGTAATGTAACAGATAATGGTTTTCACAATGCAATATGCCCAAGGTCTAGTTGAACACCCAAGTGAAGAATTACATAAGAACTTTTATTTTATACTGCATTTTCAAACTCTATACTAAACCTAGAGGAAACTTTATATTGATACTAAAATAATAAGCTGTGTGATAGGTTTCTCTGAAGAAGACACTTCACTGCTGTGGTGCCTCTACAGAAAAGCCTATACTCTATACAGCTAAAAATATATTCTATGCACACAACACATAGAAAATGGAAGTACTAGAGTCTTGCATGCAATGTGCTAACCTGCATCAAGCAATCAATACAGAAGACAGGCACCACAGCGAAAATAGTAAAATGGAAGTACAAGCTCCAGTTTGCCAATATGCAATTGCTAGAAGTAATTATATTTTTGCTATGTGATAAAACTAGATCACAGCTTGTAAAGCATGGAGTGACAGAATGCAATTTACACCAGACAAATGGCCGATCAGACCATTTCAAATCGTTTAGGCATTTGTTCTGTTGGCAATCTCCTTCCTGTAGCAGATGTTATATTAAGTGTAAGGCAATCCCTGAAATCTTCACAGAAATGCTTTAAAAAATTGACACCACCATGTTGTTTAATATCCCAGTAATTTGCGGTGAAGACATAAGACACACTCAAGACACCCTTATTTATTGAATCCCTACATTTATACCCTGCTTTTCAGAAATAACGACTTGCTTTACACAGAACAACGGGGTTGCATCATAAATACATCCCTTGAAATGAAGGAATTTGATCCAACGGTGGCCCTATTCAGAAACTTCGAAGGTTTAAAGTGCAAACCAAAAACATAGACAAACTATTTTGTCAGACTTTTCTGGGGCACCTTTCTCCTTCCTGTGTAAATATATTTCAGCAGCGTTCAGTGTTTGTATCTGCTCTGACGTACTTCTTCACATCAGCCTGTAATGAGTACTGGGGCTCAAGTGCTTAGGTCAATGAACTGCAAGAACCCATTTTTTCACATGCTCACTTTTGCTTATTTGGATCATGTCACTGCTCTGCCTATGACTCATACCTCTGCACTAAGGTCAGCTTTCCAAAAAAACTGACAAGCTGTGCTCATCAAGCAACTGGCATGTAAATGCATTCAACCATCATGTTTAAAGAAATATTTTTGTTTTGCACTAATTAATACATCAGAGGCCAAATTTCTCTCCACTGTAATGGAACCCCTGCACTGCATTTGGCTGGTTAGCCATTTTTGCAACATCAAATATTTTGAGGTAATGCTGAGGACCACACTGCATATTACACCAGATATGCAGAGTGTTAACAACATATTGGTATTAAGTTAAGCAATTACAGGGGTGCCAACAAGGACAAAGGAGACATTATCTCTTCCATCTCTAATGCAACAGGAACAGAAACTGCCCCCACCAGTTAAAACACTCCTGAGTTCTCAAATGCCCACTAGCCACAGAAAGGATGAATTAAAATCAAATTATTTTATTCACAATTTAAATTTGAAAGTTAAATCTGCACCTAGGCAGCATAACACATAGCTAGGAATATTGGATGTTGCAGCCGGTTTCTTAAACCTACGGAGACACTTAGAATTCAATAACAGTGAAGAAGAATTTCACCACCTCAACATTATGTTGAAATCACTCATTCTTATCATCACATCACTCCACTCAGTGCCAGGAGACAAGCATCAAATATTAACCTACGACCAAAAAGAACAGCCCGCCTGCTTCTAGCCCTACTGCAGTTGATATATTCCTTACCTTGTTTTAAGTATTTCATTGACTTTTTGTTCCAGTTCTATCCTTCTGAGGCGTTCTTTTTCTAGCTCTTGTTTCAATGTTTCAGCATTTGTCTCTTCTCTCAGCTTCCTGAGCTCTTCCTCTGTAAAGATTGAGAAGGGAAAACATGTTTTGCCTTTTGAGTAAAAGGAACCCTATCAGAAGAATGGGGAGAAGATCAGAGTGTAGACTCAAAATTCATTCTGCCGCAAGATGTAATATGTGGAGCAGCATGATACCCATAGGGAAAAGCTTTGGTGTGTGACTACTGGCCACTGAATCACCACCATTGGGACTATATTGGCAGAAGAAGACTAAGTCTTGCTATGAAACATGTTTGGTGGTACAGTCGTATCTTGTATAAAGGAATTAATTCGTTCCAAATGAAATTCTGTTCAGCAAATTTTCCTTTATACAAATTTCCCATAGGAATGCATTGAAAACAGAGTAATCCCTAATCGCAACCATTTTTATGTTGCACGGATTCGCCCCATAGGCGATTCTGTTAAGCAAATTTCCCCTATCTCTGTAAATTTTTATGTTGTACAAATTTTATGTTATACAAACTGTTTGTTACACGAGGGTCCACTCTATTATAGTTCTGCCCATTAGAAACCAAGGTAAACCCCAGCGGGCAAGAGGGACTCGTACAGACTTTGGATCCATTATCCCCTGGGACAGATCAAAGTACAGCCTCCCAGTTGTTGCTAGACTGCAAACCCAGCATTCTTCAACATTGACAATTCTGGCTAGGCAAATGCAATGCAACAACTGAAAGTGTGCACTTACCCCTAGTTAACCGTTGTGAGAAATATTAGCATCTCTCTCCTCCCCTTCTTCATTCCATCTGACCACAAATTTAAGATGCTTTCAGTCTCATTTTAGATCAATTGCAGTTTAATATACTGTCCAAACTTTAAATGGTATGCAATTTTAATTACATTCAGAGAAATATTAGTCAGTTTCATAAACTATGGCTTCAAACAGGCTTGCTCCCACTAACGAATAAACCACATTTTGCACAGGTTCAAATAAGCAAAGTAAGGGCAGGCAATTAAAGAAATGGAAGAGAAAACATGCAAGAGTGGAAGAGGCCTGTTTTTGTTGTGCCAGACTGTGGTTCCCATCATATCCAGACCGGACACTATGTCCCCTACAATGAAAGCCATTTTCTACAAGTAAATACGAATATGCTCACATACAAATTCTTGTTATCTAGCAAGCACCATTTGCCTGTTTTTCTTCTTTTCCTAGGAAGGTTTATTATTTGACTTCTGGGGTTTTAATGCAGAGCTGTTCTGAATATTTCTTTCTTTCTGCCAATAATTGGGGGGGGGATTTGTACCATTCAAATCAGATGTACTGTATCACTAAATCAGGAAATGAGCTTTCATCAGCTTTAAGAAAGGATTAAACAAGTTCATGGAGAACAAGGGAATCAATAGCTATCATGATGGATGCCCAAGGACAACCTCTGGGTTGGAGAGATAGGCAGGATACCTCTCAATGCTATTTGCAGGGAATCATAAGCAGGTGAAGACATCTGCTTGGGAATACCCTGAAGCAAATGGTGAGCCACTGTGTGAGACAGAATGCTGGACTGGAAGGGCCTGTGGCCTGTTCCAGCAAGGCTGTTCTTATGTTCTTAATGCCATTCAAATAGTCACCATGAGTACTACACCAGATTTCTAAGTGAGTCAGAGCCAATCCAGGTAAAACAAAAAGAAATCTGTAGGGATTTTAGAAATGCCTAACTAAGAGGACAACTACATTGGTAAATAATACAAGAGCTGCTCTGAGTTATTTTGCATTAACCTCACAATCTACAAATCAATGTGAATCAATGAAAGGCCAAATGAGGAGATGTGTATACACACATGGCCTGTGCTTATTTGTTTGGAGAACGTGTAGTATCCTATTTTTGGCTTCAAGATATTTAAATGTAAAAAGGATGGCCAATGGTCCTGATGACCCCTTCTATGAATACTGAATAAGCAAATGTACTCTCTATGATTCAGTAGCAGACAATAATACGTGGAGTTCTAAATCACCAGAAGAAGCAAAAAGTGTTATGCCTGAATGTATCACCTAAATCTGAATGTATCACCTAAACAATACACAAGACTTAGATGTTTAAGGTTACGTTTAACCTTATATGTATAAGGTTTGCATTGTCACATTAGCTTCAACATAGTTTCAGCAGTAACACATTTTGAGTAAAATCTCTCTCACTCACATACAGAGAATAAGCAGGATTTCAGTCATGAAGATGATGTTTATAGAACATGTCCCAAGACTACCAGGTCTATACAAGTACTGTGGTTAGAACAGATCAAAACCACCCATTAAACTGATACAAGCAAAATCTCTGATTTGCTATGATGACACATGCTTCAGTTGCATCCTGATTGGATTGCTCTAATGTGATCTACGGCAGGCTTCCTTTGAAGATGGTCTGGAAACAGAGATGGGCAGAAAGCGATTCAGCCTGGTTTGTCAAAATCCGTACGCTTGGCACCACAGGTAACGCATGTGCCCCCCACCCCCACCCCGCCAGCTGCCCCATTCACAAGTTGGTGTGTACTGGCCGCATCCTCCTCCGGGGGGGGGGGCTAGACAGTCCATGCCGGAATAGGGACTTCCCCACCTCTCCCAGCAACCGCCCATTCCAGGGCTGCAGGGAAGAAATCCCTGCCACACCTCCTCAACTGAGGGGGTGGGTACGGAGAAGGGCATTCCCTGCTTCTGTCCAGACTGGACAGCCACCCCAGGAGGACGTCAAGGCATCATAGGTACAAAGTTGAAAGAACCAGGCTGAACCACTTCATGCTTGTCTCTATTCAGAAACATCAGCTGCTTCAAAATGTTGCAACCAGGCCGCTGATGAAGGCTGGTTATAGGGAAGCATATACAGTACTTCCCATGTTACAGAGGCTTCCCAGGATGCCAGTCCATTTCTAGTGCTGGTTATGACCTATAAAGCCCTTTATATTTGATTCCTAGATATTTGAAGGACCATATCTGCTCATATGAGCCTTCTCAGATCCCAAGATCTCCAGGAGAGGCCCATCTCAGTCCCACTATCCTCTCAGGAACATGACTTGAACAGAGGGTCTTCTCTGTAGCTGCTCCCAGGTTATGGATTTACCTGTGTCAAGAGGCTAGGCTGGTCCCATCCCTCTTCTGGTGACAGAGAAAAATGATTCTTTTTAATCAGGATTTTTAATTAGATCCAACTCTTCTATGACTCTTACAGTTTTTTTAATGTGATTTTAGAGGTACAGTTTTTAAGCTATAATTTTCCTAGTGTTCTAAGTTTTTTTGCTTTCAATAAAACAATGTAATTTATTTTAAACCTGTATTTTAATTATTCTGAGCTGCCTTGAGTCTCTTTATGGGATAAGGGCAACATAGACATGATATAATTAAAGAAATAAGTATAAAAATTACCAAATATTTCTTTTCCCCCTATTTTCTTTAAAACCCTACCTTTATAAAATTATGAGGTAAGCTTTTGATGCCAGCATGGCACAAGAATAATTAAATTAAAACCAGTCCATCATACCTTAGGATGACTCTACATTAGACTGGATTTCTATTTGTCATTTCCCTTCTGGACCAAATTCATAAACCTGATGACTACAAAAACAATTCTTAAAGGTCATTAAAATAAAGTGAAGATTAGCACACACGAGAGGCACACAATGAACTCTTTCAATAAGTCAAGCATAACCGCCATGTCATGTCTATCTATTGACTTATAGTTTGATATGTATTTAAGATAGTAAAATAAAATCTGTATTATTAGTAAGCTGAATGAGTACCCATGGAGGCCAGTAAGAATCCTGTGCCTGGCATCCAAAGGTCAGCACATTGACCGAAGCACGATGCTCCTGTTAGCATTTTTTAATTAGTGGCCTAAAAAAGGTATCACTTGCAGCCTAGTCTTTCGTTTGTATTCTGTAATGGCCCATATGGCTCCCACTTTTTACTTCAATGGACCTGTTAGCAAAAGCTTCTCCAAATCCTGACCCGCTGGCTTACATCATACACAGGAATGTACTGTATATCAATATACCACGTACTGCACTCACACTGGAGACAACACTTATTTACCGGTCTGCCTTCTGAACACCATTCACACAGCACTAGGTCTTAATGAAAATTGACCCAGACACCCATGAAGGGAGCAAGCTGGTTCTTCAATCCAGGGGTCAAAAGCTGAACTAGTGGATTCAAATTACAAGGAAGGGGATTTGGGCGAAATGCTCATTAGGAAGGACTTCCTAAAGACAAGAAAGTTCTTCAACAGTAGAATAGACTGCTTCAGAAGTATGGCAGGCTCTCCTTTGAGGGAAGTTTTTAAACAAAGCCTAAAGTTCTACCTTTCAGGGGTACTCTGGTTATAGATTTTCCAGCAGTGGTAGCGGTTGAAGTAGATTAGCTTTGAATTTCTTCCAGGTTTTTTTTTTTAAGTCTCAAATTCTGATTCCCTGCCAAGCTGCAAGGCTCCATTGCCGGGAACATGAAGGAGAGGATTTTTACCACTAAGACCTCCTCCTGAGCTGCTTGGAAACATTCTGTTGGCTACACCTTTGGAACCAGGAGGCTGAATCAGATGCACTTGGTAGGGCTCAAAAACCTGCTCTGATCTGGATTAACACACCCAAGACTGATGAGTAAATCAAGCAACAGCTGATCCTCAGGTTACTGAATTTCTCCTGTATTATAACACACAGCTCCCATCTAAAATGCAACGCCAACATGCGTCGTCGAGACAAAGGACATTCACTGCAAAACATATTTAAATGCATCTTTCCATGCTGCTTTCTTTCAAAGCCTTGGATTAACGCAGGAAACAGGGGATCAACCTAGAACTGAACTCATGAAAAAGTGTCAGAGACCAGAAATAGACTTGAGTCATCTATTCCTAGAAAGGCCTCTCCTGCTCCATTTTGTGCTGACCAGGTAGCTAATTGCCAGAATCTTATACCATTCCCCAAATTCACAGAACGTGGCAGAATAAGTCTTGTGCACTGTTTCTCAGGCAACAACCAATCAAAGTGATTTTAAGGCTCTTGCGCAAGCAACACACAGAAGTAAGAAATGCAGTTTCCATAGCATTAAGACTAGAGAAGAATGTAAGCAGCTGTTATGCAATGTTCGACACCAAGAGAAGAAAGAATGCTTATGCATTCTCCTAAGTACAATAAAATATGACAAGGACATTCACCTCCAATAAACCACGGGAGATGACTCCACTGAGATAACCTTACTGTTAACAAAGCAGAACAACAGTACAGTATACTGATATTCTGAGACTACTGGCAAACGTAATACTATCAGCCGGGTTGTACGGCTAAATACTACTATTTCTGTGTGAAAACCAAGTCTGAAATAGCTTACTTAGTCCATGTTACTTATGGCAAATCTCCTGACAGCCGCTTTACACATTAGTATTTTAAATCAAGCATGTTGTGTAATTGGTCCTCAGCTGACTGACCAAGTCTCAGTAACACACTGTCAGACTGGTTCATGTCAGTTCCATGGACAGAGACTTTGTCTGCTATTCATTACTTACAAGCATTCATTACTTTTGCTAACGGTATTTCCAGTCGAATAACCAACTTGCATGGTTTCTCATACAGGACAAGTACATCACTACACAGAAATCAGCTAGTATCCACCACAGCCTGCACTTCCTCACTCCTCTGCAGACACAAGCAATCATAAGATGCTTTCACTTCCAGTTTTTAGATGGGCCACAGCTTGCTATGTTACCAAATCATGGACGTGTTGTGGTTAACCCCGTATACGATCAGAAGTAGGAAGCAAGGTACAAACAATTTTTAATGAAGGTAGTTTGCTTCTACTGATCATAATGAAAACTAACCACAGTCGGGTTTTGGCAAATGAACAGAGCTGGGATCAACCTGGAATGCCAACTGGAATTTCTGGTCTCCTCATGGTGGCTCAAAACAGAAGACAAGACAGAAAAGCTAAGTTCAGTGCTGCACAATTGAACCATATTTAGAATGTCTGTGAAGATTCTCAGTCATCCAGGTGAGTTTATCTGGAAGGTGAGTCATGACTACTGGACTTCTTTTTTCTAAAAAGAAGTTCAGTAGCCATGACTCAACTTCCATATACTTAGAATGGCAGTTCACCTGTAGTAAAGGTGGTTAAAATATATTACGGTGTGTGTAAAATACATTATATTTCATAATAGTTCCAAAAGCATTTTCTAGTTTCACCTCTCTGAATAGACCTAGGACAATGTTGGCAAACCTATGGCACGGATGCCAAAGGTGACACTCTGAGCCCTTTCTGTGGGCACCCAACATTGTCCCTTTACAGCCACCTGTATTCAGGTTAAATTGCTAGATTAGCTGTTTGCAAAAAAATTAGCGGGTTCTGAATTGCAGTTTGGGCACTCGGTCTCTAAAAGGTTCGCCATCACTGACCTAGGATCTGTCCTTACTGATCTTTGTGCCTCCAAAGCAGGCAATACTCAGTCACTCACAGAAGCAATCTAAGACTCAGCTTCTCTAGAGAGGGTACATTCACCCTAGCAACCTATTGCTGAATGCTATCCTACTACTTTAGTGTTCCTACTTGGGAAGTAGTGTTTTTGCATTAATTTACTGCCAGATAATTCAGCAGTAAATCTCCTTCATTTCTCCATGTTGCTTCAGACAGAAAGCACATGTGATTTGGAAACAAAATGTGCAGTTATTACTTATTCACCACACTGTTTGGCAGTGGGAGCCAATCAGCTGCTCACTGGCCAAGCCATTCTCCTTCTTTTCTGCTACTGTTCCCATTCCATCAACCCTTACACCAATTCCCCACAACCTACATAACACAAACTCTGTAGGACCTTCATGAAAAAGATTTCCATTTTGCTAAATGAACA
>JAHTLZ010003526.1:63734416-63747774 GCA_023846285.1 Phrynocephalus versicolor
TGGGTTCACTCCTTTATAATGAGCCATTACATCTTGCTCCTCCTGCATTTCCTAAAAAGCATATCAGGGTCCCCCCAACAAATAACCAAAATGATCAAGGTGCCAGAAAGCAAAGGAAGTTACAAGAGAAAACAGGAATCAAACAGATCACATTTCCTTTTGTGGCTGAAAAGCCCCGTGCATAACTGAAACACCCACAGTTACATGTGATGGAACGCCTCTGTGACCACAGAAGCCACCGAGGCAGGAAACCTACCTTTGGTGAAGTACACTTAGACTTGGGAGTCTTAATTCTGCAATGAAAATGTGGCAATGTGGGACAGTGGGCAGGCAGACAGTGGACCCCAGCACCATTGGTAACTATGCAATAGAAGCAAGGAACTGCTGCCACTGAACTATTTGGCAATTTCATTTACAAGGGCAGCAGGGGTAGAGACCCCCAACCACCTGACAGCCTCAGAAAGTAAGCGCACAGTCTGTTGGACACTTCAATGACACAGCACTACCTCCTCTCCTCTTGTTCCGAACCAGCCTCCTCCTCCTCCTCTTTGGCCCTGCCTCACTCTCACACACACTTGCCTCCCCTGCCTTGCTGAACGGGAGGGAAGGAGGGGATGGGACTGGAGTCAGTGAGCCAGGTCAGCCTCATGCCTGCCAGAGGGGCCAAGCATCACCTAGCCAGGGCAGAATGAGGAGCCTGTATCTTATCTCCTGGCACTCCGGCTGCTCAGGACCCTCTCTTACCAGTCCCAGTAGTGACCTGGAACCCCACATCTCCCTGGAGGTCATTTTGGTGTACCCCCAGAATGATGTCCTGGGGCACATGTCCCCTAACCCCCTCCCCCCAGTTGCAGCCCTGGGTAAGGATACCTATGAGGTGATCGTACATTTTTCACAGATTGCACACATACACACACACCAATAATTTTCTGCCTTAAGTGCACATGAGGAGGAGAGTGAAATGAGAGGCTCCCCCATAACCAGGCAGTGAGACTTCATGGTGCCCAAGGGAAATTCCCAGCAAGTAGTGGGTCTCCTCCCCAGTCGCAGTATGTGAAAGGAAGCAGACAACAGCAGTAGAAAGATATTTCCCCCATTTCTTCCTTCTCCTTTCCCCGCCCCAGAAGTCTGCCTGATGAATTCTAGGTGATTTCTAGGTCTGGATGTCCTGGAATTCCAAAAATTACATCCCAGTGGACACTGTAATGATGTACAAAATGCTGACTGCAAAAACGCAAACCCTCTGGCCACAGCTTTACAAGTTCAGTGGAGATCTTCCAGGACAACAGATAACCACAGGTTATAGTCCTATCATATCAAGAGGTCACAGGCCAGCTGTTCAATGTAAGAATCTAAGCCTGTCGGTCCCAAAGAGGAAAGCGAATCATTCATTAACATAACCTTGGGTTAAGTGGGGGAGGCTGCAAACAAAAATCTGTTAGCGCTGAATTCCCCTCCCCCCCCCCACCCCGTGAAATAATGGCAGACTACACCAGGCTTATTTTTATCCTGGATTTTTCCACCACAGCTTTCAAATTGTACTCTGCAGGTTTGATGGCACACCACTAAAAAGGGGACCAGAATTTCCTTCTTAAGATATATGCGCAGAGCATTGCCTGACAGATGTTACCATTCACACTAGCAAAACATTTCCATCATTGACATCTGTATAACCTACCAGTGTTTTTTTAATACACCAAAAAGTAGGCATTTCCATGACACAGTGCCTTGGTGGACAACATGTCAAGCTGAAGAGAGTTCACGCAGTGGCCGCTCCAGGTTCAAAGGTTTGAGTTTGTACATCATCCCCAGGCAAATCTAACTGCAGAGGCTAGCAGTAGAGTGAAGCTGACAACAAAAGCTTTTTATTGGCTGCTCTGGCTGGAACGGGGAGATACAGGGGGGCGAATAGCTTAATATGACAGGAAGAAACAGCACCAGCCTAGAAATAAAAGTGATCCTGACAGCATTCCACTGCTCTGTTCTTCTGCCACTATCTACCCAGCATCCTCTGTGCACAGGAAGGAAAACTAGGATGGGGGGCGGGGGTGGGAAGACACACACTGCCAGATCTGAGTGCACTGAGTCACACTGTTTAAAGCAGGCATGTTAAGTGAACAGCAATGTCTGCTCAAAAATGCTGACAACCACTGCGTAAGGAATGGCTTTTGCACCCTGCTCCAATACAACAATTGTTTCTACAAGACAGCAAAATCAGGAGCCATTCTGGCTGGTTTATAGGAAACCTGATGCTCTTCAGAACTTGGGACATTTGTTTTAGGTTAACAAGCCCCCTGTTACAGCAGCTCCACTGGCTGCTGATCTGTTTCTGGGCAAAATTCAAAGTGATGGTTCTAACCAAGAAGACCCTGAACAGCCTGGACCCAAGGCCAAGCTATCTTGAGGATTGCATCTCCTTTTATGATACTGCTGAGTGTTAAGATCATCAGGAGAGTCCTTCCTCTCAATCCCACCACCTTCACGGGTTTGTTTGGTGATGACACAGGAGAGGGTATTCTCTGTTGCTGCTCCCACACTCTTAAACTCCCTCCCACAGACAGCTAGGCTGGCCATGTCTTTACTGCCCTTCCACAAGCAGACAAAAGACAAACAGTGGTTGCTGTTTTTAATGGACTGTTGAACCTTTCTACACTGAATGTGTTTTGGTGTTGCTTATGTTTTATCAATGAGTATTGAATACTCATTGTTACTAATACAGTACTGTCTTTTAATCGTTGTAAGCTGCTTTGGGTCATTTCTAAGAAGAGAAAGAGGTTAAAAATAGTTAATAACAAACAAACAAACTGGCAGAACACCCTAGCCAGCGTAGCCACAACTATGCTTGCTGGTATCTAAGCTTTGATCCTCCTTAAGTAACCAAAAACATGAGGAGGAAGAGTCATCAGCAAGCTCAGGTAAAACCCAAAGTCTGCAGAATGACACCAGTTCTTCAGATTAAAGCAGAACCTCCAGGTGAGGGGAGATCTTTAAAAAAACTGAAGCTATCAAGACTGAGCACGCCCAGGCTCAGAATGTTGACTCTCTCTCTCTCTCTCTCTTTCTCTCTCTCTCTCTCTCTCTCTCTCTCTCTCTCTCTGTGTGTGTGTGTGTGTGTGTGTGTGTGTGTTGTGTTGTGTCGAGTTGTTACAGTCGTGACCGACTCTTCATGACTTCATGTCCATGGAGTTTTTGCTAGGGAGCAAATCAAAATAGCATAGAGGATGGTATCCCTGCCAGATCACAGGGATCCTAAACAAAAGTCTACCACTCTGCAACTTTTTTCTTGCAAGCCTAATTTGCTCTCTGTCTTTAGTGCTGCCTACATCCTCAGTAGAGGAACATTATGCCTCTGAAAGAACAAGCTCAGCTAGTTGGCCTTAGTCTTTCACATGTACTGTTGGCGACGGTAGACATCTAGGTGTTTTTTTGCGTTGCAGCTGCTAAGATCTTTTACCACTGGCTACAATGGTTGAAGGTGTTGGAAGATGCAACCCAAGAGTACCTGGGAGGACACTCCAGCCCTGATGCATAGCCTCAAATGTCCTCTTTCTCATCAAGCTAGTTTGTTTTAGAGCAGGCATGTCCAAACTTCAGCCCTCCTGATGCTTTGGACCACAACTCCCAGAATTCTAAGCTTCGATTGCCAATGACAAAAGACTGTGGGAGTTGTGGTCTAAGACATCTGGAGGGCCAAAGTTTGGACATGCCTGTTTTAGAAACACATTTTCACCTTGTGTGCTATGGTTAAATATCCAATGACAGCATTGCTTCTCTGTGTTGGCAATGTTTCTGAAAGAGAAGATCTAAACCCCCAAAAGGTTCAAAGCTCTTTAGTGAAGCCATATATTAGGAACATGTTCTTTGCTTCCTCTTTATCATGAAAGTAATACCACTGATAACATCACTTTTCACTCAGTGGTACACTAACAGTTCCCATCCTTTTTCAAATACTCTTCCGCCTGCTTTTAAAAGCCAATGAATCCTTAGCTAAAGCAATGTGTGCATTCCTTACTAAAAGCTAGATGACAGCAGCAGTTTTAACTAACAGGAAAAACAAGAAGTTTTACAATAACTCTTTTATAGTCTGCAAACATTTTTGACAAAAAAAATCAGTCTGTCACATCCCTTAACAAACATCCTACACGACAAACAAGAATATGTTCCTGCTGCAACTTCAATTATTACTGCTTTAATTATATTCCATCACTTTTCTGAATGGCTTCCCTTTTCATCAGAAATCCGAATAGCTACTGGTGCTGACCAGAGCCCAGAGAAACAACATGAGGCAAATAAATGACAGAAGTTGGTGAAAAAATGGGAACCAGAAGGAAGAGTGTGGGCAGACCACTGAACTTGTAGTGGGAATGAAGGAGAATGAAATCTACAGTGGACCCTTGTATAACAAACAGCTTGTATAACATAAAAATTGTACAACATAAAAAATTCCAGAGATAGGGCAAATTTGCTTAACATAATCGCCTATGGGGAGAATCCGTACAACATAAAAATGGGATCACTCCACTTTCAATGCATTCCTATGGGGATTTGTATAAAGGAAAATTTGCTTAACATAATTTCTTTTGGAACAAATTAATTCCTTTATACAAGGTACCAGTACTTGAAAGAGAGGTACATTTACTCTCTTAACTCTCTTTTAGAGGGCTTGAGGTATGGAACCCTATGCCTCCTCCAGTCTTTCAACATGGGTATTCAACAACATTCATGGTAGAACCAAACACATGTAAAAATGCATTTGCTGGATATGGCTGATCACAACTGTAGCTGCTCAGACAGACATTTTCAAACATTTAGCACAGCGTTAACCTACAGTTTTGAAAAGTTATTTTTGGGTGACTACAGCCCCCAACCAGAAAAGCTGCAGGTAACTACAGAATCCCAGCAGTTACCTTCCCCTCAAGACAGTAACCTGACTACATCCTTGCACTGATCTAAATCAGGGAGAAAGGAATAGCAAATGACTTTGTATGCAACAGTGATTGAGGAGGAGCCAGGGAGAAATTCTGCCAACGCCATCCACAACCAGGTTCAGGAAGTGGGGGGTGGCAGAGGTTTCAGTGCACACATGAAGAATCCTTGATGTTTACATCCACATGATAACAGATGCCAAAAGCCTCCTCCCCACCTTGACATCAGCAACTTGTCTTCCCCACGGTTTTCATTACAAATGCTCCAGTTCTGAATACAAGTAAATTCCTTTCACTAAAGTGAAAAGGACTTTTCAAAGTACAACACTCAGCCAATACTGTAATGCTAGAGAGTGATTCTCTTCCAGAATGACAGGACCTGAGCTCAGTCTCCTGTAATGTGTCAAGGCAATGGCATGGAGACATCATGAAAAGACCATTTTAAAGCAACATCCAGGTAAGAGAATAAACACCTTAACCCAGTGAGAAGAGTGCATATACAGAGGGTGGAGGGCAAGTAAATCCTCTATTGAATTAAGAACCGTGTCTGCAGAATGTCATTCTTCCTCATTCAGCTGCCTTAGACCCGTTTTACGTGCTTCATAGAGATCTGATACAGCAAACCAAGCATACCAAGTTGAGAAAGGGAAATATAGATTCCCTCCCACCGCTAGCTCCACCTTCCCCATCGAAATGAAAATGGGAAGAGATTTTAGCCTTCTAAAAAGGGCCCGGTGTACACTGCTCCTGCTGCCCTTGTGAGCTTCTCGGGACAGAGGCCCAAAGCAAAAATCTCAAAATCAAAAGTAGCAAATCAAAGTTGAAAGAAAGGAAAGGAGAATGAGAAAATCAAAGCCCTTCTCTTTACGCAGATGACTCACGGGATGGCAACGCCCAGGTGAGGCAGGCGCAAGGGCTGTTCAGTCACTGCTGTCAGAAAAATGATTTATATAGTTTTTCATATATTTATAAGCATGCATATGCCTTCTGTACCTTATACTTGCAAACCTAGTCAGAGTACAGCTTCAAAGTAGCTCTCTTGAGAAATATAATAAAGTTTTAACTTTCCCCTTTAGCAATCAGCAGGTTGTAACTATGAGCAGAAATCCTTGACGCAAACAAAAATGAAGACCAATATGACCAATATGACCCAAAAGCAATTTTGACTACTTTTTAGATCATTGGTTCTCAACCTATGGGTCCCCACATGTTCCTGGAGTGCAACTCCCAGAAATCATGTTCAGCTCAGCTATTGATGAAGACTGTTTTAGATAGTGAGGACTAACGTCTCAAACAGAAAGGTGCCAGTTTTGACAGAAGGCATTGAAACTTAAAAAGATTATCCACAAGCACCATTCGAATTTGGGGCATTTGTGGAAAATAAAGCCCATCTATAATTGATATTACACGTAAATTCTATAAAATCTGTCCATATTAATATGCAAAGCTAAGTATGATTTTACTATTCCTGGGGAAATCAGCTCCTGGCTTACAAGTACGTTATTCTTTTTATATTTTGTAATTTGTTTTCTTTTCAATTGTGGTTTTATTCTTTTCTTAATTTCCCTGAAATAAATCCTTCTTTACTAACATCATTTATTGTCTCTTTAGGTTTCTCTCCATTTTAAACAGGTCCTTACCAGAAGATCAAAAGAGCCAACATAAAATCATTTCCCTTTTTCTCATTTTTATAACACTGCTATGGTCCTACACCTAGTAGATGGTCCCACTGTTACCATGGCAGCACACTAGAATCATGTTTATATGAGGGAAATGCTTCAGCTGCCCACAGCAGGCCCTCTGCCTCAGATCCATGCCCCCCAGGGTAGCAGGAAGGCCTTGGGCCACGAAAAGCTAGAGTGAAGCCCAGGGTGAGAGGAGACAAATAAAACACATGTGGAGGAAGGAATGGAAGCTGGTGAAACCCAGACTTAAGGGAGGGGAAGGAATAAGGGGAGTACTCATCACCCTCAATGGACTTGGAAAGGAAAGACTAGGCAGAGACCTCTGAGGAGATTTGCTTCTCCATGGATTAAGCATGGGGAGGGGGGGAGAACATCAGTTGTTATCCCACCTGGGTCTCTACCACAATTGCATGGATTCCCATCGAAGCCTCATGTCATCCCAACCCAATCCAGAGGCAGTGCTGGCAGGGAAGCACCACAACGAGCGGCAGCAGATCTTCCAAAAGCAAGACACATTGTTGGGACTTGGGGACCTATATTGGCCTGACACTATTGGTCCTCTCTAAAGAATATCATTTGGCTGTGGTCAGGATTGTAAATGAGATCCCAGCTCCAGAATGCAGACACTGAGAGGCCAGTGAATGGAACATAGGCCCAGTTGGGGACTAAAGGCAGTAAAGGGACTAGTGGCCTCCTGCAGAACATCAGGACAGGACAGAAATGTAAAGTAATGCATATTGGGGCAAAAAATCAAAACTTTATCTATCAACTCATGGGCTCTGAGTTATCCGTGACAGATCAGGAAAGAGATCTTGGTGTGTTGGTGGACAGCTCCATGAAGGTGTCTCCCCAATGTGTGGCAGCGGTGAAGAAGGCCAATTCCATGCTAGGGATTATCAAAAAGGGGATTGAAAATAAAACAGCCAACATTATAATGCCATTATACAAAGCAATAGTAAGGCCGCACCTGGAGTATTGTGTACAATTCTGGTCACCGCATCTCAAGAAAGACATAGTGGAACTGGAAAAGGTGCAGAAGAGAGCGACTAAAATGATTACTGGGCTGGGGCACCTCCCTTATGAGGAAAGGCTAAAACATTTGGGGCTCTTTAGTCTGGAAAAAAGGCGCCTGAGGGGGGATATGATTGAGACGTACAAAATAATGCAGGGCATGAGTAAAGTGGATAGAGGGAAGCTCTTCTCCCTCTCACAAAATACCAGAACTAGGGGACATCCACTCAAATTGAGGGCTGGGAGAGTAAGAACAGACAAAAGAAAATATTTTTTCACCCAGCGCGTTGTTAGTCTATGGAACTCCCTGCCACAGAATGTGGTGATGGCATCTGGCCTGGATGCCTTCAAAAAGGGATTGGACAGATTCCTGGAGGAAAAGTCCATCACGGGTTACAAACCATGATGAAGATGTGTAATTCCCCAGGCTTAAAACCAGGGTACTTCAAGGGCCAGATGCAGGGGAGTGCTATCAGGAGACAGATATCTAGTCTCATGCGCTCCCAAACGCATCTGGTGGGGCCACTGTGAGATACAGGAAGCTGGACTAGATGGGCCTTTGGCCTCAGCCAGCATGGCTCTTTTTATGTTCTTATTAAGAACAAGGCACCTAACCTACCTTTACATCCCATTCTTCTATCCTATTCGGGCAGCAATAAGAATCTTGAGTTTATGGAAGTTAATGGCCGAGAAGACCCTTCCAATTACTCCCACAATGAACAGGGCAGCAGGGGCCACAACTGATAAAACACAGAGTTTAATACAGCTTGTAATCACCTGAAAGGCAATTAAATCTCAATTTATTTTGGAAATCCTAACTTGGAATCTACCTGAACCCAAGAGGAGAAGTCCTGCCTGAAGGTAAAGTCCCTGCAGTAAGTGAGAAGCAGGATATCCTTCCTAGTCAGTCAGAACTGCCACTGCCTCCCCTTGTATAAGCTGTAGACAGCCATAGGAGAGTTGCTGCCCTTTTGCATCAGAAACTGGACAGGCTTCCTCACATATGCTTGGCTTCAATGGTTCCGAGGGCTTCATTCTTCAGTCGGCTGTGTGACTACAGACAGGGGCATAAAGGTTCTATTCTTCCCAAGACATGCAGGCAAGCCCTTAGAAGCTTTAGGTATCTTATTTTGAGGTATGATTGCTTCATCTCACATCACTTCATCCACGCATCCATCCAATACATGAAATTTGCTAAGAAACTGTTAAGAGATGCATTATAACTCATTTATTTAATCAACATGTTGTCTCCCTCTTGACTCGTCCTTTGTCACTCTTTTTTCTACAACAGCCACTTCAATATCTGTAACAGCAGGTCCTAGGACGGGAGAGGTTTTCTGAAGCAGGTTTCCCTATGTTGTCATTCAAATTACTTACCACTTGCTTACTTATTGGATTCAGACAAAGATTTTACAATGGCATATATAACTACCAACAGCTAGATATCTTTAGAATTAAGGAGAATATGAATTCTGGGAATGATTTTACTTAGAAACTACCTACCAATATTTATTGTCCCAAAGCTGGAAAGTGATTTAAGAAATTCACCAGTCTACAATTAGGACAGCAATCTACAACTGGAGACAGTTTGGGACTGTGGCTACTCTATCGAGAAGTGGGCGCCCAGTCAAAATGACCCCAAGAACACAATAAAGACTCATCAATGAGGTAAAGAAACAACCCCAAGTGACAACCAGAGATTTGAAGGCATCATTGGAACTGGCTAACATCTGTGTTCCTGAGTCTGCAGTACATAAAACAATGAAAAATCAAGGTGTCTATGGCAGGACAGAACTATTTGAAAAGAACCTGCAGCACTACATCTGATGTAAAAAGGGCACTGCATATCATCATGAAAACATAATCCCAACCATCAAGTATGGTGGAGGAAGAATCATGATTTAGGCCTGTTTTGTTGCATCAGGGCCTGGCCAGCTTGCAGTCATTGAGGGGAAGATGGATTCTCAAGTGTATCAAAATATTCTTCAGGATCACATGAGAAGGTCTGTATGCCAGCTGAAACTCTGTAGAAGTGGGTGATACAACAGGACAATGACCCAAAACACCGGAGCAATTCCACCACAGAACGGCTTCAGAAAAACAAAATCCGCCTTTTGGAATGGCCAAGTCAGATCCAGACCTCAACCCACTAGAAATGTTATGGAATGACTTAAAGAGACACAAGCAGACGGGACATCCAAAGAATATGACAGAACTAAAGCAGTTCTGCCAGGATTTTTCAGGCTAAAATTCCTCCTGAACAATGTGCAGGTCAGATCCACAGCTACAGAAAGCACCTGGTTGAGGTCAAGGCTGCCAGGGTGTGTTTTTTGTTGTATGTTTGTTTGTTTTTTTTGTTATTTGGGGGGTCAACCAGTTATTGATTCACTTACTTTTCCCACTAGCATTTTGAATGCTGAATGAGTGTGCTCAATAAAGACATGAAAGATCAAACTTTTTGGTGTTATTATTTTAGGCATATTATATTCGTCAATACACTTAACTTAGAAGATCAGATCCCACTGCATCACACATTAATACAGAGCACCATGAAATTCCAAAAGGTTTACATATAAATTTCAATTGCAACCCATAGAGTTTGGATAATGTTTAAACCGTTTTAGGTGTCACAAAGGCCACAGTAGCTTCCTTTATTTTTCCAGTGTTTATGGTTAAGTTGCACAAATTGTGTGTTGAAAACAGTGACCTGAATCCAAGGAATGCAGCCAACTAGTTTAAACCCATGGAACAAATGGGATTTACATATGTGTTGACTAATATTCAGCAGCTGATTCAATGTGTCTATGCTAATTGGGGCTACAAGGATTGGATTTAGGGCAGTATGTTTAAAATTACATAAGAAAACATATGCAGTTTTTATATGCCTTGGTGCTAAGATTAGACAAGTAGAAATTCAGTATATATACAGAGAGGGAGGAAGAAAAAAGGACAAAGAGACAAAGGAACACAAGGCAAATAGGCGGCTTCAAATTACAGTGTTCATGCCTTCCTATTGCAAACAGGGGACTATAACTACAAATGAAAAAGGGATAGTTTTTCTTTTCAAAGTTCATCTACCTCATCCTCTCTTGTTAAAAGCTTCTGGATGACACACTGGGAGACATAAAGAAAATAAACTAGCTGCTATGCTAGCACTTGCCATAATCCACTGGCGAGACAAAACTCATCACACAAAAGCTTCTCTTCCCGAACAGTTTCTAGATAGCTTTATAATGATGGAGTCAGGCAATAACTGTGGGAACCTTTCATGTTTACCCTGGTCAGAATAAGAGAATTTCACTACGCAGACTTCAGCACTTAAATACACCTTTAAACTAAATCAGCCTGTTTTTAAAAGCTCTTGTTTCTGACACAGATACGTGCATATACACACACATAGCCCAGTGCACAAAAGCATTGCTAAACATTTCACAACGATTAAACATTCCTTTGTACTTACGTAGGAAGTGTTTTTCCAGCAAGGCAATTTCCAGATGGCCTTTGATCTCATTTAATCTATCAGACTCCGTTCTGTTATAATCCAGGACTCCTGAAGCCATATTGATGGTCCCAGGACCAGCCTACAGAGGAGGAGAGGAGGAAAGAAAAGAAGCATTGGTAGCTCAGAAACCTCTCTTACAGGGGAAGGGGGGTTACAAGCACACCAAACACAGACACATCAAAAGCCTGTTAAGAAAGAATTTTTAAAAAGAAAGGATTTTTAAAAAAAAATCTCAGCAAAAGACCAGATCAACAAACCTCAGCATTAGCCTCTAAAATGAATCAATAGGAGCTAAGCAAAGCACAGTATCTCTATCTGGCGTCTTGGAGCACTGCGCCTGCTCAGACCTGCGAGAGCCATCGGGAGGAAGCATTTTGAGTTCTGCAGCAAAAATCATCACCCTCTGAACTCCTCCTATTGGCTGGAAACACTGTTCTAATGATGGGCATTCCGAGTGAATGGAGGCCAATTATTTCAGAGTAACTATTTAAGCCATTATTGAGAAGGTAGAATCCATTTGCAGAATGCCTAGCCCCTGCTGCTCCGATCCTTTCCCGTGAAAACGTGAATAAATTTTTTGCAGCACGGCATAACAAAGAAGTAAAGGAGATTGCAGTCCCCATGTAGGGCAGACAATAGAAAGCAGCATCTGCATTTGGAGCAGATGAAGAGGGAACAGTCTTCTGAAGTTTAAAGCTCAAGTATCTAGCATCCTGCATCTGTTCTGATCTTTGTTCCATTATCTCCCCTATTATACCCATGCAGTTATTTTATTAGTCTCATATAGCCAAGTTATGCCCATATGAAATAAATACAAAGACAACATGTTAGAAATGATGTAACAGAGCAAAGATCAGAACAAGAGCATCATTCGTTTTATCCAAACATTTTTTTAAAATTCCTGTAGAAATGGAAACAAATTACTGAGGAAGAATAAATATTTTCAAGCATGTGATGGCCAGCGTGAATGGCAACAATGGAAAAGATATGTATGCCCAAGAATTGGTACATATACGGATATCAGTAACAAAATAGCTGCTTAAATTGCATAAAGTGAATCTGCAGGAGGCTTATAACACATGAAATGACAGCTGTCAACCTTTTCAAAGTTGTCAATTACCATTAAAAGTTGGTTTTGTGTCACCCAGTGTTATATTGTAGAATGTAATGTATTAAAGTCTGCCATGAATTTCTGCATGTGCTAGAATATTATTATCAGTGCAACAGTGGAAAGTACTGTAAACATAAAACATCTGGTTATTATACTTCCCTCTGCAAGGCAACAGGGTAGACAATATAAGTCATTTTCATTAGGAAAAAATAACACAAGGAAAGGAGCAGTGAGGTTACCAGGTCACAGATCTGTCCATGTAACATACAATTCAACCTTTCAACTGGGAAAAAGAAGACTGTTTTGGTTCAAGAAAGAGAGATACAGAAGCCTTGTCATTGATGAATTTGTTGCTTCCTGTTCACCGCTTTCAGTTTTTAACATAGGAATCCACAGACTTGTCCAAGATGTGAGCCCAGTAAATAATAAGTAAATTAGGGCTAAACCCAATATCCCACTAAATATTTTCTCTTTCCTTCCCACTGAAGCCTCCACAGAACCCACAGCCTGGCTCTACGGGTTTCCAAATCCTCCCTAGCTATTTGCGCCTGGGAGGCTGCAGTGCAGAAAAGAGATGGGGACAGCACTGGATTCTGCCATACCATTGACAGAGATCCAGCACTGGATACGGCCCCATCTGCTCCTCTGGAGGAGACCCCATGTGTGCGAGAGAAAGACAAGTCTGAGAGGGAGAGAAGGGGAGATGTCAGATTATTTCAAAGGACCAGTAAAGGCACCCAGAGACAATGTCATCAAAATGTGTTCTTGCTCTTTCCACCATTTGAAGGCAACGAGACCCCACTTTGGGAGGCTCTCCCTTAAGACTTCTCGAGGCCCTCCATCTCTTAAAAGTCTCTCCATATTATGGTCAAGCTGCTCATGCTTGGAATGTACAAGTGTTTTTTTTTCCCAGAACCACAGCTGTGCTCATTAGTTCCTATTAAGTGGGAACATTTCAAGGAATGGGGGGTGCACATATTTTGTGAGCATGCTTATCTTTTCTACACAGCTACAGAATAAACAGATCCCTTTAAATCCCACCCTGAAGGCCAAACCAAATGTTAAGATGAGTTGCCATGGCTTCAGCATCTCTCTCTCTCTCTCTCTCTCTCTCTCTCTCTCTC
>JAHTLZ010003526.1:63747814-63781022 GCA_023846285.1 Phrynocephalus versicolor
GGCATAAAGAGACCAGATAGCTCTCTTCCTCTTAGAATATCTGGACTTATATTAAGTCTACTTTCTATCTGATACATCTACAACACTGCCATTATTTCTGTTAGTATGGCAGTGTATTCTCTGTGCTTGGTTCCCACTCTCCAGGTATTCTCTTACACAGGACCAAGGTCCCACAAAATCTCAGAGCACACTTTATAGCAACCCTGTGGATGCAACCCAACACAGGAGAACTTCACTGTCTAGTCGCATTGACATCTGTCTATCCAATGAGTTAGTTCTGTGTTTCCGAAACTTCCCCTGCCTCCACAACTCAAACTTTTGATCCAGATTAGGGCAGCAGTAACTAAATATGCCTCATTGTCTTAACTAGGACATTGATAGAATTACTGGCCTATTCCATCCAGTCAGGGATTCTACAAATTTCAACAAAGACACAGAACAACAACACTGCTGATGCAAATTATACAAAGGGACAACATATGCATTTGGAATGAATCGTATCTAAGCAAGAACTGTCATACCCCCTTCAAAACAAGAAATATGACAACAGCTGAATTTAGAACAATATCAATACATACTGCAGCCCACATCATGGAATGATTAAAATGGGCCCCATCCAGATTTCTAACTACAGTTAGACCCCACCTACGATGCATGAAAACCCGCGATATGCGGAAGCAGGTGGGGTGGGGCCTGGGGGGCGATCGTGCGCCTGTCTGAGAAGTCTTGGGGCTGCGCGCACAGGCGGTGTTGCAGGATCTTACCTCCCGCCGCCGCCCACCCGTGCCGCCCGAGGCTTCTCGGAGGAGCGCGAGGGCGGCTTGGAGCAACTCGATCGCCCCCAGCCGCCCCCACCCCCCCGCGGCTTCTCGGAGGAATGTGGGGGTGGCGCAAAGTCATCTTTCGCTCTCCCTGGTGCTGGCCAATCAGGGAGGCAGGAAGATGTATGTCCTTGCACAGCTCCTGACTGGCCAGCACCATGGAGAGGGAAAGATGACACATCGGAGGCTGATTCCTGGTTGGAATTTTGCATAGCAGGAACTACTGCAAGGTAAGACAGTGGTTGATTTTGTTCAAGAGTGTGGGACTGGGTTTTGAGCGACAGCTCTGATGGTATGTTTCATTTTGGAACCCGTCCCCTTCTGAAATGAAACGCCCATCCCTAATTGCTACACAATACTACATCTAAATTGCCAGCAGGAAAAAAGGATGCCAACCTTTACAAAGCAAAGGGCAGTCTGAAAATTGACAGCAGTAAATGCAGCAGTCAAGATAGTTTACAGAATGCCCTTTTGCACTCACTACCATTCACAAAACACCAGAAGCTGGCTTTAATTAGTTAATGGCTTCTCATGAAAATACAAAGCAATTATTGGGGCTGTTTTTAAGCAAGTGTGAATGGAAGCATTTAAAATCTCCTATTTGTGTAGGGGGGGATTTTACTTTTAAAAAATCATAACTCAAAACCCTTTTGCACAAACACCCTCAAATTTGGAGCTAAGCACAACTCAGAGCTCTTAATAGAGGAAGCAGAAAGTTTTTAATTATGTACAAAGTAAATAATTCCAGCTATAAAGATGTCTACTCATAAACAGATCCAACTACGTTTACTGAGAAATATATTGCACAAAAGTCAGTTCTCAATGAGATTTAATTTTCAATAAACATATACAAGATTATAGTCCAAGAGCACTTCCACAAATAAAGACCATCCTTATCAGAATACTTTGCTAAATTCCAACATTATTACAATTATTACATGATATAATAATGGAAATTGCCATGTATTCCTCATAACCACTTAAAATGTGGGTGAGGACACAGCACACAAACTACATAAGAATCAGAAAGCTAGCATTAACACTTAGAAATATCAGCATTTTATTCATCATCACTTGCTGTAAAATCTGGGGCCTGAAAGCTGTTTTCTAAGGCCTGATATTTGAGATGTAAGGTAAGAATGAAAATATTATTTATACAATTTGTATTCTACCCTTTAGTTTGAGATTCAAAGGGTGGCTGATAACATTGTAAAAACAATAAAACACTGCCCAATACACAACATTAAAAAAGCAAAAGGACTGAAATGAATTGCAGCCAATAAAGCCATTAATTAAGCAATATGATGAAAAACTCTGAAATCAACCACAGAGGCCTACACCTGGCAGCGAGAAAGCATCCTTGGTGAGAACATTCCATTAATCAATAGATCCTTTGCCACAATCAATAGATCCTTTCCCCCCAGGCACCATCTGCAATAAAATATCTATACATATACCAGTATCTGCATCTATCTAATGTTTTGTACCCCATGTGAATATCCTACAAGAAAATATCACAAGCCTGGGAGGTAAGTACAGTAGGACGCCAGTATCTGCTGGGGATTGGTTCCAGACCTTCCCGTGGATAATGAAAACCGTGGATAAGAGAGAACACCAAAAATTCCCCAAAATGGCTGTTTTGTGACAGTAACTTGCTTTACAGCTGCTGTTTTATGAGAGTAGTTTGCTTTACGGCTGCTGTTTGTGACAGTAGCTTGGTCTGCACTGTTCTGTACTTTTGTTCTCTGAAGTGGTATCTCACAAAAAGAGAAACCGCTTGGGTCCTTTGGGGGAGAACAGCAGGATAGAAATATTTTAAATAAATAAATATTCCAAAGAAGAAGATTTCTAAAGGCACCAGTCAAAAGACACCACACTAGGTCCACCTGATCCTCCCTAAGAGGCCTTCTGGTTGAGGACTGGTCGACATAATACATGAAGAATTGCTCTGAACTTGTTAGGGAGTTATAAATAGAAGCCCACATCATTTGGACAGCCTATAAAGTTTCATGACGTATGAGCTCACATGCGGCCCAATGCACAGTAATAACCTATTTGCTGAATATGTTCCAAGAAACTAATACATTAACGTAGATGGGGCTGCATTTTAAATTCAGGCAGTGTTGGGTAATGAAGGCAGGATAGTAGTAGATGAGGAATAAAATGCTGTTTGCTGCGGTCCTGTTTTTCAAAGCATACTGTTCAATATAGATGGCAACCACTGTCTTTCATTTCAACTATATAATGACTTTATTGGAAAACACTGGAAGTGCCATGATAATGTTTTGCAGAGAGGCAGCTTAAAGAGAGTAACAGACTGAAGGAAACAAAGGAAGAAGGAAAGGGTGGAAGTTTATGGCTTGTTCGGTTTTGCATTATCTACAAACCTACTGGCCACATTTCTCCACGGACTCATACGTGATTGCCTCCTCCTTTCCCAGCACTGATACATAATGTTCCGTAGCTTTGGAGAAGGGTAGATACTAAGCCATGGAGAGCTTCATTTGTGTGCCAGAGCTCAGTTTTGGATAATATCCAGTGCAAATAGATTAAAATAGTTCTCATTGACAGCAAAGAGCACTTTTTCCTCATCCAAAGGACCAAAACAGGTGAAACAGAGGAAATCCATGATTAGGTATCTCAGCATTTCCATTTTCACAAAACCCCTCCTGATAATCCTTCAATGATCTCTGAATTAAATCAGATCACAAACATGGAGACGTCAGACATAACTTTGCACCATGCTCATGATAGAAGCCTGCCCTCTTTCTCTGTGTTTCTAGCTGTGTGCAGACAGACAGACAGACAGACAGACAGACAGACAGACAGACAGACAGAGAGAGGGAGAGAGAGAGAGAGAATTCCCAGCAAGCACTTCCACGGCTGGTCAGGCTGGCAGAGGCGTTCTGTTCATCTAGAAATTAGCTTTTCTGCACTCTGTATAAAGAACATACATACATCCTATTTTGTTCCCCCAACAAAATTGGGAGATTCCCCATGGCATCGTTACTTACAAATGCAAAAGCCATGAGATCTTCCTTTTGGGTAGTTCACACCTCAACATTTTTTGATGTGAGACAGATTTGGCAGCTTCGATATACTCAGCAACAGGGAAAGATCAATCTAATTAAACAGATACATTAAAGTAAAGGAGAAGTGTAGTGGTTGAAATCCTGCTGCTTAGCATAGTAAATTGCAACCCGAGTAAGACTTGGTGAGTCAACTCGTCTATAAATTCTACTGATTCAATAAGCCCACACACATTGTGACATGCTGTGCTAAGCAACAGGATTTCGGCCAATATCTGGTAGATGAAAAGCAGGTATCATCTTTAGACATGTGGACCCTAAATCTAAAAAATCCAAAGACTGCAAGCGAGACACCCCCAGATATCGTGAAAATAATGAGACGCTATCTGTCATGGTTCTTGTGCTGTCCTGAAACACTATGAACTTTCCTGCTACAAATGTGAAAGTTAAAAATAATTTGATCTGTGCTGTGCCACCAATGGAAAAGTGTGCCGCTGAATCTATGTGTTGTATGACCTTGCTGTGTGAGTAAGAATGCTGGTCCAAGCAGCTGAGTCAGAAACCATTACAAAAGTTGCTTTCAGTACAGCTGATCATGTCAGGCCAACTTAAAATGTTGGTTCGACATTTCCTTCAGTCTCTTATTTTTCCTTCCAGATGGGCTCACATTTAATATTGGTTTTGTTCTGCTTTTTAGCTTTGGGACCATCGGTACAAAGTTTCTAGGAAAGCTCCCTTGATATGCCAGTGCTGTCCACCCCCTCCTCTACACAATACTCCACTTTTTTCTCAACTCCAAGATCCTTGGCCATTTTGACTTGTGGATTATAGGTGTTGTATTAAAATCCATCTGGAGGACACCAAGTAGAGGAAGCCCATTTTAAACATAGAGGTATAAACACTTATAGAAAACAAGCCATGCCTGATATGCAATCAAATAACTGCACAAAGCCAGATGCATCAACATCGTTCACGGAACGTGTAAAAAGTGCCATCCGATGCTCCCAGAGAGGGTTTCCTAGGTGTATAGCAGTTGTTTCCAAGCTGTGCCTCAGGGTGCCCCAAGGTGCTGCCAAAAGCAGCCAGGAGCAAGAGGGAATCCCCAGAAGCTACTCAGGCCAGGTTTATCCCTTCCCATCTGTCCCCATCAACCAAGGTATCATATTGCAGGAGCTGCAGCCAGTGAACAGAAAGTCAAGGGAGCTGAGAACTGGAAAGGTTTGGGAACCGGTGGAGTACAGAATTTAGATATCTCTTCTGGTCCTATAAGCCTTCTGAGAGTAGTGGTGGTGAAGTTTTGTTAGCACTGCTCCTCCAGTACGGTGCTGATATGCGGAAATATTTAAGGAGGATGTGGTTGGATCCACTTGTTTCAGAGCCCTGCAATCTTTCCAGCACAGAAGAGGGGCAAATGCAAGAGCTCCATGGTCAATGCACACACACCCCTTTTTTTTTTAAACAAAAATCTACCTACCCTTTCCTACCATGGCATGAGCCCAACAAGGCCTTGGGGTTTTACAGCGGTTCAGCCACCCAGCCTCCCTCCTCTGGATCGATCCGCCCAGCTTCTCAAAATGCAAACATGGCAATGAAATACATGTAACACGCTCAGGTACTTACAGGGTCTCTCAGCTCATCATTTTCTTTGGCTGACGTACGGGGTATTTTCATCGGGATTTCATCTCCGCATTCAGTGTCTGAAGCATTGGGAGACTCTGCTAAATCAAGGAACTCATCTCTCTTGTGACCTCTGAACCTTATTTTGTCTAATCTCTTTAGCATGTTCAGCACTGCGCCTTTCTGCTTTATCTTAACATGACGGTTGGAGTCTCTGCAAAACACAAACAGGAACAGAAAAGGCAAGTGGAAGATTATTTTCAGAACATGCACAATAACGACAAACATTCTAATTATACAAAGTGCTCTTATAATCACTTGCTGCATGCTTGCTGCAGAAGTACTAAACCCATTTCAGAAAGGAGATAAAAAATACGAAGGATTACCTTCCAAAATCTCTTTATTTCAATAAAGTGTCTACCCACAACAACATGGTCATTTTTGTCTACGGAAGCTTTAGATGGGATGCCCAACCAGCCATACTTAGAGCAGATCAATCTAAACCTATAAGTTGTAAAGTATTTGTGACTGCTCTTCGGTATGGATCCAGCCCATCATTTTTTTCCCCACCAGGCATTAACTGCTAACAAAACACCACTCTGTGTCTGCTACTGTCCAGATATACATCCTGAACAGTAAAAAAATACGAGATTTTCAGAGTAAGAAAACACATATTACACATGAGGATCTGAGATGTACTCCTGAGGGTTTCAGTTTTACCCCGAGCATAAACAGAAAAAGAGAGATTAGGGAAAACAACATTCAGCCTTAGCTGATCATTTTTTTAAAAAGTCAATCAACTAGTAAGGATTTAGATAATTTTACTACTAAGACAATATATGTGGAAGTATTTACATTAGGAAAATGCTAGGACTAATTAGTTAAGGGCAGAAGAGACAGGAGAAGACATTTCTACTTCCACAGCCACTGAATTAACAACTGTCTTCTCCAAATACTTGGCTGACACTCTCCCAAGTGTCTGTGGTTTTGATTTGGAGAAGCCTGGATAAATCAGCCATTGGGATCCTTGCGTAACAAAGGCAGAGGAGTTTGAGACCCCACTTTTCCTCATAGGAGAAAAACTTTCCCATGTAAGTTCTTTGGCAAGTTGCAGTCCCAGAGTGCCTTCAAAAGAAGAGAATGTTAAACTGCCTCTGAGTACTCTTAGAAAACCTTGGAAATGGGGTTCCCTAAGTCAAAATCAGTTTTACAGTGCATGAGAGTCACAACTAAGCAAATTGCTTGGGCTTCAGGGAGCAGTAAAGATAGGAAAGCAAAGGCAACCTCAAGCACAGCATAGTAGATGCTTCCCGTACAGCATCAAAGGGGTGATGGTGTATAGTGACCCCTGCATTCAACACTCTCATACAGCTCCCGGCACTTGGTGTACTGCTAGACTCTTCTAGCTTTCAGTTCCAGTTCCTTCCCTTTGCCCAACTCAGATTACATTCTGTATGGCCACATCTTGTTCTAGAACAGTGGTTCGCAATCTTGGATATCCCGGGTTTTCTTGGACTGCGATTCCCAGAAGCCTTCAGCACTAACCACCCTGGTCAGGGTTTCTGGGAGTTGTAGACCATGAAAACTTGGGTTACCTGAAGCTGGAAACCACTGTTCTTTAAGAATCTGCTCTGACAGAGTGGAACTGCAGCCAAGAATCTTGTGGGCCACAAGAAAATGGAAGCCAAAAAGAAGGGGAACTGGATGTAGGTGTAGAAAATAAAATATTTGTTATTTCAATGTAAGATGCCTGAACACGTTTTGGCCTATCAAGGGCCTGTTTATTGTTTTCTAATTAGCTCTTTCTCTCTTTATTAGATCTGTAACCAGTTCTCTGAAATCAAGGAGGTTGACAGGCCTTTGACTTAGATTTCATGTGGATGTACCAGTTCCTTTCATTTCTTCCACACAAAAATGAAAGGAACTGGTACATCCATATATACAAATACAGTGGTACCGTGTAAGATAAATTTAATTTGTTCTATGGGGCAGTTCATTTTACAAACAAATCTTCTTGCAAAACACGGTTTCCCATAGGAATACATTGAAAACTAATTAATCCATTCTGGAAGGGCTGTTTACAAGGTAAGTAGTGGTGGTGGTGATCCGTCACCACTTCCCTCACAAACAGCTAGCTCTGGCAATGGAGGGAACCTGAGGGAAGCGGCGGCAGCAGGGCTGGGCGAGGATCACTGGGTCCCTGCTTCGCCCACCAAGTTGGTGGGTGAAGCGCGGACTCAGTAATCCTTGCCCAGTCCTAGTGACGCCACTGCCTCTTCCCTCAGAAAGTCCCACTGATGCCGGGGATCGGGTGTTGCACACTGCTTGGTCTGCAGCACCCAATCTGCAATGGTACCTCGTAGGACAAATTTAACCCATAGGGGAAAATTTGTCTTACAAAACATGCCTATTCCCAGAAATTTCCTTCATCTTACAAGTTTTTTGTCTTATAGGTCATTCCTCTTACGAGTTACCACTGTAGGAAGTAAGTAAAGGGTGGAATCTACCATGTAAATATGAAATGCCCTCTGTAAGACAGAACAGGGATCTGAAATGATCTTTGTAACTTCTTCGTAAAGATGCAGCTGGATGAGAGCAAATGCTCTCCAAAGACAGCAAGAAAGCATACCCATCAAAAGAGTATGTGGCTATATGGCTTGGCAATGAAGAAGACCCAGTGCTTGGGGAGTACAAAACTGATAAAATTATTTGAGAATTCCAAAGTTCACTGGTAAACTAACTTCAGCTCACTGGTTTCTTCAAAGGAAAACAAGCGATATTCAGCAAACTACATGGTTTTCAGCTGTAAGATAGCTCACAGCAAGTAAGAGAGTCAAAAGCATGGTGATGAGCCCAAAGCAAGAACAGTAGGGGGTCTGGCAGGAACTGACAAGATCAAGGTGACAACAGTCAGAAAAAAATGGGTAGTAAAACTGGGAACTTGCACAGTATTTCTGGCCTTAGGGAAAACCAAAGGAAAGAAGACACCCCAACTCATGAACAGAACATACAGAAGGGGTAGGTATAACTCTAGCTATGCAGAACAAGAGACTCAATTGGGCTGATTTCTCAGCTCAGATTTAATTAAAGCAATGCTGTGCTTATGTCCCGCTTACAGGGTAGGGAGATATCTGCCAACAGCAGAATGCCTAAAGGGTATGCAATACATTAGCAGGCTGAATGCTACTCAATGGATAGCCCTCAAGTATGTTTCCTATTGGAGATAATTATAATTATATTAATGATTTCCTGGTCAAGGTACATGACCTGATACTAATTGCCTAAGAAGCTTGCATTATCCAGATCTGAATTGCCTGGGGGCGGGAGGGGGGTTGCCTTACCTACTCTCTTCTGTATTGTAGAGCCTCAGATCAGGATTTCCCAACCTAAGGGTGGTGACCCCCTCCAGGAGGTCACAAAGTGGGATTTTTTTTTGTTTTGTTTTTGATGGGGCAGGGCAGTTGTTAGGTGTTGTAGCCCTTGGTAAGAAATTTCTTCCATGGCCTTTTGGAGCCAGTTATTAAACTGTGTGTGTATGTCTATATGCATGAGAAACAGGCCTGTACTTTCTGAGAAGGGATGACTTTACTCTTTTTTATGCAAACAAGGTGTGTGGGGGGATTTCTTGGCTATTATAAAGGGGGGGCAACTCAATAAAGGTTGGGAATCACTGTCTTAGATGCTCGTCCTGGTTCTCAGTGCCACAGAAAACATCTACACGGAAAATGACAATTTCTCCTTGTTCTCATTCTTTCCCTTTTACTTCCACATTCCTCCTCTCACAGAAAGACAGACACACATCATTCACACACGGAAAGACAATATCCCAAACAAAGAGTATCTGATTTCCAAATAATGCCTAATGGCTGGTTAATATTTTTGATATCATTGCCTATTTATCCTTTTCTCCAGAATCCTTTCCAGTCAGCAACAAACCTCCCCCATATCCCAGGCCGTGGATGCTGAAAGACGCTTAAACTTTTGAGCAGTTGGGATCTTAAATGGTCCTCTACAGAACCTCAACAGCTGCCTAGATGCCCTAAGCACATCCGATCTCACCTGATTTCGGAAGCCAAGCAGGGCCGGCCCTGGTTAGTACTTGGATGGGAGACCACCAGGGAATACCAGGTGCTGTAGGCACCTGGAGTAGGAACTGGCAAACCACTCCAGTATTCCTGCCAAGAAAATTCCATGGATATGGGGTCACAAAGAGTTAGTCATGGCTGTAACGACACAACACACACACACAACACACCGAACCTCAACAGGGGCAAGAAAGGCCAGTACATTGCAATTTAATGGAAAGATATGCAATGTACATCTATGCTATGTTATGGGATAGTCTGCATTTCTTCCTATACTCTTTATCAGTAACATTCTTGTTCCTCAAGTGCACACATGACAGATTGCTACTGTTTCCTTATACAACACAGAGATAGCACCAATGTGCATGTGACTACACTCCAAAAAGAACCAAAGCAACTCCTATCTTGACTGCTGTGCTTGGTGTGTGAGAGAAAGATAATAAAAAAGCTCAAGCCCAGAGGAATGATTTTAAAAACGTTATGGTTCTTCACCCCACAGCAGTATTAAGATACGTCCCCAGCCATGGTCAAATTTTGCCCATCAGAACAAAATGTCCATCTCACTGCCTTTGACATAGCACATAATGTATGCAGCAAAACAACTAATTTTATTTATTTCAAAATATTTTTACCCTGCTTTTCTCTTTAAAAAGTACCCAAGGTGACTCACGTCAGTAGAAGACAATGTTTAAAAGCTTAAAAACTGTGAGAATACAAAAGATGACAAAAGAAGCAGACTAAAACGGGAAACAAAATCAATACCAGAAACAAACGAAAAGCACAACAGCCCATTAAAAAATACCCCACTCAGACAGCCAGTCACTGGGAGAAAATCTGCCTGAAGGACGGGGTGGGGGGCGGGGGGACGATCCATGCATCTCACAGGCAGACTCTTGCTTACAAATATATATATCTCACAATTATTGTGAGATGCCTGAAGACTTTGCTTTAGGCTTGTTGAAACAGACTAATATTCCTGCCTCGTGTGGAAAAAAAATATTTTCTACACAAAGCTTTACTTCTGCTGCCAGTGTTTTAGAACCATGGATGAAATCTACTTGCTTTACGAGCCTGAACAAAGCATTCATTCTGCTGAATAGATTAGATCTGCTTGATATAAGAGTATGAAAGAGAGCCAAGTTGAATTTAGGGGTTCATTGCTGCAACACTTAAGCAGTATTTATTGTGTACCTCCAACTCAGGCATATTTCAGCTTTCTTCCACGTTAATCAGAACAACCTGTTCAGATTTCCACTTCGAGCAGTAATCAATACGAGGGAAAACAGAGATTAGGTGCAATCCTACACTCATTGTGGCTGGAAGGGCAAGAGGGAAGGAGCCAAGCTAAACTCCCAAGAGCAAGTGTTCCACAACCTGAGAGAAGGCACATTTCCAACAGATGTGTCCCCAAAAGTGATGAGAGTGAGAGAAGTGCCTCCCATTGAAGATCCTAAGAGGCCAGGAGGGTTATAAATGGAGACACAGTCCTTCAGATAGCATAGAGCCAATTCTATAGGGCTTTATAGGTCGTAACCAATTCTGAACTGGGAAAGAAGCAGGAATTGAATCGAAGCCAGCAATGGACTGACAACCTGCACTGCTGCTGAAAAAAGGAAGTCAATGGACCAGACATGCTGCCTGGCTGCAATATGTCGAATTAGCTGAAGTTTCTGAACTGTCTTCAAAAGCAACCTCATGTAGAGCACAACAAGTGGGGTGTATGTGTCACTGTAGCCAAAACATACATTTGCAGGAACAGGCATACCTGCCGTTCCAGCTTTAACTGTGCAAATACACTCCAGGCCACTGCCATGATGTGAACATCCAGGCTCAGGGATGAGTCTGGGGGTTTACTCTCAATCTGTGAACCTGAATTGGCAAGGAGAGTGCAACCCTATTCAGTACAAGGTTCTGCCTTACTCATTTGCTTGCTCATTCCCTCGTTCATTCATTTACATATACAACGTGTACACATACAGTGGTGCCTCCTAAGATGAATTTAATTTGTTCCATGGTTTGATTCATTTTACAAAAAAAAATGTCTTAAGAGGCACAATTTCCCATAGGAATGCATTGAAAAACAATTAATCCATTCCAAAGGAACAGGTTACATTGGTTTTCAGTGCATCCCTATGGGAAGGCTGCTCCAAACCCCTCTCAATCAACATGCAGCCTCCATGCAGCCGGACAGACAGAAAAAAGAGTTGGATATCACATGTACTGGTGGCACCAAAATTCAAAACTTCTGGTCTTCTCCCAGAATGTCCATGGATATGTTAAATTGCATGGAAAAGCAGAACACTGCAAGATTCACAAGCCAACAACTAGGGCATTGAGTGGGAGTCTCCCAGAATCACTTTCACTCTCCAGGAAGGACTGGAGCCATTGTGAAACATGAGATACATCTGACTTAAGGAGATACTGTAGTTGAGGATCTCAAATGCCAATGAGAGATCCATCAGAACCAATAGGGACACATTCCAGTTCCTACCACAGATCATCCACCAAGGTAACCAAAGATGTCCCTACCCCATGACAAAGCCTAAAGATGGATTGAAATGGATGCATATCTCATCCAAAAATCCCTGTTGTTGAGAAGCCAGCACATGGTTCTAAACATTGCCCGAAGATGTAACATTCGAGACTGGGCAATAATTATTCAGTATAGTGGGATTCACTGAGGACATTTTGAGCCAGGGTGCTGGTGTCCCTTCAAATATGGCAAAATTGCCCCCTATACACTTTGGAGCCCAGGAAGAAAGGTTGATTTTTTTAAAAAAAAAAATGCTAAAATTTGAGGTGGAGTGGTGTAGGGGATGACAAGCCCTGAGCACTGTATACATCCCATGGGTTGCAGATTGTTACATAAGTATTAATTCATATACCACCCATCTGGCCGGAAGGCCACTTTGGGCATTTTACAATACTGCAAAGAAAACCATTAAACAGACTTATTACTAAATAAGTAATAAGAAGATGCAGGCAAAGACTATGAACTACGATTCTGACACAGTAGGACCCCCTTATCCATGGGATCAGACTCAGTTGGTTTTCTGTTCCATGGCCTGAAAAATATAAAAAATGTTCAAAGAAAAATAGCAAAAATATATATTTCTAACAATAAACCTACCAGAACTGGCTCCTATTGGGAGCCAGACACCATGCTATATGTAGGGTTTGCTAGAGAAGCCATAGACAATGCTATGCAGAGCATTTGCTATTACAATAACATTGGCTATAATCTGATTTATTTTAGCATCTGGGAGGGGGGTTGACTCTACCTGTGAGATAAAAAGGGGGGACCTCTTTCTATCCTCTCTATTGGTCAAGACACCAGTCACTAGGCCTAGTTTTGTATACATTAATGTTTCATTTGCATATAGATTTTTCCACCTGCAGGGTAAGGAATCTGAACAGGAGACTAACAGTGATGAAGAAGGGGAGGGAGGCTCAAAATGTCTGTCTTTACATATATTCAAAATAAGCCACACCTCTTTAAGTGCTTTTCTGAATTAATTTAGGAAAGTAGGGAACGCAGACAGTACCCTGTCGGTTCAAAGGTTCAGCAGTCAAGGAAACAGAAGCTCCACAAACCAACAGTGTCCTGGTTCTTCTCAACAAATGTACTGACATAAAACTGAAGGGGAGCCAATAAAGCTTGCGTAAGAGTCAAAAGTTGAATATTTAATATGGAAAAACATAGAAGCTGGCAGATAGAAAAGTCTGTCTTACATACAACAGCAAGGCTTGTTAGTTTCCCAGCAAATTGTTCTAGATGGTTTGTTTTTTCCCCCTCAAGCTGGCAATAATAGAAAGGTTACAACATTTCCAGTATGCAGAACCTCTGTGCTGTACTTACACACTTCAGTTGGTTAATACAAACGGTCTTAAGCCTGTAAACTCATTTTATAAACACAACATAGCATGTGTGTCACGGAAGACAAAACTGTCAGAACCGCTCCAGCAGATATTAGACCAGGGAGGAAACTATAGCAAAAAGAAGCTACCTCATCACAGCTAACCGGGAAAGAAAGGTCCATCAGGCTTTGTCTTTTTTTTCCTGAACTGCTAACTAGCAGCCATTCAACTTATCCAGTTATAATAACCACTAGAGATGGGCACGAATCAAAAAAATGGCATTTCGTTTGTCGTTTGGAGGGTCCGTTTCGGTTCGTTTCCGTTTTTCGTGAATTTTTGCAAAAAATCGTTTTCGTTTTCGTTCGTTTCATTACCATTTCGTTACCATTTATTTCAATTTTTTGTGATTTTTTTTTAGGAATTTACTCATATTGCAGTAACGGAAATGAAACGCACGACAAAATTTCAGGTGTTTCTGTTCGTTTTGTTTCATTTTAGAGACAAAATTCGTTTGTCATTTCGTTACGTAACGAAACGAAAAAACTAAAACAGAAACAAAAAATTGTTCGTTCCGTGCCCATCTCTAATAACCACCTTAGAACAGCAGAGTTAAAAGGGACCCTATTAAGGTTTCCTTGAAGGTATGCACACACCTGTGCTCGCCTCCAACCCCCTCCACACAGTGGGGGAGCCCGTTTTTGTTATGGTCACAACAAGACTGGTGTGGAGGGGGGTTTGCACACACAGCGAAAGAGCATCGCACAGAAGGGATGAAAAATAGAGGGCATGCTGGAGCCTATAGATCAGTGATGGCAAACCTTCTAGAGTGCCCAAACTGCAATTCAAAACCCACTAATTTTTCACAAAGTGTCAATACAGCAATTTAATCTGAATATAGGTGGCTGTGAAGGGGCTATGTCAGGTGCCCACAAAAAGGGCTCTGAGTGCCACCTTTGGCACACATGCCATAGTTTCGCCAACATTGCTATAGATTATTAACTCCGGTCTCTCTCAAGGAGACACAGTGGAGAACTGAAATCTCTGCCTCTGGCTCCACAGCCAGAGACCACAACCACTGAGCTAAAGGAGAGGAACAGACAGGAAACAGGAGCCCCTTAGTAGCTCAGGTAATACAGTGGGTTTTGATTGCAGCCATCTCGACCAGGATACAATGAAGGAAAACAAAGCATGTTTCTACAGCTTCTAGAGTTCGCGTAAGAACCATCTTAATGTAAGGCAACCTTATGTAAGCAAAAGGGACAAGGTCAGTGGTGCCAGGCCAGCATGCCTGTGAAAGGGCACGTTCGTGGCTTAGTGACAGTGTTCTCTGTTCTATTTTTAGGGTGCAGAGGGATCCTAATAATTAAGAGAAAGCCCTTCAGGGAAGCAGCGGGGGGATGTGATTCAGCTCAGCCACAGCAGGAAAGCAACAGAAGCAGTGGTGCTTCAATGCTTCATCTCTTTCCATAAAATATCCCACACAGAGTCTATTTTGGATTCAAAATACAGAACCTTTTTGTATATATGTTATCACCAGTCACCCAGTTCACGTCAAAGATTTGTAGCCACCAGCCAGCCAGTAAGCCACATATTTGAATTCATTAACATTCTTCTAATCTATATAAACAAAGAGTCCTGAGATGCCTTAATGGGGAAGATATTTATTATGGTACATAAGATTGTATTGTGGTACAAATAGTCTTAATTCAGAGTTGATCATCAACTGATTTGCTGTATGTGCCCAACAAGACTGCACTCAGTTTAACTGTTTCTTATGGCAAGGAATTTATTTCTTGTTAATGTATGCACAGTATTGCCTATTTGCTTGCTCGCTTCATTTAATTTTTGTCTGTACCTCCTGAAGCACCTAACAAAATTTACGTTATGGACCTCATTGCACAAAACCTGCTTTTGACAGTTCCGTACAGAATTCAACCAAGCAGCAAACCTGTTAGACAGTGAAGCTTAAACTGACTCAGCCACTCTCTCTGACAAAGAATAGCTATACTATTCATAGTTGTTTTAAAACACGGCATGACCAACAACAAACCATTAAGGTGAATGAATCAAGACCAAGTAATAATAAAGCACATAAAATGCAGGAAGTTAGACTACTTTGGCCACATAGTGAGAAGCAAGATATATGGATTATTACACTTGGATCTGCCAAAGTGAAATGAATAGGAAAAGAAGTGCACCAAGAAAGCTGTGGACAAATGGGATGAACAACCTTAGCAAATGGGTGCAGAAGTCAAGATAGCTATGATGTTGGCCGTTACTTCACGAGGTGCCTCGCTTCGAATCGACCTTGCCTTCGATTTGAATTCGGAGGCGGTCACGTGGTGGTCACGTGGTCTCCCTTCGCTCCCACCCCCGTTTCTCTGTACTCACGCGGGGCATTTTTGGGACCGAATCGATTACTACCTCACGTGCTCCCTTCGCATTAGAAAGCTGATTTGCAACGTCCGGTTCCACTCTCCTTTTATTTTTTAAAAAAATTTTACTCGGCGTATCGATGCATCAATGCTTGGCTGTCATTCACGACAGAGCGTGGTTACTGTACGATCCTGTGTTTTCTGCTCCTAATTTATATTGTTTTGTCCATTGTTTCCTGGCATCATTGGCAGCCCCCCCCCCGCCGCCGCCGCCGCCACTACTTGGGGGGAGCCCCGCATGGCACAGCCGCCCGCCCTCCGCCGCTTGCACGCTGCCTGCTCCGGGTGCCCTGCTCTTGCCGGGCGAGGCGGCAGCGGCTCCTCCTGCTCCCGCCGCCGCCGCCGCCACCGCCGCCGCTACTTGAGCGAGGAAGTAACAGCGCAAAGCGATGAAACGATATAGCGATGCATCGATATCCCTGTTTGAATATTTTTTAAAAAAACTTGAAATAAAAGCCAAAAACCGAGACCACACGTGACGTTGGGAGCGAAGCGAGATGCGAAGCGAAAAGATTCCCGGCCCATGGCAGGGGAATCACTCACCCCGGTTGGAGCACGGTAAAGGGGGCGTGGTCGGGGTGACGTCGCAGCCAAAAAGGAGGAGCGTGCGGACTGAAGCGATCGGTTCGCACAGAAATGACGGCTTGCCGCGAAGCGAGCGGCTCGTGAAGTAACGGCCATTGACTAATCTCCAATGGGAGAGAAATAAGGACAGAGAAGTACAATGAACCTTTACACAGTGGCATGATTGTTTTCCCAACCAAAAGCTCCTCAAAGGCCACACTGTGTATTTGATCACCACTAGGGATGGGCATTTTGTAGGTTATGAAACAAACCACACGAGCCCAGGTGGTGCTTGGAACTGGCTGATACCCGCAGATCCAATTGCTTTACCTTTCTCTCTGCCAGCAGGGAACTGAGCTGCAATGAGGAAACATGCTGCGACATCATCTTTCCTGCTCCATGCTGCTGGCCAATCAGAGAGGGAGGAGGGATGATGCCCGTCCCTGCACAGTTCCTGATTGGCCAGCATCACAGATCAAGCACAGATGATGTCGCAGCATGCTTCCTCCTTGGATTTTAACCCTGCGTGAGACAGAGAAAGGTAAAGCAATTGGATCTGCGTGTATCAGCCAGTTCCGAGGACCACCTGGGCTCGCATGGTTTGTTTCGTAACCTACTGGTTCCGAAACGAAATGCCCATCCCTAATCACCACCATTCCTTTTCCCTAGCATAAACTCTTAACAAACACAAAAATATAGCTCAATTTAATAGCCACTTCATGAGCCTTAACTGGCTGAATAGCCCTTTAAATTAGACATCTAGCTGCCAAGTCTGAGTTTGGGAGTGCAGATGCCCACAGTGTATCCCATAGGAAACACTCTGTGTGGCCTTGGGCAAGCTGGTCAGCCCCGGGGTTGCCCCCAGAAGAAGGGAGTGTAAACCCAAGCATTTGCTATCTGGAAAACCCTGGAATCTCTGCCATGAGTCAGAATTGAGTTGATGGTGCACAATTCTTATTGCTGTCATTATCTTTAGGAATTCAGTGAAAATAAAATACTTCTTTGTAGATGCATGCTTGTATTTTCATATCTGGATTAGTGCTATAGGTGGAAGGATTTCTAGTTGTGCTTACCCTCCCTCGAGGTAAGGTCCTAGCCAGACAATCTGCAGAAGTCTATGCTTGGCTGACACTGCATAATTAGAAGGACGCTGGTGCTAGTCAGCTCTTGGATTTCAGCAGCTGCTGCCAAAGCCACCTGAGTCTTGCCAAAGCAAATCATTTATATTTCGCAGGGAGCAGCAGGCAGTACTGGGTTAACAGTGGGAAGCACAGGCTTGTAATGTAGTCATTGAATTACATGCCTGCGGTCCTTCCTGCTACTGCTGTGCATGGCTAAGGCATGCCAATGCTTTGATGTGTTTGCCCAACAAAAATGCACATAGACTGCTTGTTGCACATCCAGGCAATGGTGAGACAGTATTTTCAGCGACAGAGAACTGTCCATCTTGTTTCATTAGGACATTGTGCAAGGTTTTCTTGCCAAGAATTAATGTGTTCCCCTAAAGGGCTGAAGAGCTGGGCCATGAATGTGTGGCAAACAGAATTCCCCCAACAGAGATTCAGCAGATACAGCAGAAGAAAGATATGACTTAAGATGTTAAGTAAATGGCCAAATGAATGTTTTCTTCCCCCCCCCCTCCATTTTCAAAAATAAGACTGAGAAAACTATATCCCGGTACGTGGGAGTTAAGTCCTATTGATATCCATGGGATTTATATCTGAATAGCCTGTACAGGATTGGTCTGTGATGCTCACAGATACCAACATGTCACTAAGCCAACTCATCCCGCAACTGATGGCATGCATAAAGATTATGGTCCTGTTCTATTTGGCAGGAGGCAGGAGATATTAGGTTCATTATCTTTAAAGCCAGGCAAGGTGAGCAAGCGTGTACCAAACCATACATACCACTATTTCTGCTTTATTAGACCCATTTTCTTATACAAGCAAGCCCACTAAGAGAAATACTCTGAATCCTAAGAGAGTACTCATAAGACAACAGAACCTGAATATATAGAAACCAACACACGGCATGAATTTGAGACTTTGTAAGGTTTTAGCAAAGTGCAGTGAGCTTCAATACAAGTGTTACTTAATTGGCATAGTTACTGCTCCAAACCCATTTCTGTTTCATACATGTTCAACAGGGCAGAAGGAATATCCGAATATTTTTCTCACATGAGTCAAATCTGGCTAAACAAACAGAGCTCCACTCATGCACAGGATATTTCCAGGTGTGACCATTGCGCAAAGTTAGCACATATATTAATCCTCCAGCTAGCCATTTATTCCAGATCACTAGATTTTCATGGAAACTAGGTGAGTTTCAGATAAATATCCCCATTATTACAAAACTTTAAAAACAATAAAAGCTGCCATTGTTTGACAAGGTAGATGATACACTACAAAAAAAGTCAAATATAAATCAAGATGGAAGAGAAACCCAAGTCTGTTTGCCAATAACGCTTCTATGAGTCAGAAACCCTGGTTAGCAAATATTTTCAGCTCTACTGACCATGACTTCTTGCACATTTCTTATGAGCAGCTGTAGCAGAGGAAAATAAGGTAGGGGAAAGCATCACTCAGGTCCACTAAAATACCTGTTCACTTTTCCCTCAATTTCATCCTCATCTCTTTTTTCTTTCATGTCATAGCTTTTGAAACAATAAGCCTGCAAATATGGATCCTGGTTTTCACTGATGATATGTTAAGCCACACCAGCAGCCATTTTTACTAAAGAGCCAAGCAAAAAAAATGGTTTAAACACTCAAACTCTGATCCAGATGGGCTTACAATGAAGTAAATATAAACAGAATTGCAACCTGAGTTTTGCTTCTGCTTTTTATTTCATTAGTTAATCACGTGTTGTCAATTCTGTTCCAATGACTGGAACCTTTTCAGGGTTTCCTAGGTGTACAGTACCCAAAAGTAACTTACCATTCCCTTCTTGTAAAGGCCCTCATTGTCTTTTCAGCTTGCTCAGGGCTACACAGGCTGGCTCTTCTTCTACAACTACTGGCTCTGCAGAAAGGTGATCCATTTCACTGAGCTGTCTATCCGAAGGCTGAAACCAGTCTATTAGATAGATCAGTGGTGGCGAACCTTCAGCACTCCAGATGTTTTGGACCACAACTCCCAGAATTCCAAACCTCTGTTGCCAATGACAAAGGGCTGCGGGAGTTGTAGTCCAAAACATCTGGAGTGCTGAAGGTTCACCACCACTGAGATAGATGATCAATGGGCAGACAGGACAGATACCTATCTGTGTTCCCTTCCAAGATCGATAGCTGCTTTAAAGTGAGGCTTACAAGTCGCCAGCAGCGTCAGAGAACTAATACAAACCTATATCTTCTTACTACTACTATTTAGGCAAAGGAAAAAGGGGGATCAATGGTTGTTTAAATGATCAAGTTTGGCTCCCAGGAAGTCATGTAAAAGGAGGCGATGAGCTCTTAACAAAAGCAATGCCTCTGTCAATAGATGAAGGAGGAAAGGGCTTTTGCTCCTCTAATTAATCCAAACCTTGTGGATATCGAAATTAACTTTGTACAGTGGTACCTTGTATAAAGGAATGAATTCGTTCCAAATGAAATTATGTTAAGCAAATTTTCCTTCATACAAATTTTTCATAGGAATGCACTGAAAACAGAATAATCCCTAATCGTGACCATTTTTATGTTGTACAGATTCCCCCCATAGGCGATTCTGTTAAGCAAATTTCCCCTATCTCTGTAAATTTTTATGTTGTACAGATTTTATTTTATACAAACTGTCTGTTATTCAGGGGTCCACTGCATTTGAGACCGAAGGAGGTAGTATTTCTGCAGCTGTTCATACAATCAACAATATGAGATTATAAGGACTACAGGGTCAGTCCCTCTAAACTAGTGGTTCCCAACCTTGGGTAATCCAGGCGTTCTTTGCGACTCTGGGAAATCCCAGCCAGCACAGAGGGTGGTGAAAGTTTCTCAGAACTGTGATCCAAGATCAATTGGGTTACACCAGGTTAGGATCCACTGTTCCAAGCCGTTTTGATAATAGCTGGATCAGCAATGAATTTCTATGCCCATATGCATGGTTTTGTTCTTCCTAAGTAAAAATCACAGGGGACTTCTAAATGTCCTTTGATGTTCTTGCAATTTGTCGAATGCATACCTTGACACACATGAAGGAAATATTTTGGTATTAATGTTTTAGATGAACTTTACAAACAGGATTTGCCTTTTCCTGTGAGCTGTAATCATTTTCACTAACTGGTCTAAACCACCTTCAGATTGTCATCTACAATACCTCTAGGTTCACAACCACACCGCTCACTTCCTTGCTCAGAATTTATCATCATATCAACCACACTAATAATAGGAAAATAATCTGATAATGCTTCTTCTCAAATGCTCACTCATTTCCTTTTGGAAATCCACATTTTCAACATATATTTGATAACCTCTCACTGTGTTAAACCTACAATAAATGTATACTATGTGGAGGCCAATCTGCCATGACCCATCAGGAATAACTAGGAAAACATAGAAGAAGAAGAAGGGCAGTTGCAAACCATCCAGTCACGAGGAGGTTACACTTGAGGGAACAAGAATGGGAGAGGACAGGAGAAAGCATTAGGCAGCACTTTTTCCTGGAAGTTGTGAGGTGGTGTCATGTCTGCTCTGCGAGGATGAGGAGAAAATATTTGTTAATAGGGTTCATCAGAAAAGCCCAACAAAAAGCAACGGAAGGACAAGGAAGAAGCCAAGAGAAACCAGCACAACGGAGAAGCCTAACATGCGAAGGAAGGAGAAACAAATCAGCCTCGAAGCTGCAAAAGAAAAACTGAAAACTTAAACAACAGTGGCCAGAAAAAAAACCAACCAATCCAAGGCGTGTGAAAGAACAGCTACTAGGCTCACAGTAATGCAGTGCTTTGTAATTGTGCTGATTGCTTTGTATTTAGCTAACATTGTTATGACTGTTGCTTAGATACTGTTACTAGAAGTCTGAAAGAGAAAAAAGGTACTATATGTTATATATTTTGTTGATTCTAACACAGAGTTTCCAAGGATCTAAACAGTGTTTTCCCCCTACCACTCATAGTACTTGTTTGCCACTCCTTTTAAAAACTCATTTGAAGAGACGAGGCTAAATTCAAGACACAAATGGGCTTTTACCCAGTCACTTTAGATCATATAAATATTTAATCCCAGCCAAGTACCATGTATTGGAGTGGCAGTGCTCATCAGCTACTACACCCAACCCATCCATTCTGGGGGGAAATCACAGTCTAGATCACCTTTAAAGAGGTTTGTGTATTCCTCAAGCTATTCCAAATCCAAAACTCTGATGTTGCCATCTGCATTACTTTGCACTACAGTGTAATTCACTCTCATAGGGTGGATGGGAAGACTATTTGGTGCACTGTAGACTGGTAATACGTTATATTAAAAAATAAAAGATTAATTAATATAAAAACTGTCAACAATGATCAACATGCCCCCCAAGTGAATATGTCATAGGGGGAATAGTAGTACCAACACCATTTGGGTCACAACCCACAACATTAAAATATGCTCCCAACACAAGACTTGCATAAGTACTAGTATAAATTCATTCAAGCCATATGTTACAGAGTCTTTATTAAATACGCATAGCAGAATCTGACTTGCGATATGCTTATGAGTGTAGGATGTGGCAGAGAAGAGGAACTCAATTTTGCTTCCTTTCTCCACCATATTTTTGTGATCCAGATCAATCAGGCTACTCAGCTTTCACATTGGAGAAAGGCTAGTGTGAACTAGGCAGTATATGTAAGTGAGCTGGAAACAAACTACTCTGCCTTCATCACAGTTGGGGCTGAAATATCAGAACCACATAGATCCTTCTGACCTCCATCATGACCTGCTCCCTGCCTGATAAAAAATTCATCATTTATCAAAATACCGAAAACCAAGTATCTGGACTGGGAAAAAAATCCAAGATGCCCATAAATTCAGCGTTGGCACTTGAAAATCAGAAACAGATCCTCTGCGTTTGTGCAATTCCTTTACAAAAACAAGCATGTTTTCCTGAATCTATGTCCAATGTAAAGATAGAGGCTTTCCTCCCCTCCCCACCTCCATTTTACAGAGAAAGCAAGACAGATGAAGCTGAATGATATATGTTAGTCTAAGGCAAACTGCACCTACTTCAAAAACATAATCTCTCTGTGTGGGTACATTAGGACATTTTTCTTCACCACACCTGTCAAATCTGCAAAGTGCCAAGATGTAGGGAAGAGCCGTCCCAGGTAGCAAGAAGCCTAGTGAATCTAGGCCAGTGATGGCAAACCTTTTAGAGACCAAAGGCCTAAACTGCGATTCAAAACCCACTAATTTTTCGCAAAGTGTCAATGCAGCAATTTAACCTGAATACCGGTGGCTGTGAAGATGTGATGTTGGGTGCCCACAGAAAGGGCTCCGAGTGCCACCTTTGGCCATAGGTTCACCAACATTGATCTAGTCTGTTTATCTACTGCCCACTGTAATTAATCTGGCATTACAAATGGCACATAGAAATCACCCACACCTGGAGAGGTGCTATCCTAATACGGCGCCAACCTTCTGGGCAACATAAGCTCCCTGTTTCACTGAGAAATAAGGTGTCCCATTGATCCCAAAGGTGCACTTGGAGACAAAGAAGAGACTCAAGTTAATTCCATGCCTGTCCCACCTCGTCAAAACCAGCTTAGACAAAACCAGGCCCTTTGCCAGCTGGGATAATCAAAGCCTCCTCTCCAGGAAGGCAAGATGCCAGACGGATACTAATCTGCCGTCATTTTGGAACCTGCTCAAAACCGGATGCCAATTTCCCCGGTCAACTGTCAATCTAGCTCCAACCTTCCCTTTCTGGAGAAGAGTTTTTTCAGCAAGTGGCTACTTGGCTGCTTTCAGGAACAAACGCCTGGATGCTACTCTCCCAACCACCCCAATGCCAGCCATTGTAGTTTTCAACTGCACAGAGAGAGCTTTTCTCCTTCAGAGGTGGGAAATTTTATTCCCTGAAAGTCCTGCTGGGTCACCCAGCCATTTTGGGTTAATTGTTTATAATGATGAGCTGATGACAAAGAAACTCGAGCAACTGATGGAGAGAAGCACGTGACTAACAAATTTCAAGATGAAGAAATACCATATTTCCTCAAGAGCATTTCTACACCAAGGGACAAGCTCATGATGTGTAAATAAATAAATAAATAAATAAATAAATAAATAAATAAAAAGTATTAAAATGTTTAAATTTTTTTATAAAAATGTACAGTTTACAAAAAGGTGAAAGGCATATTAGCAAGGGAGAACAGTAAAGTAGACAAACTCTAGAATTGTGAAATACCTGGTTTATCTTCTGTGTCTTCCAGTATAAGAAATTCATGCATGAAATTAATGAGCAAATGGGTGCCAGGTTTAAAAAAACACACTGAAACAATAGCAACAAATGTATATATATACTGTATGTATGTATATACTGGCCAAGAATGAAATGTTTGCTGGATTGTTTTATTGAATCTCAAGGCCAGGAAGTAGGAGAATGTAAACCAATGGTACAGAAGCAATTTTGCACAGGTTAAAAACTACAGAAAGTATAGAGAGATTCCAGGATATGCAGACATCAGCAGTTGCTCATGGACAGCCAAACTCACACTCTGTAGGAACGCCACAAACGTCAAACCAACTTAAGCTGAGCAAAGGTATTCTTGGCCACAACAACCACAGGGCCTTTCACCAGCAATGCTGGGTCAAAGTGCACCCCCACCCTAATATGGGAACTGGATATTTTGTATTCCAACCACACCCTAAACAAGATGTAGTTCCAATCCAGGTTAGATTTTCTGTTAACCAGTACAGTACAACTTCTGTCTTGCATGGATTAAGCTGCAATATTTTCACCACATCCATCTGAAAAGTACTTATGCTTCGCTCAGCCACTGGTCTAAACAATTATTCAGAAGTATATCTGACAAAGTTCAGCAGAACTTGCTGCTTAAGTACATGTGCAGCAGAAGACAGGACCAAGTCCAGACTCACGCACTAACTAGATCTTACCAATTAATCAGTATTAAAGTTGGGCACAAACCTCAGTTCAAAGATTTATCTCAGTTCGTAAATGCATCAACACAAGTGGTGCTGCTCCTAACCCCTACCTCCTCAGCCAATCAGGCACTCACCAGGCACAGCGTGCTTGGGTTTTTTCCCCACCTCCTTGGCTAATCCCCCAGTGGGAGATCTGCCAAGAGAGCAGGGCAAAGAGACCTGAGCTGTTGCCAGAACTGGAAGATCAGTTAAGAAGGTGTAGGAAGCTAACACACTGGACCTGGTGAGTGGCTGATTGAACCAGAAGAGGCAAGGGAGGGGGAGCATCCGAACCTGTGCTGCCACCTTTACAAACTGGAACAAGCCTCCTAAGGTTTGTCCCCTTATCTAACCAGTATATTCAGGGAAGGTAAGCATATTACAATACATCTAGAAAACCCTGTAATGAGTTACCATAGATCAGAAATGACTTGGCAGATTGATGATGATGATGATGATGATGATGATGATGATGCCTAGATCACTGATGTTGAAATTCCAAGGAATGCCAGAGTTGATAATCAATAACAGGAAAAACTAAGAAAATACAGAGATCTGGCAACTGAAATATCTCAATTGTGAACGAAACATACTTCAGTGGTACTCAAAGTCACTGGGACTTCGGAAACAATATCAAGAAAATTCACACAGTATTATAAGCAATTGGAAAGCTCAGAAATAAAACCATCAGAGCTACAAAAATAGCAATATTAGGACAGAATACACATTGCACCAATATAAAAGCTATAGTAAACATTCTCAGTTTAATTCAGAAAACAATAGCTCTTCGAACCTGAAAAACAAACTGCTATTTGTTTTATATTTTATCAGAAGAAACTGTAAACATACAATGGTACCTCTACTTACGGGTTTAATCCATTCCAAATGCGTGTTTTTAAATGGAACAACTCGTAAGTAGAGCATCCCTATCTAAAAAAATAAAACTTAAAAGTGTAAGTAGAGCAGATCACATCTAAAATTTGGCATCTTAAGTGGCACTGCTCCTAAGTCGAGCTGCTTGTAAGTAGAGTGCCACTGTATCTTGATTAAAATACATTCTCATTCTAGTAATGGCTATATTGAACCATAACACAGCAAGACTAAAGAAAATACAAATTTAAAAAAAAATCTGTAAATCTCAGTCTTGCCCTCTTGGAGAATCATTTGTGTGGAAGTTTAGTATGCACTTTAGAGCTTTAACTCACAGGAGTAAAATGAAAGTAGTATTATTCACTAAAAATGACTGCCAGCAAAATCTACCAAAGAGCATTCATTTGCAGGCAGCACATAACTGTGCTAAGGCAAGTTTTAAAGCTATTCAGAAATTAATCAATCTTGCCAAAACAGAAGGAAGGGAGGAAGGAAGGAAGGAAGGAAGGAAGTTCTTGCAACTATGGAACCTGGTGTTCAATATTAGGCGCTGTCTTGCCCTTTCTTCTACACATCATAAGATATTCAGATCAGGGCTAGTGGCAAGAAACGAGTAAGATGAAATAAGAAGCGGATAGAGTGGGGGAGAATGCAAGCCTGAAAGAAATGCCACTCTTTTTCCAATTTGTTACTTTGGTACCGATACCCAGGTTTCAGCACACACATATATACACATGAATAGTGTACTCTTCTTGCACGCACAAGTAAACACTCAGTGATTAAACTGCTCCTTTAAAGAAGTTCCACTATTCTTGGTCTCTTGCCATCACAGTCTTGGACTTGAAAAGTGAAAAACGAGAAGTGAGATGTAACTGGAAGCTATTCCAATTAGAAGCTGGCTACTACAACCAACTCAGTTTGGAAAGGAAAAAATGATGTAGAGCTATAGCAATCTTTCACAGTCCAAAGCAGAATAAAAGCAATACAGCAGGATAATTCTGTATCATTTCATTTTTAACACTGGCATTGTTGACAGTCAGGCAGCATCTTTATTTAGGCCAATCACAATGTCACAGAAGTGTGTAAGTGTTCAAGTTCTCCAGCACTGTTTAAGGTGGCACAGAAAGGGGGGGGGGGTAGAGAATCTAAGAATTTAGCAAGATTTTATAGCCACAAAGCCTACAGATGAACTCAATCCCAAAACTGAGCCTGCATATTGAAAGTATCACTGGTCAGTGTGCCAGTGATTCAAGCCCAGGAAAAAGAGCTTACTGGTTCGTAGCAGAAAAGAATCACCTAAGTTTCAGCAAAAAAAAAAAAAAAAAAACCCTCCTCCCCTTGAAAGCCAGTGCCAGACTGTATGCAAGGTTGTTAATTTCACAAACAGAAAGGAGCTGCAATAGCCAGCAGAAGGGAAACAACCAGATAAAGGCCACCTAAAAGGGGGAAGCCTCGGGAAGTTTAAGATGGCTAGAGCTAGAGTACTTCAGGTCTTTGATGGAGGAAGAAAGGGAGATGTGGGTAGCGACACTGCAAGAGTGCAATCCCGGTTTCTGTGCTCAATGGAGGTACAGGACTGGGTGGAAGATCCCTAGAGCAGACTCCTTCCCTCTAGTGACCTATTTGGCCATGGAAGGAGCCAGGGACCTGAGGTCCAATGATTCCTGCCAACAACCATCTATATGCTACTACAACCTTGGCACACAGTACACACATACACACAACAGGAGCGACTGCTCTCAATATGACCCAAATTGGCATGAGAGGCATAAATGTCAGGGGGAAGGAAGGAAGGAAGGAAGGAAGGAAGGAAGGAAGGAAGGAGATGGAGATAAGAGACTGAGCCATCTTTTTCACTGGAAGCAACGAACCTTCACTCTTGCTACTTCAGAGAGACAATAATTTCAGAATTGTGACAGCCATTTACACAGGGGCATGATTTGTTTCATGGATTATTGGGTCAGATCTCTGGTATTTAAATAGACCTCCAAACACCAGAAATATGAGGTACCCTATCCTAGATGCCATATGTGTTTCAAGTTCTTTCTGGTAACTCTTAACTCGTGTGAAGGAACAGCTAGAGGAGTCTGAACTGAAAATAACAACTATCACTGCTTCTTTGAGAAATACATACTTGCACAGTCAATGTAAGAAGCTTATATCACCAGGACTTGCTTTTAGAGGTGCTATACTGGTTCCTAAATAGCTACACAACTGAGCATCCTCCATCATCCTGTTTCTAGGATTTATATCAAAATCTTGGATTGCTTCATACATTTATGGAATAACTCTGACACAAAAGGGAGACCCCCTGATAGAGCAGCCTAGTGGATTTGGTATCTAGCTACAGAGCCAGTACCATATTTTCCCATGTATACCACACTCCTTTTTTCTAAAAACATGATGCCAAAAATTAAGGGATGTGGTATACACAGAAATAGGGATGGGCATTTTGTTTCAGAACCAGTAGGTTCCGAAACAAACCACGTGAGCCCAGGTGGTCCTTGAAACCCGCTGATACATGCAGATCCAATTGCTTTACTTTCCTCTGTCTTCTGCAGGGTTAAAATCCAACAAGGAAGCACACTGCAATGTCATTTTTCCTGCTTCGTGCAGCTGGCCAATCAGAAAGGGAGGCAGGATGATGCCTGGCCCTTCACAGCTCCTGATTGGACAGCATCACAGATCTAGCACAGATGACATCACAGCATGCTTCCTCGTTGGATTTTAACCCTGTGCAAGTCAAAGAAAGATGAAGCAATTGGATCTGTGTGTATCAGCTGGTTCCGAGGAGCACCTGGGCTCGTGTGGTTCATTTAGTGACCTACTGGTTCCAAAACGAAATGCCCATCCCTACATGGAAATAAGCCTTTTAGGGTGGATGGGTGAAGGATAATCCAAACTCACCTTGCTTTTCCCCCTCTGTGGTTTGTTTTTTGCATGACCAGCTCTGTCTTTCCTTGAATTCTCCACCCCTGCTGTTTTCTTTCATTTCCCATTGTAAACACTCCTCTCTGATTTGGTGAGTTTGTTTTTTTGCAGGATCAGGCTCCATCGGGCTTGAGCAGCCCATTAAGATGCAGAAAGAAAAGAGAAAAAAACATGATTTTTTAAAGTGTGAAAAGCCATTTCTTAATGGGCTACTCAAGCCCAATGGAGCCTGATCCTGCAAAAAACAAACTCGTTAAACAGGGAAATTAAAGGTAACAGTGCGGGTGGTGGGAATGCAGGAGACCTCAAGGAGGATTTATTAATTTTATTTATTTGGGGAATCTAAAAAGTGGGGGGAGGGATTTCTAATAAAAGGCAGTATCTTATAGATGGAAAAAAACAGTAGATGGGATTCAGCTCCCCAATGTTCTTTGTGCAAGAAGAGCCAGCCTATATAGGCCTTGAGCAACCTGCAAGGGCTCAGTGTATCTCCAGAAAACAGGTCACTACTCTATACCTAGAAAACCCTGGAAGGGGTCAACATAACTCAGAACTGACTTGATGGCATGCATTTATTATGATTCCCTTCTCCCAGCCCTTTGCTTAGCAAATTCCTCATTCCTGATCCTCGCAGAAGACCACTAGACTGAACGAAGAGTGATCCCATTCCCAAAACTCCATGTGACATTTGAGTTCCAAGCCGTTGACAATGGAGCTATTCTACAAGGACATGATTTATAAAATTAATGGTTGGTTCTAACATACGCTTGTTTACTGTGTTCTGACTGCACCTTGAGTGGATGACTTGTGTTGATGTAACAGCACAGATGGAGCATTTGCTTCATCTGAATTCACCTCAAACAAAATGCTTTTCAACAGAATAGTTTCTGATGCCAGTCATCAAGAGTAACAAAAACAAATCAAGTGATTTACATGCAGATATAAAGAACCATATGTGAACCTTTGAGAGCTATTAATGGTAATAAAACAATTCACATGGAAAGAAAGAAGTGTCATCAGAATATTGCTTCTTCTGTATAGAAGCAGAAAGTCATAACTGATGCATGAATTCAATTCAATATTTTATTTATTTAATACTCCTTGCCTGACCCAGGGCAGCTAGCAACTTACATCAAACACAGCCCAACATGAAAGCATTATTAAAATCCTAATTTTACCAACAGAGACATACACATATTCCCTAACGATTTACACAAATGAATATACTCTCGTCTACATGTTAACAGCGAGGTGGATAAAATGTGAGCCTGCAGCAGAAGAACAAGGAACTGTCCATTACTGTAATCCATGCTGTATCTAAGCCCACGCCTAAAAAAATTATAGTCTATGAAACTGATACCCGCAGCCCTTCGGGATGACATTCCAATTCTGTCACGTCCCTGGAAAGACTGTTTGGATGGCATGAAAACATGGCTGGTGGGTTGGGTTTAGGCCCGTGTGTCACAAATCCAGGTACAAACCCCGCTGAAGCAAGAGAAATTTAACAACAAGGTGTAAATTCTCTCAGCCAGTGACATTCAGAGGATGACAAACTAGGAGTCGTATAAATAACAGTGCACTAGCAGCTGCCTGTTCTCTTGATGGCCTTACACTTCAGCATGACAGGGGCTTGCGTAGGGCTGCTGCCTTTTCCCCCCACTTACCAGCCTGGCCCTGGGCCTACACTAACAGTGAACCCACGTGGCCAAACCATTTGTTTCACTTCAGCAGCACAGGCTAAAGCCATTTGTTATTTGGCTTGGGGAGGCTGCACGTGACACTTTCGAGAACATGTTGTCCCAAACAAAGATTTGTAGGAAAAGGAACAAACCCATCTTGACCCCCGTCCTTCCTTCAGATGCAAAGAGCTGTATTCTTCTTTTCCTTCCCTCCCCGCCTCCCCACCACTTTTGTAGATTCAGTAACAAAGACAACTATCTGATATCGGGTCACAAAATTTAACTATGGAGCCCAACTATGTCTTCTCTGTCTGATACCTCTTCTCCAAGGTACAGCTTGGAAGCATTACTCTTCTGGAGTTTAATCCCAAGAATTTCAACACTGGGGGTTCTGGACGTTGTAGTCCAAAAAGTAACTTGGTTTCAAGCACCACTCCAGAGAGTCAGAAAGAAAACCTAGTCCATGTTCCCTGCCACTCCTTCCTTTTCAAAGAGAGATGCCAAGGATTTGACCCGGTGCAGTGTTTGCAACCTAGGTCTCCTGAGGAGGTGCCCTTAGTTCATTCAGCATAGTTCTTAAATGCCCTAATCCGTATCCACAATTTACATGTAGAATATCATTAAAAGAACGGCATGCTAAAAGTTTGGAATTATACGATGGTATCACAAGGATCTTAATCGGATTACTATAGCCGATTAGTTTGATTTAATATTGTGGAGCCCGCTGCCTGGGGAGGGGGAAAGTTCCCTTGGGACCTTCTTTACTTGGCCTGTCTTACAAAAAGCCTTGGAAACAATCTGACGGGTGATAGCAGCGGGGGTGGGGTGGGATGGGGGATGAGTCAGCCTCCAAGCTGAAAATCAGTTCCCACAGAAGCTCTTGCTCACCCTTGCAAAACTGCTCAGTTGTCCTTGGAATTTGCTGCCGTGACTGCAGGAAAACGGCTACTTCCCCCAAGTAACCTCCTTTGCCTTGCTGGCCCACCATCAGTTCTGGCTTCAACTGTTCTAATTATGTTTTTAATTCCTCAAAGCAAAGCTCAGTACACTCGCCCAAGGGACATGCAACTCCCTGCTAAGACTCACATACTTATTGCGCAGTTTCCTGACTTTCCTCCAGTGAACGCAAGGAGCTCACCCGCCCCACCCCCACCCCGTGCTTTATCCTTACCACAAAACTGTGAGGGATGTTCGGCCAAAAGGAAGGGACTGACCAAAGGTCAGCCAGCCAGTTTCAGAGTGGACTAAAAACTGAATGGATTGGGAGAAAAGCAGCATATGGAAGGAATGCAAGAATAAATGCATCTCGGTCCAAAGTTCAAACTACTGTACCGTCCAATGCTTAGTCTTATGTGCCAACTGAAATCCAAATTTATTTTATTTTTTTAAATTATTATTATTTTGCAATTTTCTGGCATTGCCTTTGAGACACTGGCATGGCTGGTCTATGACCCTAAAGCATTTGTTTCTCTATGGTCCAAAATGAACCCCCGACGGACGCAAAAGCAGCAACAGCTTAATAAATGGAATCAGGATCACCTCCTTTAGTCCCAAAGTAAGTACTGCATTTAAGCGCATACAATGGAAGCTGAACAGCTTTACCTGTACCTTTGAAGCCACTTCAGGAAGCTGCCTTACAGCATCCCTTCTATAACATCTGTCACCCCAATTTGCATCCTCTGGATACCACTTTTCAAACAAAACAGCTGCACATATGCAAAGCAGATTTGCACTTACAGCCATAGGAGAGAATAATTAGGTATACTAGTAAAGATGGCTGGCATGCGTACTTGAATAGTACAATGTAAAACCCAATAGAATGTGATGGTTCCTTTATTTGGCCACCCCAAAAAAGCATCAGTAATTGTCCCTTTGAAGACACTTTGACCTGTTAAATATTTCTTACACAAGCTGGTGCCTCTTTTATATCTCTTGCTCGCTGAACTAACAACATTTATCTCCAGCAAGCTATTATGTAAGTGGCTGTTTCCCCTTGACTCCTAAAAAGAACAGAGACTCCAAAGTAAGTGTTTCCGCAGCAGCAGGGGACCTCACATGATGAAGGCCTGTGAAATGTACAATTAGGATCAGCACAATGATTAACTCCCAGATTCCAGAGCCTTGTTTTCCCATTGCTATCAAATTCATTTCAAGCTTCTTGCACAGAGCGATCATTAAAATATAATGTTATATCAATCCTCTGCCACCTGATGTCCTTCAGAAGTGCAAACTACAGCCTCTGCCATTCCTAAGCAGCTGGGGAGTGCAAGAGCTAAAGTAGTACACATCTGGAGGATTCCAAGTTCATGAGGCTAGTCTAAACATCAGCACTGCAATATTTCACAATCACAACTTTTATCGTTAAACCTATGAACCTTTTAGAGAGTTAAAGTCACTACGGCCAAATCTAATCATTGCCTGTTGATTTCACAATAAAATTACTGGAACACGCACAAAAGTAAGTACAGTGGTACCTCGATTTCCCAGTACCTTGGTTTGCAAGTATTTCTCAAAACAAGCAACATTTTTAATAAATTTTTGTTTCGCTCTGCAAGCAATGCTTCATTTTTAAGCAATCACAGTCCGGCCCTGGCCCCCATTGTGCTTCCAGGCCTCAGCGCAGGCCTGGCACTGCCCATAACCGGCCTCCAGGCCGCACAGTGGGGCCTGCACTGACTGGAAGTGACCTCTAGGGACTGGGAAGTGACCTCCTAGCCATGAAGAATGGGCCTCTGGGTGATGCAGTGGGCCCGGGGTGGGTTTCCAGGCCTCAGTGCCAGCCCGCCATGGACCAGAATGACCTCTGGGCCATGCGGTGGGCCCATGCTGGGTCTCCATAGCTTGTCCTGGACCCAGCAGTGTCCAGCCGGGCCTCTGTAGCTCGCCCTGGGCCCTGTGCTGCCGGGCCACAGCCTCCGTAGCTCACCACAGACCTGGCGCTGCCTGCCTGAGGCCTCCACAGCATGCTCCAGCACTCTCCCAAGATGGCGGCAGTGGTGGCAGAGGAGGAACAACTGAGCTCAGCCATAAAGGAGGGAGGAAGTAGTAGTGTGAGCCCTGTGCTGCACTGTTACAGATGACCTCCTCTTCCCTAAGGACCACTTTCTGCAGAGAGTAGACAGCACCACTAATGAAAACTGACACGAACATGACATTCCATTCCCATCAGGAAAAAGTTCTATCTATCTATCTATCTATCTATCTATCTATCTATCTATCTATCT
>JAHTLZ010003526.1:63787414-63799874 GCA_023846285.1 Phrynocephalus versicolor
GTTGTTGTTGTTGTTGTTGTATTGGGTAGTCGACTACTCTCTGGAGCTTTCAGTCTGTTGTTTGAGCAGGTACATATGCACATGTTTACATGTGCATAAAACCATAATTCCGAAAAGACAAAGCATCCCGACTTAGTTTATAGATCGCAGGAGGAACAAAGGAGAATTTTTTTCACTTCCCCCAGTAGAAATGGATGGTTTTTAAATCAACCAAAAAGAGACCTGTGGTAGCTGATAACAGGCGAAATATCATGACCCTCAGATAAATCTGGTGGAGATTTTTAGCTGGCTAGCTATCTCAGTTGCACCTCCTAATGTCCTGTTTATTGCAAACTAGGGTAGGGAGACAGGTGACACTCTTGAGTACATGAAAAGGATTGCCAACCATTTGTATTTAGAATAAAAAAGTGAAAGGAATTACACATGTCACTGTTAGATGTTGTTGACAACCAAGGTTTTGAGAAATATAGCTGTTACATATTTGTCTGTCCTAGAGGTGGTGTGTGGTCTCCCCTTCCAGACCAGAGATGGGCACAAAATGAAAAACAACATGCTATTTTATCCTTTTGTAAGATAATAAAACACAAGCCAGCATTCTATCAAGTAATTAAATGCCATTTCCCCTTTTAGAACATTTCATTTTCTCTGGTCAGAATATACCAGTACTATCCTACAGAATCAGAATAGTAGGCTGGAAACTGCAATTAGTGGGCAAAGAGGTGGGACCTAGGAATGGATGATCCATCTAGTAAAAGGATGGGCTGTCAAATATATCAGTGTGGAAGACGATTTGATGGTGATAGAGAAAGATCCCCTGCAAAAATATATGAAATCAAGAGGATATGGTAAAATCCGGCTTCTTTTCCCCATAAACCTCTTTTATTTAAATTTAAAGATAGGGAATTGGCTGGAGCATGCATATCCTTGATTGAAGAGTCTCCCCCCCATTAAACTAAAAGGTTTCTCCTTTTTGTCCCACCATGGCACAACCCATTGTGTATTCTATTGTTCAAGGCAGTATCAATCTTGACTTCATATCAGTCTCTTAAAGATCACTGAGATTTAACATCTGGATGAAGATCTACAATATAGATTTCTGTTGAGAAACTGTGTACCTCTTCTTTCTTTCTGAGTCATCTGATGTCAAACAGTATATGGAATGTTAGATGTACCCAACTTGCCGAACTATCCAGCCAAATATGAAAGCAGCTTTGAAAACTGGGTGCATAGATACATAGAATTAAGGAATAGGCCATCCCTGAATGCATTTCAGTCAACAGATTTGTTTTCATAATCAAAACAGGGCTCACCATCCTCTCATGGGTAAGAAGAACCACGCCTGGTTTCCACCTCATGGTTTTTTACTTGAGCAACCTCCATTGGGGAAGGAAGAATATTGCCATTGTTAAGCAAAGGAAAGTCAATATTCTTGGCAATTACTGGCATAGTTTTCTCTCCACATGGTAGAATTGCAAAAAGTCAATTTACCTTGCTTGCTTGCTTCCACCTAGCCAGCCTGGGAAGTGAAGTTCCATCAGCCATGGCTTCAGGCCGATGTTGCAGGTACAACATGTTTACATTGCCTGCTTGGAGGCTCCAGTGTATCAAGCTATACCAGCCCATGCAGAAACAAGTCTTATAGGTAATCTACTGTGTTAGGTATAAGGAATTAGAGCCCTTTAACAAAAAGCACCCTTTAGAGCAGGCATGTCCAAACTTCGGCCCTCCAGATGTTTTGGACCACAGCTCCCCCAGTCCTTTGCCACTGAAAATACAGTCTTGGAATTCTGAGAGTTGTGGTCCAAACATCAGGAGGGCCGAAGTTTGGACACGCCTGCTTTAGAGGCTCCCTATCTGATGGGCAGCATAATTCTCACTTACACCCCCCCCCTTGGGGTAGACATTATACACTCTAATTTGTATGCAATGTATCAACCTTTTGTTTCATATTGTAAAACAACTTTGAAAGGAAGGATAAGTGGGAAATAAGCTGGCTTTTTGACACAAAGGAACCCAAATACATTCTCCAGCATATAATAAATTATACCTCATTATTCTTCCATCTGAATTTTTTTCCTTTGCAGCACTACCCTATACATGGATACCCATAAGCAAGCCCCACTGAAATTAAAAGGACTCAGGTTTGCTGCCTCTGTCTGCTGGATTTAGCATGCATTGTAGATTCAGCAGTCAGAACCATACCTCATTGTTTGCTTTGAACAGCTGTGGTGTTTTGCTCCCCGTCTTGCTTGTCACCTGAAGTGCTGTATCCTTCTGTGCCAAGTCGCTAAGTGGTCCTGGCATTCATTTTATATCTTTGCATTCTGGTGGTGATAGTGCGGGGGATTTTTTTTTTAAAAGAAAAACATTTTATTTTTATTTTGTGCATGTGAGAATGAGTCAGATGTTCCCCTTCCAGGGAACATGGCTGGGTTCCATGCTGTCATGTGTGTGCCCTTTGCTGCCGTAACATCGTTGTGTGCTAAATTCATGAAGACGTTATGGATCAAAGGATGGCCGGGGGGGGGGGGGGAGAGCATTGATTCCTGCTGACAACTGCTGGTGGTGGGAATAAACAGAAGGAGGAAATACAAAAACTTCGATGGTGCATTTACAAATACATTTCCATTCATTCTGCTTAGGCTTCTAAAAAAAATACCCTCCCTACAGCTTACTCCAGTTACTCAGCTGCGGTTTGCCTGCCATATTCCACAAAAGCCACCTTTATTAAAGAAAGATATTATGAACATGTCTCTACTTCCCACACCCCTTTCTTTTGTTCTCCTGAACTGATATACAGGGAAATGACAGCTTATTTGCCTAACGCTGCATGTGTGTTCCCATTCTATAAATTTATAATGGACCTTCCCCCCCCCCACTCCCTTTAGTTGTGAAATCTAGATATAATGTAAACTAGACTCATTCTATGCCAAGGTGGAGTCTTTGTGTACTGTTAGGGCCATCAAATGGCTTACTCTAGGCAATACCACTTTTTGATTATGATTCTCAACCCGGATTAAATCTTACATTGTAATCTGGTTTTGTAGTATATGAACAATAGGCAACCATCTACTACGGTATCCCATACAAGTAGAACTGTGGCTTTCTTCCCCTCTCATTTTCACTGCAGCCTCCTGGGTTGGGTTGCCAAGAATCTGTTCCAGAGTTTTTTCCAGTCCTTTGCTGCAAGGTTTTAGGATGCATCTAAGGAAGAGATTTTGAACAAACGGGATCAATATAGTGGAGCCTCATACAACAAACGGTTTGTATAAAATAAAATCTGTACAACATAAAAAATTCCAGAGATAGGGGGAAATTTGCTTAACAGAATCACCTATGGGTTGGATCCGTACAACGTAGCAATGGTCGCAATTAGGGATTACTCAGTTTTCAATGCATTCCTATGGGGAATTTGTATAAAGGAAAATTTGCCTAACAGAATTTAATTTGGAACGAATTAATTCCTTCATACAAGGTACCACTGTACTTCCTCAAAACTGAATTCCCCTGGCATTGTTTCTAGACGTTTTAAACATTTAGTGAGAGTTATTGCCTGATTTGATTATAGTGTTGCACACTGTTTTCGGAGCCGTTTAATAGTCCATCACATGTAGGCGATGAATGACAGGTATTAGAATTTAATATTGTGCTTTATCAGAATATACTGATACACAGCAGGTCGTGTACAGTAACCCCCCACCTATCGCGGGGTCAGGGACCCATCTGACCCACGATTACTGAAAATCCGCGAGTAGCCCAGAAAAGCAGTGTTGGGGAATCTGATCCGCCGCCACCCAGGCAAGCGGCGTTGGGTGGAGCAGCCAGAGCAAGTGGTGGTGGCGGATCAGATCCACCACCGAGCTGGACCCCAGGGCTTGGGAAAGGGAAAAAAGGTTTTAAAAGCCCAGGCTTTTAAACCTCTTTCCCCCCTTTCCCACACCCCAGGCTCTAGCTGATCGGTGCTGGGGTGGGGAAATAAAGGTTTTTCTCCTCCACTGCCCCGTGCTAATCAGCTGGAGCCCCAGCATGTACTGTGGTCCCACGATATAGCAGAACCGCAGTACATGAACCATGAAATGGCAGGGGGGTTACTGTATTTTTCTTTCAAATGCCAGCTTCTACAGGAGCAGCTTCTTAAAATCATACATTTTTGCGAAGCCAAAATGTTTGCATACCCTAAATTTGTTTCCCTTCATTAATTGGCACCATAGCCCTATCCCAGTGTTCCATGTTGAACTAAACTTGAGTGAGATTTGCTCCCAAAAAGTATGCATAGGTTTGGTGTGTAAAAGAAGCAGCACTAGTGATGAAAAAATAGGCATTAATTCATGATTATCCTTAGATTGAAGAATCCTCCCCCTCCCATTAAATTGAAAGGTTTCTCCTTTTTGTTTCACCATTGCAGACCCCTTTGTGTATTATATTGTTCAAGGCAGTACCAATCTTGACTTCATATCAATCTCTTAAACATCATCGAGATTTAATATAGTCTTCCTTCGAGAAATTGTACCCGTCTGCTTTCTTCCTGAGTCATACAGTACAGGGAATGTTAGATTTTTGTTGTGTTGTATTAAATTTCTATATTATTGTCATCATCTCAGTGTATTTGATGAGCTATACATTGAGGCAGTTTTTTTTAAAGCAATGCACTTTCATATAATAATATACTAGTCACTTTCAGAGCCATTGTTGTCCCATTCACAAAATACTGCACTTATTCCATTGATCAAGATCCCTTCTGATATTCTGAATTGCCCGGGATTACCCCTAAATTTCATAAGTGTCAACTTCCAACCAGTAAATATTAGAATACAGCTACAGAATTTTCATTAGCAGGGACTGCAAAGCTTAATGGAAACCTGCAATCCCAGGGAGAGAAAGAAAATTCCCCCCTTATTGGTCGATTACAACTGCAGTAGCAGAGCAGTGCTACCTTAGCAACTGCAGATACATTAACGGGCATGGCACTTCCCACACAAATAAAGGTAAAGAACGAATTCATGTTTTTATTGCAGTATTTATCCAAGTGTTGCAAAAATGGCTAAACATTAAACAATATTAGACATTTCAACCGAATATGAATGCAAAATTAGCGTTGAGGCTAATCTCTTATCTCCACCTTGGGAACAGAAGCCATGTGGTCTTCCAGAGACTGCTCAGCCACAACTCCACTAAGTCCTAGCTAGCACAGGTCAAGGCTGATTATGGGGAAGGATAATAGTCATTCTAGTTCAGAAAAATCTGAAAAGGCCAAATACAGTTACCTTTTCTCCTCCATGTGATCAAATTCACATGGGGCTCCAAAGAGTGTTAAGGATTCTAAGGTTCTAAGGCCATTTTTGCATGTGACGGTAGTGACCTGAGGCTGGCATTCCAGTTCATCATGGCTTCCCAGCCGGCATGTATGGTTGACTTGGAGGTCCTTCCCCCTAGTTAACAACTGGCAATACAAACCTGTGTAAATCTCTTCAGAAGTGAATCCCATAGCATTCAACAGAATTTATCTGGCCAAAGAATTGCCACTTAAGCTTTTTTTTTGAATGGACAAAAATACTTTAGTGCATTAAAAATTAGATGGGATATGGAAGGAACCGCCTCAAAGACTGGAAAAGCATTGTGAATACACTCAGGTGTCCCCTGGGCAATGGCATGCAGCCGGAATATTCTTCACTTCCAGAAGCAGTGCATTGAACAGCACCAGACCCACCCACTTCACCCACTGCTGACCCCCCCCCCCGTGATGACTGAAGTTGAGGAAAATTTTCTGCACACCAACTCATGCTCTGACCACATCAAAATTAATTGATTGTCTTGACTAGAGATTGGCACAAATGTGGGGGAAAGGTGGTTTGTGATGGGTTCGTGGTTCATTGCTATTTATGAAACACAAACCACGAATTTACATGAGCTTTTGAAAAAAAACCATGGGTTCATGGTTTGGGGTGGGGGTTCATGGTTTGGGACTTCCGGAAGCAGAAGAATGGCCCCTGCATGAGTTGGAGAGGGTAAATTCACTACAAGTTCTTTAGCTGAGTCTCCTTCTCATTCCCTCCAAGTATAGTGAAGATTTGATTTGGGATCTCTCTCTCTCTCTCTCTTTCTCTCTCTCTCTCTCTCTCTCTCTCTCTCTCTCACACACACACACACACACACACACACACACACACACACACACAGAGCAGGAAAATGCATGTTAGCAGTTGACTTGACGGAAATTAAGAATGTTAGGTGCAGAGATGGACACACAACAGAAAAATAGTATTTTGTTTTCTTGAATATCCTCTGCTATTTTATGTTATTATTATTATTTTAAAAATTAATGAAACAAAGCAATTCATTATACTATATAGGTCTAGTCTCCTTCGAGGCACCCCATTTTGTAGGTAGCTCAAAAATCAGAGCAGTAGATTATGTACTACAATCCATGTCCAAAGAGGTGGGACCTATGAATGGATGGTGTACTGATAAGATATAATCATCCATCTAGGAAGAGATGGGTTGTCAGATATATCAGTGCGGAGGATAATTTGATGGTGATTGGGAAAGATCCCATGCAAAAATCATATGAAATCAAGAGGATCAGGTAAGATCAAGCTTCTTTTACCAATCAACCTCTTTTATTTAAATTTAAAGAGATTTAAATAAAAGAGGTTTATAGGCAAAAGAAGCCAGATTTTACTGGATCCTCTTGATTTCATATGAATTTTGTATGGGATCTTTCCCAATCACCATCAAATCATCCTCCGCACAGATATATCTGATAGCCCATCTCTTCCCAGACAGACCACTATATTTTGCTAGTGCATCATCCATACCTAGGTTCCACCTCTCTGCTTACAGACTGTAATTTCCAGCCTAGTGTCTTGATTTTCTAGGATGGTATTGGTATGCTGTGACAAGAGCAGATGAAATGTTTCATTCCCAAAACAAAAGGTCTTGTTTTGTTTCATTATTTGACAGAATGCTTAATTGTGTTTTGTTTAATTTTGTAACATTTCATAACCTTACAAAATGATGAACCTGAGACCAGGAGTTGTGGTGAAACAATTACAATATTTTGATGATATTTCATGAAGTCAGAATATAGGAGAACAATTGTGTTTTGCTTCTTTTATTAATCCAGAAATACAAAACAGACAACTGCAATAAATTATTAAATTAAGTAATGTCCACTCTGTCACTACTTGCCCTTTTTTCATGCTGAGTTATTTGGCATAACCCTGTTCTCTTATACATCCTAAGTCAATCCACGTTTCTTCCAGCTTTCTAAAAAATCACATGTGTCATCCCAACTCCTGTAGCATCCTCTGAGGCAGAGGCAGGAAATATCTGGGGGGTCAAGTGATCCAGAGTCACAATGTAACTCTCAGTGCTGAAATTCTCTGATGCCCAGTGATTATTTGTGACCCTTTATGGCACAGGAGCTGCCAAAGCACTGCCCTCATTGGAGAGCTCTGCTAACATCAAAGGAAAGCTAAGAAGATGTGCATGTAAGTGAATATGTACAGGCTTTTTAAATCATATGTTCTCACAAATCACTGTCCCTTTAGCTTCCAACAGTGCATAATCCAAATTGTTATTCTTTGTCCCTGTTTATTTCTTTTTCCAATGCAAAGTACCTCTAAATTAAAAAAAATAGAAATAATCCCCAAAGCAAAAGCACTTTCAGTTGATAGCCATGAGTCAGGCACTTATTTCTGATGTTTTCATCAACTACACCCTTTTGCAAATCTTGTGTCAGCTTCTTAATCTTGCAGGAAGCCATGTGTAGGTACAAGAAAGAAAGAAAGAAAGAAAGAAAGAAAGAAAGAAAGAAAGAAAGAAAGAAAGAAAGAAAGAAAGAAAGAAAGAAAGAAAGAAAGAAAGTGTTCTGCTTATATACTGCCCCATACCACTTCAAGTAGTCTCTGTGAGGTTTACAATTTTAATTACAGTGTGCAGTCTACACATTGCCCCCCCCCTCCCAGCAAGCTGGGTGCTCATTTTACCAACCTTGGAAGGATGGAAGGCTGAGTCAACCATGAGTCTGCTACCTCAGATTGAACCCCAGGTCATGAGAAAGAAAGAAAAGAAAAGAAAAGAAAAGAAAAGAAAAGAAAAGTATTCTGCATCTGGAATCTTTCTGATGCTTATAAAAAGCTTTATTGGTCCAGCTTGATTATAAGACCAGCACCCACAGGGAGCCCTCCTGATATCCCTCTGTGAATGAACAGGGTCGGTTTCCAGCATTTTGGACAATGTTTTTTATTTTTCTTCAGCAAATGGGAGATGCTGGGAAATTTGACTTCAAGAGACCCATGGGGATGTTTTTCTAGGCAGCTTCTGGGCAGCAGGTTCTTTTCCATATGTTTCATGTGAAACAATATCAGTTTATACTTACTAATCAGAGTGTAAACAAATATTTTCTCAGAGGAATGAATAACAAAATTGTTTAGAGATAGTGGGTGCTGAAGCATAGGCCTCTGGGAAATCCCCTCACCATATTCTCCCACACCAGGAATGTCAGAAGCAAACCTGGATTCACTGAAACTTTTGCCCATGATACATCATGCCTCTAGCCTACATAATGCAAGCAAATTCAGTCTTATGTCCTATTTCAAAGTGGACAGGCATCTCTTTGAAGGAGATTCTGTCCTGGCTGGACCTTCTCCCCAAAACCGTAACTGGAGAGTCAGAGAGAGCTCTTTAATATTCACAGATAAGACTGGAGAAGTCTGCCTGTCTGATAAAGAACTAGAAGGAAGGAAAAGACAGAGAGACTTGAATTCACCCAAAGCTGTGACAAATCAAAAAGGCTAGTTCTCTCTGCTCTATCAATTTACATTGTTTTCCATATAAAACACAACAAATATTTATGCACTTAATGCTACAAATAAATTAAATTCAGCCCTCCTAATGTTTTGGACCACAACTCCCAGAATTCTAAGCTTAGATTGCCAATGACAAAGGACTGTGGGAGTTGTAGTCCGAAACATCTGGAGGGCCGAAGTTTGGACATGCCAAACTTTCATATAATATATTCTCTCTCCTTTCATTCAGATGGGTTTTTTTTGTTTCCTTTGTTTTTTTTAAATTGAATAAATATTCAAACTGGATCTTAGGTGATATATTATCACTTTTTAAATGTTTTGTATATTTTTCTATTATTTAATATTAATATTTTCTGATGCACTGAAAATATCTGCAGGACTTAATGGTTTAAAATGTCTCCCCTCAGTCCTAAGCAGCACAGCCAGTAGTAAGACAGGCTGAGAGATGCAGTTTGACAACTACTGGCATGCCACATATTCCCCATCCCTGCAATAGCCAGTAGGTTAATGGCTTCCTCTTCTGCCATACTGCCCTATTTGTACACAGAGGAAGATGCTTTGGTCAAGTTGCAGAAACCTGCTAAGGATCGTGACCAGAGACAGAGCTGGCCTTCCATGTTTTTGTATCTGAAATATAAAAGCAAATGTGTGCCTTTCCTGTGGCTCAGTCTTGGAAGACTGGCTTTGTTTGTTTTCTTCATGAAGGAAGGGGTGGGGAGCATGTAGCACTCCAGATGTTTGACCGAAACTTCAGTAAATGGTGGCAGCTGAGTTGTGGTCTATCAGTATCTGGAAGGCTATAAAGTGTCCACCCCACAACAGAAAAAGCTCATCTTACACACACACACACACACACACACAAACACACAAACACACAAACACACATACACAGAAACCTGCTGGTCAGAAAAACTATTTCATATTGATTGTAGCACATAGTCTGCAGTGGCAAAATATCATGAAAACACAGTTGCCAGTTTATATCTTAAAAATCAATCATTTCCCTTTAAAATCCACCAATTTATCACCAGTCAGGACAGCCACATCCTTTTGTAAACTTATAAAAGGATAATCTGAGTACATTCAGTCCTCATTCGACCTTTCAGGTGGTAGACCAAGCCCCCTCCATACATGCTTTTCCTCTCCTCTCTTAAAAGTTGGCATTTCTGCAAACCTTGGGGTTGCCCCAAGCAGCAGGAGACCTTGATGCTGTTTCTAGACAGAAGGAGTAATGTTTTTAAAACTAAAGACAAAGCTCAAGGAAGTTTGTTCTGCTGGCCGTTTCTGTTTGGTTAGGTAACGTCCTTCATGGATCCCTGAGATCCTTCCTGGTCAGGCATAAGACAATAAGTTCAATAGTAGTGCTCATTGTTACATGCATCAGTTCAGTCCAAGATACGCTCCCAGGAGCTGTTCCCATGCTTCATAACTGCACAATTCTTTGTGTTTCAGAGCTTTGTCGATGCCTTTTCCATGTTTTGTGCTCTTGGAAACAATGGCAGGCAATTATTAACAAATATTTGCAAATATTAACTTCCTTCTTATTTTTCTGATATAAAAATCTCCCTTCATCTGAACGAGAAAGACACCGTATATTTTGGAACATTGGGGAGATGAAGTGCTGTGGGGCGTTTCATAACATTTTGACGCCAACGTCAAAAAGCTGTCGTCTAGCTGTGATTGTAAAGGTTTGAAATTAGGAAATCCAGAAGCCAGCCAATCACTTTTGAATAATGTATGTAGATGTGTAGGCCAGCACCGGAATGTCCATCTACACTCCTCATGATGGTCTGCCACGTATTGTGGCAGCTCACCAAGCATTTGACCGTGGGGAAATGCCACACTCTTCTACTGTACTACCTCAGCGTTCAGAGCTGGAATCATAAAAAGTAACTTTTTCTAAGTTAGGCCAAGTCTGGTAGTGTATGCAAGTGTCAGGCCCCAGACAAATGGACTTTTCCCTCTGGAAGACACCCTCACCCAGTCATGATGTCTTGCAAACCTTGGTCATCTCCTCTGTAAATTGGGGTTGGGGTGGGGTCATATGTGCAATGCCCTTGGGCAGAATGTCATGTTTATGAACCAGAACTAAGAAGAGAATTAACTTCTGCAACAAACAAGCTTTTGTGCTGCCTCAGTAATGCGAGTCTTGCCTTAGCTTACCCTTTCAAAAACCAGATTACTTCTGTGTATTTTACCTGGTAAACACAACGTGGGTGTTCAATGAGGAGGATGACTCAAGTTGTAAAGAGCAAGGGCCTACTGAATGAGGCTCCCACAGTGCTCTGCCCAGGTAGCCCATGCACTGCTTTCTGAAGCCATGCCATCTGTCGTTCCTTTCTTAAATTTTAATATACCCCTATTCTGCATCTGCCTCCCCCTTCTTTCTAAAATAAGAACCTTTCAATTGCTGAGTAAAAGGAAACAGCAACACTTACTCATACTGATTCAAAAAAAAAAGTGCAGTGCTACTCTTTATTCGATTATAGCCTATTTAACCAAAGGGTCTGTCAGAATAATTGTAATTTTGCCAAGATTTCTCAATATGTCATACACACGTACGACCCTATGCCTCTTGGAAGTCTTCACTTGCAACATCTATTGCCTTACTCGGCATAGCTCTTTCTTTCAAAACCACCAATGTACGATTAACAAACAGATCATATGATTTTTGCCCAATGCCAAGCAACAGCAAGAGCAGCAAATATTTAATCTTCCATAGAACACAATGAGGGGTATAGAGTACACTGATATGAGTGTGAAATTGCCTAAGAAATCGCCAGAGTTGTGTCCATTCACCCAGTACAGCTAATGGGAATTAGGAATTCTGGAATTGTTAGTACACAACCTTGTGTCCCACACCTGTCTTCTGATTTGCATTCCAAAAGATCTCCCTACTACAGGCTTAAGAGTTTGAACACAGTATGAGAAATATGATTATAATGTTTTGGAACGGAAATATTCCATCTTTAGTGTGTGCCATACCTTTACATGCTAAACCAACAACATGGGAAAGGGATTCCTTGTTCAGCTGTTGAAACACTAAAGGAATTAAGGATCGGTGGATTAGTCAAGCTACCAGTTTCCAAACACAGCCAAAAACAAAATGCATCTCAGGTTGTGGGTGTTTATTGGAAAAGGTGACAACTGGGCATGTGTTTCTGCACTGTAACGTATCATTAAGTGCTGACTGTTCATCATATCTACTTGTGACCTCTGCAAGGTTTCTGTATTACTCACCCAGCTATAAATAGTATTTCAGATGGCTCTGCTGTGCAGATTAACCGAGTTCCAGGTAATCTTCCCATATCCTCCTTACAGTAGAAGAATACAGAGGTGGGAAAGTATGCCTGTCCCTTCTATAGCCATTCCTCCCCCATAAAATTTAGTCAAAATCTAACTACTGTCTTCAGTTTCTTGGGCTGCAGCCTATTCATCCTTTTCTGGGACTGATTTCCAGTGCTTCCAAATAGTCTCATGAATGAATAAACAAGTGTAGGATTCTGGTGAGCTGTCTTTAGAACAGGTGTGAAGAACCCTTGACCTGCCAACCGTTTTAGGTAGTCTTAGGAGCCAGGACTATCACAGTCTGTTGTTGCACAGAATAAAATACTGTGTACACATACGGAGGTACACACACACACACACAC
>JAHTLZ010003526.1:63806154-63821180 GCA_023846285.1 Phrynocephalus versicolor
GATACTTAATCAAATTCTTCAGTGAAATTAGGAATGGCAAAGCCGTACTTTGAACGGGACCTGAAAGTTCAGCTAGTTCATCCCTTGCTGATGCATCATCTTTGCAACTAAAGCATCCCTAATATAGTGCCATCCAGTTTTTCCTTTAAAATACTCCAGGTGGAGGTTGCTGTGATCGCTATGATTTTTTGAATCTAGTAAGACCCTTGATCACGGGCTATTTCTATTGCCCCTCCAATAAATGCCAGCTCATTATATAAAGCACTTTGTAAGCATTTCTATAAAGCAATTTGTAAACCTCAAATGAAAAAAAAATCAAAATGTTGTTGCTTCATATATACTGTTATAATGCATTGCTTGGATACGGGGATTGCAGATCTTACTCCACTTAGTCATACAGCTCATTGAAAAAATTTCAACTCATGCATTGATCTAGCACAAATAGATCACTAGATCTGGGGTGGCGGGAGGGAAGCATATCAGGGAATGTAGGAAACAAGAGCCATGAAATAAAATGCACCCACCCACAGCGTATCCACTGCCAAGGGACGCCATGGCATAAAGCAGTGATGGTGAACATTTTAGAGACTGAGTGCCCAAACTGCAATTCAAAACCCACTAATTTTTCGCAAAGTGCCAATACACCAATTTAACCTGAATACCGGTGGCTGTGAAGATGTGATGTTGGGTGTCTGCAGAAAGGGCTCCGAGTGCCACATTTGGCACCCATGCCATACGTTCGCCAACACTGACCTAGACTTTGGAAGAGCTAAGCAGGACTGTTGATGATAGGACTTGTTGTGTCGCTACAGTCATGACCTCATGTCCATGGAGTTTTTCTTGGCAGGAATACTGGAGTGGCTTGCCAGTTCCTACTCCAGGTGCCTAAAGCACCCGGTATTCCCTGGTGGTCACCCATCCAAGTACTAGCCAGACCTGACCCTGCTTAGCTTCCAAAATCAAGCAAGATCAGATGTGCTTAGGGCATCTAGGCAGCTTGATGATAGGATTTAGGTCATTAATCCATAAATTCACCATGGATTAGAAGCCACTTGACCGCACATAACAACAAGCAAACAAAGGACTCCCCCAACTGCAGTTTGAAGAAGCTTCCAATGGTGAGAGAGCAAGGCAGGGAACATTAGCCAAACTAACTCTTCCGGGATCATTCACATACAACAGATGGAGCTGTAATTTATGTCCCATCCTTTGATTTCCCTGAACTATTATTGTAATTTTCATGGTGCTTTTCTCTGCAGGGGAGCTGCCAATAATTGGCTTTGTCCTTCCCTGCACCACAGAATTCAATGTTGGTCTTAGGTGCTTGAGACTGCATGAGTTCAGAATGCATTGGCTTTGAACACCAACCAAGGAAGTGGAAGCTCTGTGTTTGTTGCTTTGTTTTGATGGTATGATTGCCAGAACTTGAGAAAGCATGGAAAGTGTGAGTATGTATGTGTGAATAATTCCCAGAATCCCCAACAATCCAACAACTGACTGTGGGAATTCTCAGGTCCCAAAAAGTAACTTTGCCAGGCATTATGTGTTACCTCTTCCGATTACAAAAGCACTGCATAATCTTCTAAACCAGTGGTTCTCAACCTGTGGGTCTCCAGAGGTTCCTGGGCTGCAACTCCCAGAAATCCTGGCCAGCTCAGCTAGTGATGAAGACTTCTGGGAGTTACAGTCCAGAAACATCTGGAGACCCACAGGTTGAGAACCAATGTTCTAATTAAAGCAAACCAAAGGGATACAATTAGTCTTCACAGTTGTTGCATTCAAAAGAGGACAAAACCCTCCTGTATTATCTCTGGACTTCCCAACATCTGGGGAACGGGGAGTACCAATATCTTAGCAGTGTGCTCCATGCTTTGTAGCCAAAGAACACTCGAAGCCCTCCCCAAGAAGATGTCTTCCAGATGTGTTGAGTTACACCTTTGGCATCCCAAGCCAGCAAGGCATGTTGGAGAAAGCTACACAGTACAGATCGCTGCTGCCTTTAAGATTCTTTTTACTTCCAATTAACTACACCACTGAGTTTCTTTAGTACCAGTGCAGTAGTATAGTCTCAGCGAAAAGTGCCACCTGTATGCAGACTAAATCAATAGGTTTTTTTTTTTCCATTTCATGCCCTAGCCTAGATGTAGAACAAGCCAAGTGGCACATGATTTATGGGCTCAGCTAATGCTATCTCATTAACCACTTGATTAGATAATGAGATGAACAGCGTAACTCTATAGTTGAGTACTCAGATGTCAGACCCATTATTTGCAGTGGGACTTCTTCGCGAGGAAGTAAGATTTTGGCCTAAGGATCCAAGAGATATGTCCATCTCATTTTCCAGAATAACAATCCATGCTGGCTTTTCATCAAACACTTGAGTTAGTGAAGCAATTTGCAAGAGATTCTGCTGCCTTGTGGCAGAAATGCAAATTGTAAAAATTGTAAAAAAAAAAAAAAACCCTCCCAAACCTTCCTACTCTCGAACTCTTTGGTAAGGATGCTGGCACTAATTTAGACAGGGCTCTGCCAACTAAAAAACATGAAAAGTACTAATATGTGCCTTGGCTCCTGAGATCTCCAGAAAGTTAACATTCTCTGAGTCATGATGTAGCAAACAGCTGTTCTTTGGGTCACCTGTAGTGAATAAGAAGAAATTGGTCTCACAATGCCTGTCTCACTGAGCCTCCTGGTGCAGTGGTTAAATGCCTGTACTGCAGGTAAAACTGTGCTCATGATCTGGGGTTTAATCCCAGGTAGCAGGCTCAAGGTTCACTCAGCCTTCCATCCTTCCGAGGTTGGTAAAATGAGTACCCAGCTTGCTGGGGGGGGGAGGCAATGTGTAGCCTGCATACTGTAATGAAACTGTAAACCGCCCAGAGACTACTTAAAGTGGTATGGGGCAGTATATAAGCAGAACACTTTGCTTTTTTTTTTTGCTTTATCTCCTACTGAAGATGACCCTTAGGGACTCATCAAGGTTTATATCCCAAGAGTAGCACAGATAATTTAGTATCTATTCTTCATTATCAGTGTAAAAGGCTTTTTAGGTAATAACATGTGCTCTATGCTGACTGGCTTGATGATTTGCTAAGCCAGCATTGTTGTCTACCCAGGGCTGACTCCAGTTCTCCTGCCACCTGAGGTAGAAAGCAGAGTAAAGAAGTAGAACGTGGCAGCAGTGGTGCCTGTGCTCATTTACACCTGGCAGTGGTGCCCACACCCACATTCCACCAGAGGAGAATGATTCCGGGGAAGGAGAAGGCCATGATGGTGGCGCTCACAGCCCCCTTCCCATGTGCCCCTGTGACACCAGAGAAAGGGGAGTTAAACAGGCACCGTGGTGATATATACATTTCTCATGCATCCCTGCTAGAGGAAGAGGACGAGAACCAAGCAATTTGAGCACCTGACCACTGTCAGAAAAGGAAGATTCCAGATGGGAAAAGAGGACCTTACAGCAGTCATAGTGGCACACACATACTCTGCAGCTGTCCGAGAAAAAAAAGTGGAGAATTTGGTGGTGGCTGGTTTTATTGCACGGAGTCAAATATTTATCCAGTGCCTCTGCTGTGATTGTTCTCGTGGCACAGTCCCAGAAAAGCAGTGACTAGAAAAATGGCCTAGACTGCAGCACCCACATCTTTAGAAGAACTAATTTTAACTTCGGGTTAAGGCCAGAACCAAGTGGTGCCCAAACTCCCCCAAAACATCTCTCCTTGGGCTGGAGGAGATCAGTGTGGGTGGTTACACCCTTTGCTACTATCAGACCCCAAACAAAATTGCCTGATGGAGCCTTTTCATCCCCTGCTTCAGCTAGGCCTTTGACTTTGCCCCATCTCCCCTTTCCCCATGATTGGAAGGGAAAGACTGAGTGAAGCCAGATGGAGAATTTGTGATGCCTTTGATCAGCAATATCAGGGGATTCCCTTTACACTTGCTCCAGAGTTGACGTCTACTAAGGTCGCCCCACTAATCCCATTTGATAAGATTGCAGCCCTAAAACCAAGGAGCCCACCTATGTGGTGTCACCAAGGTTGGGCAGTCTTTTCAGGGTTCGTGCAACAAGAAGGCTTTGAAGTTGCAGTGCTGGAGTGGCAGTCCCTTCCTTGCTGTAAATGGTGTGATAGACTCAATTCCAGAGCCAGTCCTGTTGGTCCCCTTGTGTGATCTGGAGCAATACGCACCCAAATACTTTCCTCTAAGCAAGTGATCACAAGCACTACCCAAGAACAGATAGGGCCAGGTGCCCATGCTTTAAAGCAGGCATGTCCAAACCTCTGCCCTCCTGATGTTTTGGACCACAACTCCCAGAATTCTAAACTTAGATTGCCAATGACAAAGGACTGAGGGAGTTGCGGTCCAAAACATCTGGAGGGCCAAAGTTTGGACATGCCTGCTTTAAAGCTACCTCATACACAGGAAGCAAACTGTCTTCCACGCCAGAGCTGCTTCCACGCCTGGGCTCTGTCTCTTTTGCTATCTGGAGACTCAAAGACACTCACTAGATCCCTTAGCCTTCAATAGGAACCCTTAACTCTTGCAGCGCTAGGTTGGAGGCACAGGTGGTGCTTTGGAGATGGGGCTGCTGGTCAAGCTGCAGGTGACAGATAAGCCCCCCTCCTTGTTTAGATTCCTCACCTTGGTCTGCCCACGTTTACCAAGGGGAAGAATAAAAACAAAAAAGGACCTCTTCTCTTTATGCTTTACTGTGCAGAGGGACTCTTGCCCTAGGGCAGTCCCTTTGGCAAGGCAGATGTTTTGGACCACAACTCCCATAGTCCTTTGTCATTGGCAATACAGGCTTGGAATTCTGGGAGTTGTGGTCCAAAACACCTGGAGTGCTGAAGGTTCTCCACCACTGTCCTAGGATAATGGCTTTGTTTGTTTCTTTTGATATTGTGTTGATTTCTGTTTTTCTGCTTTCTGTTATAAACTTTTCAACACAGTATTAGCATTTTTCGTTAATGAAGTGCCGCCTGGTGGTAAAACTAGTCATTACACAACTCTGGAAAGTTATCTTTTTGTAGTTTCTCAACATCTGCTCAACCAAAGCATGCAGTTATGCTCCTGTTTATTTGTCTGTGATGTGTCATCAAGCCTTCAGGTATACAGGTACATTTACACACATTTGGAAACAGTTCGGCATGTGCTTCTGAATGAAGAGGCTGCAGCCTGCAAGGGGGAGGTGAGAGACAGAATATTCTACTAAAAATGGCCCCAAGCGTTAGGATCAGTATGCCAGTACAGTTGGGAGTGACTGGGTGCCACTCAGCATACAGACAAGAGACATGTTGTATGGGAAATAATAAAGAGATGACCTGCATAGGTGTTCTTGAGTGTCCTTTGCCTGTTCTGACTTAACGCTGCCCTTCCTTCTGCCTTAGATTATGATGATTGGAGTTGCTGATGTCACTTCCTTCTCACACCGCTGCTTTGTCCCTCCAAGGAGATGTCTTGTCTTTGTTCTGTAGAAAGGAAATGGATTGCCATGACTCCCACTTAACATAGCTCCTTAGTGAACAAACGTTTTATCTTCTTTAAAAGGGCATTGGACATATTTCTTTACCAAATGGAGCCCTCTGGCCAGGTAATCCTTCCAGCTTTCAAAGAGTATAATCCACAAGTTGACATTGCGCCTGTGTTCCAGTGTGTTTACACTCCAGCAAATATTACACATGTCTTGTTGGTCCTATTTTGCGGCAAAAACACAGTTGAGTTGGAAAGGGATAGGCCTCCTTCCCTTCAAACTTCAGTCTCAGTGAGCACATTTTTAGAGAAGAGGAATGACTGAGTATTCTGGGAGTCCAGAAGGTAGCTTTTCTATATTCATTATTGTTGTAATGTTCCATCAAGTCAACTTCAAAACGTCCCTCAAAGTATCATAGAACTACACACAACTAGACTTTCCTGTTACCTTTGGCATTGCTGTATGGCAGAAATATTCAACCGATTTATATACAGTCAGGAAACAGTGCACCATCATTCATGATTGCTTTCCACAACTGACCAAAAGATGTTACATACAGGATACCCAGACTCCCGGAAAACAGTCATGATTGAGGAGAACAGGTGTCACCCTTAATATGGTGGGGAGGGGAAAATGTGCTGACTTTCCCTTCAACCCAGCACACACTTTTTTTAAAGGTTTTCTGGCACATGGCCTCTTTGTTCTAGTTAAGGTTGGCCAGGTTTTTCCCCTTTTAATCTGAAAAACAAAACTGGAACATCTCATGGGTTAGAACTGCTTGTATATACATAATTGTAACGACTTCAGCCTCAGAGCACACCGGTGACAAGAAACACTGCAACAGAATTTCAGACTGTGGAGAGGATTCTTTCTCTCTCTGCTTATGAAATAGCGCTGAGTGATGCCTTTTCATGAAATTATACCGGTTCTTGAAAGATCTGGCACCTGGCGTCCTGGCTAGCAAGTAACAGCTTGACTTCAGATAATGTTATCAGGCACAGAGGTGATGTACCCAATTCACTGGGTGAACGTGTGATGTTGTTTGGAATGTAGGAGGACTTCTGAGCTGGAGGCGAATCCCCCAACACGATCAAGGAGAGGCTGCAACAAGTGTTACCTCCCCTAGAATATCCTGCTCCTTCCCATTCTCTTGGTTTCCCGCCATAAAGGATAAATGGGGGAGCCACACTTACCTCTATTAATAAGTGATTCTTCTGCAACATGCTGCCAGACGAAGAAATCAGTCCTCTTTGGGCTGTTTTGAAATGACTTTAGCCACACACCTGAGGAGTTTGAAGTCCCTCCACTCTTTTTTGTTTCTTCTGAAAACCTGGGGGTTTCTCCAGGAGACTGCGATCTCTGTCTTTAAGGGACATATTTGGGTTCCAGAGCCATGTTGGCACTCAGCACCTGGGTCTGCAAATAGAGGGAATGTACTCTGTGAGGAGGAGGAGGTAGAAACAGGGCATTTCTGCCCTGCCACTAGGTCAGCTGGAATGCCCATCTTCCATCATTATGCAGGACCAAGTGCCCTGTGAGAAGGAACCAAGAGGGTAGGAGAGAGCCAAGCAAAGGCACCATCTCATATACACGACTACTGAGTCAGCAGGGCAATCTGCTTCCACACAGCAGCCATGGCCCTACAGAGATGAACCTTGAGGGGCAAGCACTGGAGGACGCGACATGAGAGGAAGCTTCTGCAGCATCCTGCGCTCCATCACAGCTACGACTTTCTCCTTCCAGTCCTTCCTCCTGCTGCATTCAACTAAATGTCCTCCACATGTGAGATACAGCAGTTTAACCACTGCACCACCAAAGCTCCACTTAGAACTTCTACATTTATAATCTGGTTGCAGGGCACCTTATGTTTATTTGTCATGAGGTAAATCCAGTTTTGTTCAACTGAGCTTGAGCCTGTGAAAAAAAATTATCAGAATTCAGATTTCATCATTGTACACTATACCAACCATACACTCACGCATTGTATTGTCTCTAATGCTTTCTAAGACTACAAAGAGATTTATATCCCTAATTCTAACCATAGCTCACCCACATCAGCTTTGCGTTGGCTGGATTGAGACTTATAGTAGGACACCGGTATCCGCAGGAGATTGGTTCCATGCCTTCCCGTGGGTAATGAAAACCGTGGATAACAGAGAACACCTGCCCACCCACCCCAAGCTGCTGTTTCCTGACAGCAGCTTACTATATGACTGCTGTTTTGAGACAGTAGCTTGCTTTATAGCTGCTGTTTGTGACAGTAACTTGCTTTACAGATGGTATTGGTGACAATAGCTTGCTTTACAGCTGCTGTTTATAACAACAGCTTGCTTTACAGCTTGCTTTGAGACTGATCAATTATTTAATTTTTTCCTCTGCCAACCGTGGATAACTGAATCAGTGGATATGGGGGTCCTACTGTATTTTGTGTATTCACATCCATTTCTTTCCTACATTCTTAATTGAGACAGGGCCACAACCCACATTTTTGGTATTCAGGGTGAGTGCCATATGCACCCACATACTCCACCCTGAGGCATAGGCCAAGAGAAAGAACATTTAGGCTTTCCAAAAATGGAGAGGGGAGAGAAAATAAGGCCAGGGGGTGTTCCATTTATTTTCCTAAGCACCACCAGTAGATTCACTACTAGATTTTGGCACCCTCCAAATTTTGATGGTCTGAGGTACCACCCCTGTTGTCTTACATGAATGTCCCTCAACTGAGGACTTTCACAGCCTTCCTGGCTTCGGCCAGAAACTAGCTAGGTGCAATCAACACAGCGGCGGAGTGAAACCCTTAAATTCTCTGTTCATACTGTATTTATAATTACACCGATATGGAAAATCTTATCAATCAAGTGGCTTTTACTGACCACCAGAACACAGGCTTTAAACAGGAGACCAATAAAAGACCAGAATAGAAATTACAAAGTCCATAATTGTGCATAGAAAGCTGACTGTCTCATTTTGATTCTGATGGCAAAACGTACTTAAGAACATAAGAACATAAGAAAAGCCATGCTGGATCAGGCCATTGGCCCATCTAGTCCAGCTTCCTGTATCTCACAGTGGCCCCACCAGATGCCTCTGGGAGCACACAAGACTAGATATCTGTCTCCTGATACCACTCCCCTGCATCTGGCCCTTGAAGTACCCCGGTTTTAAGCCTGCAGATTACACATCTCCATCATGGTTTGTAGCCCGTGATGGACTTTTCCTCCAGGAATCTGTCCAATCCCCTTTTGAAGGCATCTAGGCCAGATCCCATCACCACCACCTGTGGTAGGGAATTCCACAGACTAACAACATGCTGGGTGAAAAAATATTTTCTTTTGTCTGTTCTTACTCTCACAGCCCTCAATTTGAGTGGATGTCCCCTAGTTCTGGTATTTTATGAGAGGGAGAAGAGCTTCCCTCTATCCACTTTACTCATCCCTGCATTATTTTGTACGTCTCAATCATATCCCCCCTCAGGCGCCTTTTTTTTACTTAGTCATTAAAGTGCCAAGACAGTGACACCAGACATTAATTTAACAGCTTATTTTTTCCTCAAGAGAATGCCAAGACCAGGGGTGTATCTGGGGGTGGGGCAGAAGAGTACATCTCCCCTGGGGTGCAGCAATCTGGGGGCGCCTGGAGGGGGAGCAGGAGGAGGAAGCCGTATACCCTCCCACCGCCCGGCAGTCCTCCTTTCCCCTAAGGCTTGGAGACGGCACCCGCTAAGGCTCTGCTGCTGCTCACGCAGCAAAGCAGGCAGGCAACCAGGATGCGCCTGTCTCCCTGTCGGCACAGGCACCCACCCCACACCCATAGGGTTCTGCCCCTGTTGATGATGGGTGGGTGTGATGTGGGGTGGGCAGCAGGAAGGGCGCAGAAAACGAACTTTGTCCCCAGGCGCTCCAAATCCTGGCTACACCTCTGGCCAAGACAGCACAGTATTTACCCCTGCTGACCAAATTTCTCTAGGTGAGAGGCAGTTCTGAGATGGAAATGTTTTAATACAGTAGGAACCAATCTTTCAGAGATCAAGATTAAAAAGGGTATGAAGGGTAAAGCTACCCTTGAGCACCGATATAGACACAATTCCAAGTACTGTAACTCGTAGCTAAATTCAGTTTGTTGAGGATCCTCTCAAAGGTGTGAAGGCCATTAACAGGATTTGCTATACATTCTTCCTGTATCAGAATCTATCCACAGAATCAAACCATTGGGCTTTTCCAGAATAGGGAGAGTAGGGAGTAGGTGTGTTGTTCATACTTGCGTAACACAGACTTGTCTGTGCTAAATTAACTTTCTCCCACATCTAATATTGGGGGGGGGGGACAACCTTCTTATTTAGATTGGCAGGGATGGAGAGGTGCTTTCAAAGCTGACATTCCTAAATAATGTCATCAGACTTGAAGACATAAACAAATTAATTACAACCAATGAGAGCACTTGCCTGCTGTGTTCTCAAAAATAGCAGCAGGGCTATTGGGCAAATCAAAGGCACGGCAGAAGAGTCATAACTTGTTTCTTTTCAGGTGTAGCACAGGCAGATGTATTGTCAGGGTGTGTCATCCAAATAAAATAAAATTATAAAGACTTGGCTAAGGGCTGCCAACCGTTGAGAAAATCTCTCTTGGCTTTCAAACAATATGAGCCAGTGGGAGGATTTTTTTAAAAAAAATCAGCTATTTCCAAACAAAGATAAGATTAGAGATTGGTTCCTCTAATACAGGGGTGCCCAAACTTTTTGTAAGGAGGGCCAGATTTGGTGGCTGAGAATGTGTCAGGGGCCGGTTGTTCCCCAACCCTGCCACCCCACTGCAAGCCCCACCCACTTTCTTTAAAAAAACATGGGGTGAAGGAGGGGGGGAGGGACAGGCCAGCCAGCTGCGGGCCACTCAGAATGGCCTGACGGGCCGGATTTGGGCCCCGGGCCGGACTTTGGGCAGGCCTGCTCTAATAGATGAGTTGTCAACTTATTCCTTTGCATAAACAAACAGCAACCTATTGTTTCATTTAAGCCCCAGGTTCCACTCTGCCTTATGTCCCAGTTTCTTGTCCAAGTTTACTTATCCCTGATCCTCATTACCTTGCTTTTTGTGAAACAGATGCTGGAGGAGAAAAGTTAGGTTCTAAAGAATGTTTTTATGTTTTGGAGCTGGGCCTCTACTTCTGCTTTGTAAATAACCTCTGGAGCAAGTTACTTTGGTTTTGGTCATGTTCTGCAACTGGCAAGCCTATCAAATGAGAGATGATTTATGGTGTAGTTTCAAATGACCACTGTCTCTAAATGGCTAAGGCCCTTTGGATTTAGAACCAAATGGACCAGGGGAGATAAGACAGTCTCCTCAAATCTGATCACCTTCCATGGACAAGATTGAAATGAACTTTTCCCCTTTGTGAAAGTTTGATTACAATGATGCTAACAATAACTCCAGAAAACTGTGCCTCCTTGCCTTCTAAATTAAAGAACAACAACACCAATAGATCTTTTCATATCTGAATTCAACATCAATCAAGGGCAGATCGTTTGGAACATGATTTCCTTATTTGAACTGCTGTATTGTTCAGTGGTTTAGGCATCCAGCTGTGGAGCCGGAGGCTGGGGGTTCAAATCCCACCCCACCCCCATAGTGCCTTCTTGACAGGAGGTGGAGGCGATGATCCATAGGCTCCCATCCGGCTCTGCAGTTCAAAGGTTATTATTGATAAACACAATGTTATGTGTCCATAGATTACCATAAACACCATGTTATGCTCGCACATGGAAGATAGAAGTTGAGCAGTTATTTTTTAAGAACAGCAATTTAATAGCAAAGAGCATCCTTGTGCCATTGCTCATTTACGGGAAGTTCTGGTTTGCAATCCCATCTACTACTCTTATAAGGGCGCTTTTACATGACCCCTAAAATCTGAGACAAAGGGCTCCCAGATCCGGAGCTTAAAATGTTTTCCCACCAGCTCCAGACTTTAAAAAAAATTAAGTACAACCACACACTTTTCAAGTACCTGGCCTCCAGGAGGTTAAAGAAATCTTCTGATGCAGGTTGTAAAGCTGTGAATGCTGGGCTCCCTCGCCTTCTGTTTGTTTTTTTGTCCCTGCCGCCCCTTTAAGAGACAGGAATCCCTACGGGGCTGCCCGGGGCTGCTTCCACCAGCAGACGGAGGTGAGCCTGCATTTTTCTCCCTTTTTTCTCCCTCCCCTCACAAAGACAGGAACAATGGAGTGCGGAGGGGTGGGAACAAAGGAAGAGCTACAAACCCCCACAATCTCTGGTCAGAATTTAAGTTGCCACTGGATTTTAGAGATCGTGTAAAAGCGCCCTAAGTGATTTTCTAGCTCTACAATCCAGATAAATTTCAGTATGTATATATTAAGTCAAATAAAACTCCCAATATATAGTGCCCGGCTGTTAATAATAAAGTACCAAAAAAAAAACATGGGGAAGACAACAAGGGTGTGGAAAAACCGAAATGCAACAAAAAAAAATGAACCACAAGTTCAACCATATCTTAAACGGCACATCCCAAAAGAGGCCACGGAAGCACTGGAGGGAAGCAGCAGAGCGGAGCCACTGTTTAGCGCCAAACTGTAACAAAAACAAGGTAGCCTGCAAGTACTAAAAAGAAGAAGGCAAAAGCAAGATGGTAGGAGGGAATGGGGAAAATAAGTTGTGGGAAAAGAGAAAAATGAAGGGAGGGGAGGAGAAGGGGGGAGGAGATAGCATAACATGGGTCCTATGTGCGGAAGATGGCTATTGGAAACTCGTCCAACATCAAAGTTCTAACAGTCTCTGCAATCTTCCACCAGCAAGTAAGGAAAAGACAAAACAAGAGGCGGGAAAAAGAAACAGTGATGGTAAAGCTCTTGTTAGCAGAAGCCCTGGGCACCTGCGGCTGAGTGGTTTCAACAAGACCTAAATGAAATTAGGTTCTGTTGATCTCAATTACATTTAATCCCAGTTAAGTATGCTTATCTTGCATCCTGAGTGGTTCAGTAAATGTGCCAACCGTTTATTTGATTCCCATTGCCCCTAATGGCCAGAGCTTTATCTGTGAACTCCGGCCGAGACAACGCAGAGCATGTCCGCAAAAGGAAATCCCAGTGACGTCTGTTCTACAGCAACTCTCTGACCTGCCACGAGAGGCCACTGTAGCAGCAGCGAACAAGTACAGCTGGAAATCACATCAAATACATCCTCCTCCTTTTTGAACTGCAGAGCTGGAAGCGACTCTATGGACCCTCCAGACAGGCAGGCCCTGACAAGGAGGCCCAGTTAGAGAATGAAACTCCCAGTCACTCTTGGCTCCACACCCCAAGTACCTAAACTGCTGACATAAAATGTGTGTGTGACGCGGGACATGTTTTTCATTATATTACCGTACTTTCACTGCCACCCTGTGACATATCTCAGGCTGACAGAGGGGAAATCTGTCCGTCAGACTAGGAAAGACTAGAACAAACGAATCGGACTGTACATACAATATGTGGCCAAGCATGCATCTATTATTAATGGGAATGAGAGTCTCTTGTTATTTTTGCTCAAACCCCAAACCATTCACATTTGTTAATGTTATTACTTTTCCCATTCACTTTTTTGTTGAACTTCAGTATTGTATTATTTCAAAAGTCAGAAACATTGATGATAATCAACAGTGACTGGGAAATACAATGAGCATCCTAGCTTGCTATGTGCCGCCAAGTTGGAACTGGCTTATAGCCTCTCTAACAGGGCTTTCAAGGGAAGTGAGACACTTAGGGCCTGGTTCTACTAATTTCACACCTGCAGTGAGTTTCCTTGGCTGACCAGGGACCTGAACCCAGGGTCCTGAGTCCTCATCCGTCACTCTGTCCATTACACCATACTGTAGGTATACCTTAGGAAAGCAGAATTTGCCTGTCACTTCACTCATGAGTTGAAATAATAATTGTAACTTACTCCTTGCTATAGGCAACCTTCCAGCTTCTCTTCCTTCCTTCCTTCTTTGTTCTTTGCAGTTTGCTCTGATGAGGACTCTGAACTTCTAAAATCAGTAACTTGCAATCCAACTCCATGCATGTTGACTTAGACATAAGTCCAAGTGAATTAATAATTATATGTTGTCATGTCAATCCGAACTTCTGGTGGCCTTTCCCAGGTCTAAGTACAGTGCTGTATAAGGTATCAGGAGTGGCTTACCAGTTATATCTTTGAATGGTACTTTTGGACTGCACACTTTGCTCAAATCCACACAATATGGTTGTTCTCCTAGGAGGCACCATTCAGAAATGAACTCCAACACACTGAGCTATCCAGCCTGCTCCACTGAATGACATTGGCCTGAAGCCTATGACAGACACACAGACAGACAGACAGAACAGACCCATTGAATCAACTGCAGAATGGCGAGTTAACCCTTACATAAATCTATTTGCATCAGTGGGTCTGCTCTACCTGAGACTACCAAGTGGTTTTAGGCCACAATACTTATCCCAAGGTTAAGTATAGATGATATATAATAAATCTGAACTGTGGGTTATTATAGAGAGATATTCTTTATATCAGATTGTACACTTGAGAGAGGAAGTCAACCTCGCTGCAGGAGTTTGTACAGGAGTGGGCGACACAAACCAGAAAATAAAGCTCCTCAATCAAGGAAGACTCGAAGTCCAGGCTTCATTAATTTTATTCTTCTGAATAAGGAATGCTCAGGATTGTAATTTTATATAATGTGCACTTGAAAGTTAAGTACTGTACAACTGAGTTTAATGATGCTTAAAAATCATTAAGATTAAACTGGGAATGTTTGTAGGCAGCAGGAAAATACAAGATGGATCGATTCAATAAAGGAAACCACACCTTTGAGTTTGCAAGGCCTCTACTAGCCTATTAACTAACAACAGAACCTTCTGGAGGACACTAATTCATTGGCTCCGCATAAATTCAAAGTCATCTGAAGTTCCAAGTAGTATATAGAATTTCAGTTCTAGTTTTATGGAAGATCTACTGTACTACAATTCAAGTTAAGTATCAATATATTCCTTCATAATGATACCCAGTGGATTGTAGTGGATAGAGCAATCCACCAGGACTCTGAAGACCAGGGTTCAAATACCTGTTCAGCCATGGGAACTCACTGGGGAAAGAGAACTGGTGAAACCACTCCTTAAATATCTCACATACCTTGGGAGCTGTGTTAGGGTTGCTATAAGTTGGTTCTGACTTGATGGCACAACAACAAATACTCGTTATTCATATTAAGATTCTGCCTTTTCTTCAAAGAGGTCTAGGTAGCATACAGTACATTGCTTTCCTCTGAGCTGTGAGGCAGGACTTGTGTGTGTGGTTTGTGTGTGTGTGTGTGTGAGAGAGAGAGAGACAGACAGACAGACACAGAGAGAAATTGTGTAACTTTTGTGGCTATGTGAGACTTGAACCTGGACTTTTGATTCTAGTACAACACTCTTAAGCATGACTTTGCCATTGTTAGTACTGTCAAGTGCTTCCAATTACTGCTGAGTCTGAGGGACACACACACAGACACACACACACACACACACACACACACACACACACACACACACACA
>JAHTLZ010003526.1:63821190-63864982 GCA_023846285.1 Phrynocephalus versicolor
ACACACACACACACACACACACACACACACACACACACACACACACAACCAGTGAGTTCCGCCCAAGGGATTTGAATCCAGGACCTCTGTGTCTTTGTCTGACATTTTATCCACTGGCCTAGATTGCAGGCCCCCAAATACTACTACAATGAGTAGAAAGCAAGGGAGGTAAATAAAAATATGATCCGATAATACTGTGGCATTTGGTCAGTGGAGCCCGGTGGTGGGTCCCGTGAAAACCTCTTGAGAGGTTAAGAGGCGAGAGGAATCAGCGCTAATCAACCTGGCCTGAGGCGTCAGACCACCAGAGGGCGCTGCCTATCAGCAGAGATAAGAAAAGCGGAGTTTCTGGGAGGCTGGTGTCTTCCCCGCCGCCCGCAAGCCACGCCGTTCCCCTTCACCTCGCCGGACCCGCCTCTCCCTACCCCCCACCCCACACTCCCGTCTGCGCTTCCCTCGCAGGTTGTTGCTGCCGCTGCGGCTGCCCAGTGCAAGTGAGGCAGGAAACTCCGCCTCGGGCACTGAGCGCAGCCTCCCGGTCTCTAGGGGGGGTGGAGTGGGGGAACTCGGCTTTAGCTACCCATCTGTGGTCTCCATAGGGATTTTTTTTTTTTTACAACCGGCACCTTGCAGTCATTTTGTGTGTGTGTATGGGATAACAATACATGAAAGAAAGAGGAAAGGAGCGGGGCGGGGGAAAGTGAGTGAGAGAGAGAGAGAGAGAGAGAGAGACCGAAGAGCAGCCGCAGGAAATCAGCCTGGAAAAATAAAATAAAAACTTTCGCCGCCGCCGCCGCCGCCGCCGCCGGGTTGCTTGGCGGAGCGCGCACGTGTCGCCCTGCTCCTGGCCGGAGGGGGGAAACAAGGGGAAGCGAAACTTTTCCGCCCGCGACGCGCTTGGCAAGGCGGTGGCGCAACGGGTAGCGCCGATTTTCCCCGAGGATTTGGCGCGCCGGGAAAAGAGAGAGAGAGAGAGAGAGAGAGACTCCCCAACGAGTTCCCGATCCGTTGCTGAGCTGAACTGGGATTGCGATTGCCCTCGCACCATCCGGGCTCGCACTCGGGAGGGAAGAGAAGAGGCGGCAGAGGAGGAGAACGAAAGCAAGGAAAAAAGACGGGCTGCCTAGCAGGATTACGGGGAGCGTGGATCTCCAAAAACAAATCTTAAACTTGCGGAGGGCGGTGCGGAGGATCTAGGCGAGGCCGAAGGGGGCAGCTCCCCCCCTCGTTGCCCGGAGTTTTGGGGCGTCCGGCTCGGAGCCGGTGCAGCGACGGGACGAACCGAGAAGCGGAGGCGGAGGAGGGACGCGATGGCGAGCAGGACAAGGTCCGCTTGGTGGAGCTGCGCGCGGCGGGGAAGCCGCCACCCGGGCTGAGGAGTCGCCTCCAAAGGCGAGCGGCAGGTTCCCGGCGGAGCAGGATTGGGTTGCGGCGCGGAGCCATTTTGGAAAGAAAAAAAAAATAAGGAAAGGGGGCAAACCAAAAAACTTTTTTCCCCTCCGGCGGGAGAAAGTTTACTTTTCCTGGCTCCCGGCGGGGTCCTCTTTTTCCTGTGCGGTTCGTGCCCATCGGAGGGGCGAGGACGGGGCGCCCGGTCCCTGGCGGCGCGGCGGCTCATGGACGAAGCCGGATGAGCCGTTCGGCGGGGTGGATGGATTGTGTCGCCCTTGGGCCGCCCTCCCTGCCTGGTGGTAAACCTCGGAGATGCTGCTCCGCTTGCCGGGGGCCGCCTGGCTGTCGTGGCTGGCGGCGCTGCTGCTGCTGCTGGTGGTGCCCGCCGGCGGCTGGGAGCTGCACCTCGACGCCGGCGGCGGCGAGCCTGGCGAGGACGTGTTGCTGCTGGACCTGGCGCTGGGGCCGGCGTGGCTGTGCTCCCTGGACGAGGCGCGGACGCCCGGGACGCTGAGGGACGCCGTGGAGGTGACGCCTGGAGGCCTCCTGAGGAGAACCCAGACGCCCGTGGCGTGCGAGGGCTTGGCGCGCAACCCGCTGCCGCTCCATCTGCGGATGGTGCCCTCCGAGGGCGGCGGCGGCGGCGGCTTCGTCTCACTTCGCCTGCCGGTTTACCTGCACGGCCCGGGCTGCCCCAGCGCTTCCCGCCAAGGGAAGCCTTTTCCTCGCCTTTCGAGCTCCCTCGGCCTTTCCCTGAGGGAGCGCTTGCCCTCCATGCTCTGTTTCCCCATTTCCCTGAAGAAGCCCGTGCCTCCTCCCGAGCTGAGGGAGGTGAAGGGGGAGCCAGTGCTCCTTGCCCTCCTGACCTTGACCAGCTTTCCTGGGTGCAGTTGCCCCAACGGGCTCCCCTTGGACTGCGGAGGCCTGGAGGGACGGTGGGGAAGAAGAGTGGGCTGCCAGCGATTTTCAGCAACCAGCTCCTTGCAGCTTCTTTGTCCCTTGAGGAAGGCTGAAGGGGACATTGTCATTGAGCTGGGCAGTCCCGGCCTTGCAGGCATGCAGCAGGTGGCAGATGGAGAAGGGAGGCCAAGCAGGGCGGAAGAGAGGATGGACAGGGAAGGAGCTTCCCAGCTGACCTGGCCTGGGAGGAAAGGAGAAGGGGATTCTTGGCATCAAGGGGCCCGGAGGATGAGGAGCGTGAACAACCCACCTCAGTTCAAGCTGCCAAATTACCAAGTGTCAATTGCGGAGAATCAGCCTGCGGGCACGACCGTGATCACCTTAGAAGCTCACGACCCAGACGAGGGAGAGGCCGGCCGGTTGACCTATTCCATGGAAGCTTTCTTTGACAAGCGTTCCAATGATTATTTCTCCATCAGTTCTGAGACCGGGGTTGTGGTCACCACCCGTAGCCTGGACCGAGAGACCAAGGATACTCATGTGCTCCAAGTGATAGCCACAGACCACGGCGCCCCGCGACATCGGTCAGCAATCACCTTTCTGACGGTGACCGTGAGTGACACCAATGACCATGGCCCAGTGTTTGAACAGCCAGAGTACCGGGAGAACATTAGAGAAAACCTTGAGGTGGGTTACGAGGTGCTGACGATTCGTGCCACGGACGAGGATGCCCCAGACAATGCCAACTTGCTCTATCGTATCCTTGATGCAGGCGCTGGAGAAGGAGTGTTTGAGATTGACCCCCATTCTGGCATTGTGAAGACTTGCGCCCCTGTAGACCGAGAAGACGTTTCAGAATACCACCTTACAGTGGAAGCTAATGATCAAGGTAGAGACCCAGGACCTCGAAGTGCCACGGTCACGGTGCATATCACGGTTGAAGACGAGAACGACAATGCCCCACAGTTCAGTGAGAAACGCTATGTGGTCCAGATCCCTGAAGATGCCCCAGTAAACAGCCAGGTCCTCCAGGTTCAAGCCACTGACCAAGACCGGGGCAGCAATGCCCAGGTCCACTACAGCATTGTGAGCGGGAATCTAAAAGGCCAGTTTTACATCCACTCTTTCTCTGGTTCTATTGACCTGATCAATCCCTTGGACTATGAAACGATTCGAGAGTATACTCTGAGGATCAAGGCCCAGGATGGGGGAAGACCTCCACAAATCAACTCTAGTGGGATGGTATCCATCCAAGTGTTAGATGTCAATGATAATGCCCCCATTTTTGTCAGCACTCCCTTTCAAGCCACCGTGCTGGAAAATGTCCCTGTAGGCTATTCGGTGTTGCACATCCAGGCAGTGGATGCTGACTCAGGGGATAATGCCCGCTTGGAATACAGGTTGATTGAGCTATCCCATGCTCCTGCTCTGATGTCCACAAGCGGGGAGATGGGTTTCCCGTTCCAGATCAATAATAGTACTGGTTGGATTACAGTGTCAGCTGAGCTTGACAGGGAGACAGTGGAGAATTACCACTTTGGGGTGGAAGCCAGGGACCATGGGGTGCCTGTCATGACTTCTTCAGCCAGTGTGTCTATCACCGTCCTTGATGTCAATGATAACAGCCCTACCTTCACTGAAAAAGTGTATCAGCTCAGGCTTAACGAAGATGCAGCCGTGGGCAGCAGCGTCTTGACCCTGACTGCAGTGGACAAGGACATCAACAGTGTGGTGACCTACCAGATCACTAGCGGCAACACAAGGAACCGCTTTTCTATCACCAGCCAGAGTGCAGGTGGGCTGATTACATTGGCTTTGCCCTTGGATTACAAGCAAGAGAGGCAGTACGTGTTGACAGTCACTGCTTCAGATGGAACTCTGTTTGACACGGTCCAAGTCTTCATTAATGTCACAGATGCCAACACACACCGGCCAGTTTTCCAGAGCTCCCATTATACGGTGAGTGTCAGTGAAGACAAGCCCATTGGGACATCCATTGTAACTATTGTTGCCACTGATGAGGATACTGGAGAAAATGCTAGGATCACTTACATCATGGAGGACAACATCCCCCAGTTCCGCATTGACCCAGACACAGGCACAATCACAACTTGGATGGAGCTGGACTATGAGGATCAGGCCTCTTACACTTTGGCCATCACAGCCCAAGACAATGGGATCCCTCAGAAATCTGACACCACCTATGTGGAGATCCTCATTTTGGATGCCAATGACAACGCTCCCCGTTTCCTTCGTGACCGCTATCAGGGTGCCGTCTTTGAAGATGTTCCCCTCTCCACTAGTGTCTTGCAGGTGTCTGCCATGGACCGTGATTCAGGGCCCAACGGCCGCCTCCTTTATACCTTCCAGGGTGGTGATGATGGTGATGGAGACTTTTACATTGAGGCCACATCGGGGGTGATACGGACGCTGCGCAAGCTGGACCGAGAGAATGTGGCTGTCTACACCCTGCGGGCTTTTGCTGTGGATCGGGGCAGCCCGCCTCTTAAAGCCTCTGTGGAGATCCAGGTCACGGTGTTGGATATCAATGATAACCCACCTGTGTTTGAACAAGATGAATTCGACATCTATGTGGAGGAAAACAGCCCTGTTGGTTCCATTGTCGCCCGGATCAGTGCTGTAGACCCCGATGAAGGAACTAACGCACAGATCATGTATCAGATTGTGGAAGGCAACATCCCTGAGGTCTTCCAGCTTGACCTTCTTAATGGCGATCTCACAGCCCTGATGGATCTGGATTACGAGAGCCAGACTGAGTATGTAATTGTAGTGCAAGCTACTTCGGCCCCTCTCGTGAGCCGAGCTACTGTACACATACGCTTACGGGATCAGAATGATAACCCTCCTGTCTTACAAGACTTCCAGATCCTTTTCAACAATTATGTCACCAACAAGTCTAACAGCTTCCCCTCAGGAGTGATCGGAAAGATTCCTGCCCATGATCCTGATATATCTGACCAACTTGACTACACCTTTGTCCAAGGCAATGAGTTAAACCTGTTGCTTTTGGACTCTGCTACTGGAGAACTGAAGCTCAGCAGAGATCTGGACAACAACAGGCCCCTGGAGGCCATCATGAAAGTCTCTGTTTCAGGTAAGGAAGTATTTTTGTTTTCATTCCTTGTCAGATAATGGTGGGTGAAGATTTATTCTCTTCACCCTAAGATGTTGGCATAGGCAAATGTGAATTTTGTTTCTTAGTTTCTTGTAGTGGTCGCATGGGAGGGCAGAGAACAGCTACAGAAACTTGCACGGTCTTGTGGTTTGTTTTCACATGAACTTCATGGTAGAAGAGTAACCAGTCACTTTGTGTTCCAGTGAAGTGTTGCTGCAGGCTTGGGTTATTTAGTTGTTGAAGATTTCTTATGGTTGATAAGGGACTGATGTTCCTTTTTCAGAGCTGGCCACAGTTTTCATTGGCACATGTTTAAGGTCTTATCCAAAGTACAGTTACGTTAGTACCAATGACTAAGGGCAGTAATTTATAGGAGGAGGTGAGGTTTTCCCAGAAGTAGGTAAGTCCTTGTACTGGGAAACTTCTTACAAAGACGTGTAGATCCCTGTACTTTAGTGGGGTATATGCTGGAGCAGATGTGGTTTTTACACTGTAGAGTTACAGTGGGGTATAGGAGATCTGCAAAATATGTCCCATCTAATAATTCTCTTTCATTATGTTCCAAATGTGCAAATATGAATAGAGGTGCTTATTAGTAGTGGGGGCGGGGAGGCGGGAAGACGCAAGACTTGACAGAATAATTCCTACCATTGGCACATCTGTTGCTATTATTTCCAGACCAGACACATCTTAGTAAGAGGATAACACTTCAAGGCCAAATTCCATGGCATCCTGTTTGATGATTAACACAGCAGATTTTGCTTAGCCAAAGTGAATCTAAATGCATTTGCTATATTAATGAGGATTAGGCTGATGCTACTGTTGGAGGAAAAATGCGCCACTTGGTTTCAAGTTGAGAAAAAAAAAAGAAGATTGTTCACATTCCCACTTAAACAAGTCCCCAGAAACGTTCAGAGACAATGTTTGATAAACAAAATGCTAGAGGAGGAGTAGTGTTGATACGTTGTATCAGAAAAGGAATGATAGTGCATAAGGACATTACATTTTCTAAGGGCATGAAGAGACAAATCCATTTGTAACAAAGTTAAGTGCATATTTGTCTTGCTTTCGTGTTCTTTTAATATTCTCCCATGTTGAAGTCAAATGAACATCAAAGCATTTCACTTTGTCTGGGCAGTATTCCCTAATACTGGCATTGGATTTTTACAAGCAAGACCTAATTCATCAGTTGGGTATAATTCTAAGGTGTTTTAGCAGTGTATAGGTTGAGAACATGAATTTAAATCCATTGTCAGGATCTGGCAAAATTGGGTTCGAATGTTGTTCCATGTTTCTTAAAGTAACGAAATGCCCCGAGTGGTCAAGAATGACCCAGAATTAGAAAATGTATTCTCATTTTAATCTCAGTAGAAGTGGCTGGCAGGTTCCTGAGACAAATGTTTACTGCCTTCAATGTCCTGCCTATGAATTTTCCATAAACTCCTAGCTGGCTACTTCAGGGAAAATTAATCTTTAATCTAATTCATAGGCTTCTAAATTACCAGATATTACTAAATAAATAAAGTATGTGTACTTAAGGTTAGTGAACATGTGCTGTTGCACTTAGGTCCTGCACACTTCCAAGAGGTGCTTGTACCCTGTGGGAACATAATTCTGTGCTTGATATGTTTTTGCTCTGACTTGCAGGGCTGTCCTTATGTTCTTTACTTTATTTTAAGGATAGATGGTGTGTCTTCCTATGGTTCCTGTTTTGATGACAGACTTACAGTTTGTAAGTTTTTACAGATGCTTCATTTCATAGCTCAGTATATTGAACAACCCGTCAAACAGCTCCTAGAAAATAATTTCCATTTTGTCCTGGCCTTTCTTCTACATTGTGGAGTTATTCTTCATCATTGCAGCTTGTAACTGTGATAGTAGGTACTGGTAGCTTTTTGCAGGCTTCTTCAGCTGTCTTTTCATTGCATGCTTCCTGAGCAGCTCCTGCTCTTCTTGACCTTTTGAGATGCATCCTGAACAGGTAGTTTCCTCACTTTTGCAGGGAATTGCTTTGGTATCAAAACTAACATTTAAGGAAATGCTGCTTTGTACTGAGACGCTTGTCCAATTAGTCTCCTATCCTCTCCCCATTAGGAGACTGCACTGTGCTGAGATTGGCCACCCTGAGAACCATTAGAAAGAAGTGTGCTGCATCATATTTGCAGGACTAGTGAAAGTTGTGCTAATATCCGTAACTGAGATTATTGCTGTGTTCCCTTTGACAACTGACTTCGATTTCATGCAGATTTCATGCAGAACTTCAGAAGTTGGTAATTGTGGTTAGCATGTAATTATTACGTTCACTTCTCTTTAAAAGTTTCCCAGAGAAAATGCATGAGTTGCTTGGCTCTTTGGGCTTGTAAGGGCTTGCATTTTGGGTAACACAGATGGTCACCAAATGGTATCAACAGTTAGAGAGTAGTAGCTCCTTATCTCATGTCAGCAAAAAAGAACATGTCATGAAACAAACCCTAGACATTGCTATGTAATGTTTAAGACACAGTCTTAAAATTAACTGCTTGTTTTTGGTTTTTGTTTAGTTATAATATTTTACCCCACCTCTCTCCTTGAAAAGGAACAGAAGGCAGCTTATAACATAGTAGTCTGTGTTTAATAATTCTGCAGAATCAAACTGAAAAAGAATAAGGGCGTGATTACATAGCAGAGTTTATTGCCAGCCTATATCATATCTGAAATCACAATCAGTGCTCACACAGAGGCTACAGATAGAATCAGGAGCTCACCATTTATGTTTGTTTGTAATGAGTTGCTTAATGGCCCACAGTCCCCCTTTCCTTCCTTCCCCTGGTCCTGCCTCTGCCGACCCTTTCGGGTCTGCAACAGAATGGTTAAAAATCAATGTTATGTTTTGTTTTGGCATGTTGTTGTCGTTTGTGTGTTTTGTTTTTGAAACATTAAATTGATTTAAATCATGAATTTAAATTTTCAAAAATTAAAAATTAAAAATTAAAAAAAATCATTTTTAAAAATTTTAAATTGTCAAATTTAAAACAAATTCACCCTGGTTTGCTGTGAAGCTACAGTACTTTCTTGTTTGCTTTATTGTAAATCACTCAGAGTAACATTAAGTCTAAATGGTGCAATATAAATATCTAACAAACAAACTTTCAGACCATTACATTCTTTCACAAAGGTGAGGTAATTTTTGCATGCAGTACTTGAAAATTAGGGAAAGGGGCAATGGATGGATGGTGGGAAGTGGTGGACTTGTATGGAATCATTCTGAGTTGAGAATCAGGGCGTATTTCCCGAAATTATTGTTCAAATTATTGATGTTCTGTGTTCTGAGACTGTGAAGTACCTTTCCATGTTATTTTTCTACTAAGATGTTTTTCACACTCTAATAGTAATCATGCTTAAAAATTAATTTAATGGCTGTAATGATGTGATGGTTCTGTTTTCCATTAAATAGATGTGAATAGATTATGTTGATGTATATCGCTAAAGAAAAGAAAAGCAAAGTGTTCTGCTAACAACCCTATATTGCTTAAACTTAAAGCACTTTCTGGGTGATTTACATGTAATTATGCAGGCTACACATTCCCCCTACCCCCAGCTAGGCAGGTACTCATTTTACCAACCTCAGAAGGATGGACGGCTCAGTCAGCCTTGAGCCAGTTACCTTGAATTGAACCTCAGGTCATGAGCCGAGTTATGACTGCAGTATAGCAGTTTAACCACTGTGCCATGAGGCACTATTTAAGTAAGCTAAAACACTAATGGCCAAAAACAGAAAATCCCAGAAATACATATTATTTTCTTAAAAAATGGCACCTTAGAGATCGTTATGTTTCAATATCAGTGCTCACAGATCATGTCAGTTTCCTTATTGATCAATAAAAACTTGAAAAGAGCGATAGATGGAACATTTACCAAACTTTCAACTTAGTTGCTATGTATGACACTTTGCATAAGGCAAAATACAGTACATCTAAAAGATGCCCATATAACTTGAAATCTACTCTTTGCTTTATTGACTTTATTTTATAATCTGGAAAGTGCAAGCAGCATAATATGTATGGGAATGGTTATGTATGCTCCACCTTATATAATTAAGTTGATATTTTACTGCCAGTCTTCTGTAATGTTCTAAGAGAAGGGTGTAATTCCATTTTCATTATATCTATGCATATGATTAAGCTAAGTTTTTATTTTATATAGAGAGCATTTGCTGACTTCTCTAGTATTTCATAGCTCTCCTAGAAGTAATTTTGCTTTCATAGTTGGGGTGAACACAGCAAAATGTGTCCTTGCTTTTAGGAGGCTGTTCCAGCAGTGGGAACAATTGATTGGACAGTAGTCTTTGTCCAAATGAAACTGTGTCTTAAACTGATATACTGGTAGAATGACTAGAAAAAAGCAGTCCCCACATCAGGGAGAGCAGGGAGTCTTAGTACAGCATCCTCTGTATGGGACCATTTTCTTTTCATGATGGGGCTTTAGTTAATTGTTTGCACCTTGCATACCACATAAACTTAATTGGCAGCTTTACCGATAATGGGACCTACATGTTACCTGGTACTTTGACTGCAAGACAGCACAAGTGCCATGTGCTTGGATTAAACATGATGAATAATTCACAATGTGGCTTACCGGTTCTTGGCCTCTAGAGACAGAGGAAAACAATTGATCTTGTGGCTCACCAAAAGGAACCTGTACGTCTTCTTCCGGAAGAAAACAGAGCATTTATGGAACGGTTTCAAATGCTTGGGTTTTGATTCTTTGTATTCGGAATTAAAGGATCATAAGCAGGCAGAATTGGAAAGATTTCTCTGCCTTGAACCTGTAGAGGCAGTATGAGCACAGGAACCAGTTTAATAGCAGCAGCTTTTTGGATTGTCTTGTAATGAGGTAGTATGTTAAATCCTAAGCGGTTAGTTCAGCTACCGTCCTCCATAGGAAGGAACTACTGTACAGTCATTTGGGGGGCATCAGAACATTGGAAACAGTACTGGTGGTGACCGTGGTTGGTATTTCAAAGTACTGTATGAGAAATGTTCAAGAAGTGAACTCGACCCACACCCAGTGAGCTTCCATTGCCGAGTGGGGATGTGAATTAATTAGTTTGCTGAGTCCTAGTCTGACACTCTTGACAGTGCATCATACTGGCAATCCAGTGACCATTCTAGTGTCTCCAAAACTGGCCAGTGTAGATACCAGGCAGTGTCGTGCTACTGTGGGGATTTGAAAATGGGCAGCACCTCACAAGGATGATGCACAGATGTCTCAGGGACTCAAGAAGAGGTTTGTAATCATTGGGGCTGTCCCATTTAGGGTGATGATTCTCATAGGCACTGACTGCATTACAGATGCCAGATGTATAGGAGCTGTTTAATTGTATGCTTGTGTCCAGCGCAATTAGATGTCAGAGGTGAACGCATGGCTGCGTAGCTAAAATAACCTCCAACATGAAGGGTGTGTGCGTAGATTAAAAGGAAGTGAATGTCATTCATGAGAGCTTGCTATTTGTTTAAATTTTTTTAATTGTTCCAGTAAAAGGTAGCTCCTATCCTTGGGTTTGTGTAATCTTCAGAAGCACAACAGTCTTTTTCTTGTTCTTTCTCAATTTTATATAAGCGCTTGAGCTATTCTTGAAGTCATTCAGGGCATGGCCTCTGGTTCCATAATGTGCAGAAAGCTGGTTTAGTTCAAATTATGTAGTGCAACCAGTTGGTCTGTGATTGACATGTCTACCCTTGTTTTGCAATGACTTGTTTCTGTACTTCACTGTTAACTTCTTTGCTCAGGAGAAAAATGGGTGGCTTCAGGTGTCAACAAAGGATGGATTGAGACATGAAATGTTTTAGTAGTCTCCTCTCTGCTGCTAGGGAGATAAATTCCATAAGTGTGGGATGTTGTTCCTGTGATATCCCTGCAGGTTATACAATTATCAGATTATCCTGCCCGTTTGACTGTATGATATATTTTTATTTGATCGTGCACAGCATTCGTGTACACTTGTTGGCTAATGATTTCTCTGTAGAGAATGATACACTGATTAATCTTGTGCTGGATAGTAGGTATACTAAGAAACTAATTTTAATGAATTTCAGGATATGGTGGAGTTCTCTGACCACAAAAGTGTTAGTTTAAGGATAATTTGAAGATGTAATTAACAGTCATATAAAACACTGGAATAATTTGAATCATGGTTCATGCTGTGGTTTATATACAGATACATATATATTGGCTGAAATCCAGTCGTGAGTGTCATCTAGAGTGGACTTATAGAATCAGTAGGGGGTTTGATGAGTTGGCTCTCTCATAAGTTCCATTTATTCGGTGGGGCTATTTTACTTGCTTTTTGCTACTGGATTTCAGCCATTGGTTTAGATCAAACAGCAAGTGGACATCACTTTTGGTGGTGCAAAGGAGAGATTCTGATTTCTATTCTTCAGCTATAACTCACTGGGCTGAACTGAAAGAAGAGCATTCTCACTTCTCAGGAGTGACTCTCTAAGACAGGCCTGCCCAAAGTCTGGCCCGAGGGCCAAATCCAGCCCACCAGGCCATTCTGACTGGCCCGCAGCTGGCTGGCCCGACCCTCCCTCCCCCCATGTTTTTTTAAAAAAAATCTTCCGCCAACACTGACACCGCCGGGAAGCTTGAGGGGCTGGGCCGGCCGGCCGGCCGGCCAGTGAGCAGAAGCTTGTGGGGTGGGCAGGCAAGGAGGCGGGCCACCACCACCAGCACCGCCAGGAAGCTTGTGAAGCTAGGCGCCACCACCGGCATAGCCGGGAACATTGTGAGGTTGGGCGCACGTACAGTCAGTGGGTGGGGCTTATGGGTCATTGGGTGGGGCTTGCAGTGGGGTGGCCGGGTCAGGGAGCAACCGGCCCCTGACACATTCTCAGCCACCAGATCTGGCCCTCCTTACAAAAAGTTTGGGCACCCCTGCTCTAAGAGTTGCAGAAGACTGGATCAAGAAATCAAAATGCTTCCCCACTTTTTCCCTTTAAAATAACCTCAGAAACAAAAGGTCTGTGTATGTATAAATCCAGCTAATACTTTCAAGACAGATTTCTTGTACCTCATTGTGTAAACAATTGGAATAGGGCATAATGTATGAGGAACTGGGACCATGTTTGTTGAAAACAAAAATAAAGTTTCACTCTTTTCCAGATTACATAATGATTAATCTGCTAGTGTTGTGTGGTAAATTACCACATCTAGATGCTGGTGACTGACATCTGTACTAATACTTTGGAATCTGCTAGAATATGAAAATTTCTAAAGGAATTTTATATTCTAATACCTGATTACTGACAAGCTTGTTGCTGTGCAATGATAAAATCAATATTTATTAATAGCCGAATAAAAGTTTGAAAGAGTGAAAAAAAGAGAAAGAAGAGATGGGAAAGGTTTGCTTGGGATGCAGAATTCTCTTCAAAGATCTTAGAAAACAATTCAAAATTACATCAGGCAAAAAGAAAAGAGTAATTTTAAAAAGAGTTAAAAAAAACATTTTGGCCCCTTTTAGACTGATGGCTATATTTTAATGTGAGGTTTTCATGTCCTCTTCCTTAGACATACTACCCTGCATCTGATATGTTAGCAGAGACTAACACAGGTACCTCTTCTAAAACCAAAGCTATTTTCATTATGATTTTAACGTGTTACTGTGAAAGTGTGCTGTCTTCTCAACTCCTGTTAGTACATTCTTCCTTTCTAATGATGATAATGCAGTAAGTAGGTACTCTCCAGCATAGATGTCAACCATGGTTAAGTTTGAAAATTTTGGAAAACTCCTTGCTGCAGCAAAAATGAGGGGCGCCAAGTTCATTTGCAAAGGCTACTTAAGCTAACAATCACAATTCCCATACAGGCCTAACATCCCACCATGGTTGTTCACAAAAAGGAAATGATGAAGGATGTGCAAGTAAGAGAAGAGAAGCAGAGAGACCTAACTGCATGTTTTTTGCTTCCCATATCATGCTTGGCTTAAATGTCAAGTTTTATTTGGGGAGAACAAACATACCGAATCTGAGGGCATTTTAAAATGATGCAGCCCGTTGCAGATGTTTTTCTTTCTACTAGTTGTGCCTTTTGCTTGGCCTCAGAATCAGTCAAGTAAACAGAGATACAGTATAGTCTTCACATTCTAGAGTAGTAAATTTTAATCTTGCATCTTGCTCTGAGGAGAGCTAAAAGACAGTTCAGAAGCTAATCTAGGAAAATGCACTGGGGCCCAGCTCTCTCAACAATGAGCACTGCAGAGTTATAGTGGTGTACTTGCTCATGTCACTTATGAGAAACAAGCACTACATAGCAATGACATGAAAAGTGACAGACCCGATAGATCTCTCATTGCCTACACGTTTAATCATAAGTATATGTCTTTTATCATGTACAGAGCAAGTTGTATAAAGCCAAACGGTTATCAGCACTGTTGGGAGGAGCACGATAGGTTCCACCAGCATAGGACTCATAACAAGTTAGGTATCAAGTCCAGAGTATTTTCCAGTTTAGAAACAGAGGAATCTGTTAACAAGTGAGACCTACTCTGTGGATATTGTGATAGCATATTTTACCATCACAAAGTCAATTGATGGCTACATAATATATAGGAGCCAACTGAAATCATTATTTAATCCCTTATTTTGAAATGCTGTGCTTCCCCTTTCCTCGGACATAATGACCTATTTGAACATATAGAATGCACTGAATTTTTAAGTACTGCAGTATCTTTTGAATCCTACGGTAATAACTGCTCTGATTTAGTCTGCTGTGGAAAAGCCAATGGAGAAAATTGTGATACAGGTACCATGTATTCACTGGTTTTCACCGTTGAATCTGTTCTGTCCCCTGTCCTGGTACCTTATTCTATGCAAAGACTTGACTGAATTTTCAGAGGAAAGCTACTACTTCACTGAATACTCCCTCTCTCCCCACCGCATGCTCTGTGTTGGAACAAAGCTATTTTCTTCTTACAAGCGTTATTTTACTATGCTAATGGCTTTTGCGGCTTTGCCCCCTATACCTAGAAAGGGACTAAGACATCTGCACTAGAAGGCCATAATCCCATTACTTTAATGATTCAATTTTGCTGCCGTTTATCTGTAATTTTAATGCAAACTCTTTTAAATGTTTTGATGCTGCTGTATGATTCATTTTAATGTACAATTTTTTTTTACTTCAGGTTACTTACCTTGTTTCTAGGAGTAACGTATTGTATCCGCGCAAGGACGTGTCTTTTTTCCTAATTTAATCTGCTGTTATTTTAATATGTTGCACAGTGCTTTGTTGAAAGTTGTCAGAAGTCATGAAGAGGATGAGTTGTGTCAAAAATACATATTTGGCAGTAATCCCCATTATCAAGTGAGAAATGGTATTAGTAACTCTGGTGTCGTTTCACCGTTCACCACACTCCATGATGGGCCCTCAGATGCCTGTCTATTTCTGTGAGGGGATTGCTGGCAGTGCCCTAGATGGGCCTTCTACCCTCACTGCACACCCTCCCCAAGAAGCTGGCAGGCAGAGGGATACAGTATTGTCTTTGGGAAGCACCTTGCGGGACTCAAGAAGGATCTATTACTGGGCTTAAAGGAGGGTGGGGTGAAAGTTCAGATTCCTCTGCTGGGTATTTGACACCTGGCAAGGGGTCCACAGAGGAGGAGGAGACCTGGGGCTTAATGACGGAGGATATAGAACTCATCTTTTGCATAGCAGCTCAACTGCCAGCAACCCCTGCTCAGCTAAGGTTCTGGTGACACAAATGACAACATGAGAGGAAACCAAGGCTCCTCGGGGAGCAGGAACGCAGCCAACACTTGCTGCCAGCGGCCTCTACCACCTCTCGGTGATTCCAGTCCTGACTTTGGACTGGGCTTGTTCCTCATCAGGACTTCACTGGTCCCAGTGACAAGAACTGAGGCCGGTACTCAGCTGACTGTTGCCCACTTGACTAGTGTCAAAAAGTCAGTCTCTTGGGGTGTGGGAGGGTGGTGACAGACAACTGCTGTTGAACAGGCCTCAAAAAGTACTCTAACTAGCAACCTAAGGGGTGTGTGGTGGCTCAGCGGGCTGGAGGGCCGAAACTGTTGGCTGCAAAGTCGGCAGCTCAGTGGTTCGAATCCCGGGTGACACGCAGCGGGGTGAGCTCCCGCTGATAACCCCAGCTCCTGCCAACCTAGCAGTTCGAAAGCATGTAAATGCAAGGAGATAAATAGGTACCGCTGTAAAAAGCGGGAAGGTAAAACTGTGTTTTCTTGCAGCCATGCTGGCCACGTGGCCATGGACTTGCACGACACTGGCTCTTCGGCTTGAATACCGAGATGAGCACCGCCCCTAGAGCCAGACATGAGTAACATGCATGTGCGGGGGAAACCTTTACATTTAACTAGAAGTCTATGGCGAAATCCCTCTGCAGAGGGATCTATTTGGAACAAACTCCCTGGAGATAGAGAGCTACCAAACTACAGACAATTTAGCCCAAAGGAGAGCATAATAGAATACAAACTGTAAAAGCCTTTGGACTGACAAAAATAATATGACAAGTTCTGTACAGTACTTATTACAAAGGATGTTTCTGAGCGCATGTGCAGGGGGAACCTTTACCTTTTTTAACTAGCAATCTGGAGCCATCAACATTATTGGTGGGAAATCCCAAGGTCTCCAGTTCCTCCAGAGTTGAACAGTCACTTTTGTAAGGCTTCTTTAATTATAAAATAAATATTTTGAGGATTTTAAAAAATCAATCAAACTTCACCTTTTATTAATAAAGTTACTGTATGCTTCAAACATATGGAATCAGTTTGGAGAAGCGCAGAATAAAAAAGAAAAGAAAGGGGGGGGTGCTGTTTATCTCCTGCTAATCCTTCTCATAAGTGTAAGGGTGTCACAATGATTGACCTGCCAGTAATTTACTTGCTTGCCACTGCTTGTTTCTTGGAGTATAAATCTTTCCCAGCAATTATCCCATGATAACTGACTGATACGTTTAGTTAGGATGCTAGAGGTTTCTCCCCTCCCCACACCATCCAGTTATTAAAAGTGGAATTATCTGGAGGGTGGGTTTAACAAATACCTGGGGATGCAAGCTTTTCAAAACAGAGGCTTAAGTACATGTCACAGGCTCATTCAGAAGGTGAGTGTTTAACAGTAGCTTATCCTAAGCTTTGAGGAACCTGTCGGCTGCAAGTGGAGCGTATTGCAGAAGTTGCTTGCTCTCTCATTTAAGCTATTGACGGATAATTTAATAGCGTGTGATGACCTTGCCATCTGGCAGATAATTTGTTTGCTGACTTAAATCCTCCTTTACCCCTGAATGGAGGATCCTGCTATTTGTTCAGTTATTTCACTTGATGATGAGACATCTTTCTTTAAACAAGATAAACCCACATACTGTAATTAAATTGTGAACCGCCCAGAGAGTACCAGAAGTGCTACCTTATACAGCACACTTTGCTTTTGCTTTTGCTTTGCTTTATCAATCAATTAATATTATCATGGAGGTTCTGTGAGGTAATGTAAGCAATAATATTACTTACAGTTTCAGAAGACTGAACATTTGCAATCTTGTTACAGGTTAATTAGCTAGGTTTGCATTAGGGAGACTATATGGTATCTCTATACAGTACTGCCCAAACAATTGCCATTCCATCTCATTTTAGAAACTAAGCAGGACCAGGCCTGGGTAGTTCCTGGGTGGGAGATGAGTCATACTAGGAGTTTCCAAGTAGGGCAAGAAAAGAATCTAGCCTAAAACCCTGGGGAGCTATTGCTGTCATTGAAAGCAGACAGTACTGGGCTTGATGAACAAATGGTTTAACTTGGCAGAAAAACAAATCTCAGAGAAGCAGTAGAGTTTAATCTGTTTTACTACTTGTTACAGAAAAAAGGAGGAAGAAGGGAGGGGAGAAAGAAAGGACAAATATTGTGGCATTTGAAGACTTAAGAGATGCATTTTAATGTGAACATTCATGGAACCCTGAGTGGGTTTCCGCTACCGCCACGGCCTCTTTTAGGGAGGGGTGCTTCCCTGGCCGTCTTAAGGAGACCGTGGTGAAACCCACTCTTAAAAAACCTGGCATGGCATCGGACGATTTATCCAGCTATCGTCCGATTGCCATTGTCCCCTTCCTGGGCAAGGTTGTCGAGAGGGTGGCTGCTGTCAGGCTTCAGTCATATCTGGAGGTAAATCGTATCCTGGACCCCTTCCAGTCTGGATTCAGACCCCTTCGCGGAACCGAGACTGCCCTGGTCGCTCTGCAGGATGACCTCCTCAGGGAGGCCGACAGGGGGTGCTCCTCCCTGTTGGTTCTCCTTGATTTGTCAGCTGCCTTTGATACCGTCGACCACGGTAACCTACTGGTCCGGCTTGAGGAGGCGGGAATTGGTGGTCAGGCCCTGGCCTGGCTCCGTTCCTTCCTCGGCGGCCAAACTCAGCGGGTTCAGCTGGGTGATGATTTGTCGGCTCCTTGGACTCTCCCTTGTGGGGTGCCCCAGGGTCGGCAATCTCACCCATGCTGTTCAATGTTTATATGAGGCCGTTGGGGGAGGTCATCCGGAGATTTGGAGTTCGCTGTCATCATGACACACAGCTCTATCTCTCCTTTTCGTCGTTTGCAGTTCGCTCCCTCGATCTGTGTCTGGAGGCCGTTCTGGAATGGACCAGAGACAACCGACTCAAGCTGAATCCGGAGAAGACGGAGGTGCTGTTCTTCGGGGCGCTCTCGTCTGGGTACAATGGCCCCCTCCCTATGCTGGAGGGTGTTTCCCTCCAGCCTACAGACAGGGCCAGGAATCTGGGCGTGGTCCTGGACTCAGCCCTCTCCCTGGAAGCCCAGATGATGGCTGCTTCCAGGGCCGCTTTTATCCACCTCCGCAGGATCACCCAGATCCGCCAGTACCTTGATGAGTCCTCCCTGAGGACAGTAGTGCAGGCCCTGGTGATCTCGAGGATCGACTACTGCAATGCCCTCTACGTGGGTTTGCCCTTGACCCTGGTCCGGAGGCTACAGCGGGTGCAAAATGCAGCGGCCAGGCTGGTGGTGGGTGCTCGTAGATACAAGCACATCACCCCAGTCCTGGCTCGCTTGCATTGGCTCCCCGTTGTCCTCCGGATCAGGTTCAAGGTCTTGGTTTTGACTTTCAAAGCCCTCCACGGCCTGGGACCAGAATACCTGGTGGAGCGTATCTCTCAAAGGTCAACCTGGTCCAGACCCACGAGACTGGCGCAGGTGCGCTCACTGAGGGTGGCCACACCCAGAGAGGCGCGGAAATCGCGTACGCGAGACCGCGCCTTCTCTGTGGTGGGCCCCATGTTTTGGAATCATCTCCCCAGTGAGCTGCGCCTGACAGAGTCCCTGCCCGCCTTCAAGAAGGCCTTGAAGCCCCACCTCTTCAGGGAGGTGTTTGGTGACCTTTCCAGTTAGTTAGTTTTTTTCCCCTTGCTCTGTTGCATAGGTTTTGCCACCTTCTTGTCCCGCCTGTATTAACTTTGCTTGGGTCTTGCCTTTTGTTTGTGTTTTTTTTTATTAACTGTTTTTATTGTTGTAATCCGCCCAGAGTTCCCAGTGGGAAGATGGGCGGGATACAAGATAAATAAATAAATAAATAAATAAATAAATAAATAAATAAATAAATAAATAAATAATTCTTCAAACACTGTAAGCTATGATATAAGGCAGTTTCCTCTGTTCTTTGGCTGATCACCATTCAACAGGTAGTTATCAGAAGATTTGTCATCACTGTAGGGAGACAGGACTGGACTTATTTTTGTGACTGGATAAGGGACTTGCCTAAAGCAGACTTGTCTTGTTTGTTTCTTTTTTCCCTTCACAGAATTCCTTCCAGCTATAATGAATATAATAGGCTAAATCCCAGTCTAGTACCATTGAGAGGAGACCTCTTAAAATGAACAGGTCCTCTTAGATAAACTCTTATGTATGTTACATTGATTTCAGCAGATTTGAATTGGATTTAGTCCAGTGCTGTGTGTGCGTGTGAATTATATCCATGCATTTAAAAATAGCTGTTTTAATGTAAAAAAATTGTGATTTAAAAACTAAAACAGGTAGAACACACATGTTTGTTTATACAAATGTAGGAGTAGCGTGATAGGTTTATTGGACCACAAAAATCAGATTGTAAGTTTTGTGGAGAAAATTCTGCTTCATCTGACAGGGTACCACTACTTTGTGGATAGAACAGAAAAACTGTAGATTGTTATTTCCTGGGAAATACCTTTTGTTGCCACTTTCTTTGACACTACAATCATATGACATTATGTATAGTAGCTTTAGCTATATGTCTTACATCTGCTAACCAGATCTTTTTGAAACAAATGTTGATTATTAACAAATCAGGGAGCAGGCCTCAAGAGTTTTTGCATAGCTGCTGGATCAGCTGTGGAGCTCTTGTGCCAAGATAAGAGAAAATTATCCAAATTCTTCATTATCAGTAGTGGTTTAGCAGCAATGTCTTTGTTTGCTGCAGCGTTCTTTCAACACCTGCATCTGGTGTGTGGGGATGGTTAATATTCTGTCTGTGTTTGTCAAAAGAACCAGACTGCAATTGTCGAGAGAACCAACTCAGGGCCAACAAGGAAAGTTATCTAGATATATGTCTAGTTTTAAAACCCTACTCAGGGCCAAATTATTATGTGCACAGCCACAATGAACATTTATTTATAAATCAACAATAATCCTTCTTACAAGATAATATGACCTGTGCTGATAATGCGAGTGTATATTGTTCAGGTTCTGATACATAATAACTTGATTTGCAGCAATATCCTTAGACATTTAGAAGTTTCAATGCCAAACTCATTAACATAACAAAATAGAAGGTTGCATACTTTGAGATTGGGTAGAACATGGACAGTCAACCCCCCCCCCTACACACACACTTTTCAATGTAATGGCAGTTGTCAGCAGAGACATAAAACTTGTTTTGCTGATTCTGAATTGTATGTATAGATTGTGTATGTATGTGGCAAAAGTTCATTTACGTTGTCAGGAAATAGTAGCACAGCTGTTTCCTGGAAGAGAAACATTGACACCAGAGAAAATAGTGGCTCACTGACTGAGAATACTAATTATACAGCCTCATACAAAGATGAGTAAATCCAGTAAACATGCTTGAACACATGAATTTCAATAGGTTTCACTGCATCAGAAGCATTTGATGCATTGCAGGCACGGTTATAGTTTCATCAGTAACACATAGCTGTGCCTGTGGCATCCCTAGTTGTGTTGTCCATCAAGATACAGTGGACCCTCGTATAACAAACAGTTTGTACAACAAAATCTGTACAACATAAAACATTCCAGAGATAGGAGAAATGGAGATAGGAGAAATTTGCTTGACAGAATTTTCTATAGGGCGAATCCATACAACATAAAAATGGTCGCGATTAGGGATTACTCTGTTTTCAATGCATTCCTATGGGAAATTTGTATAAAGAAAAAATTGCTTAACATAATTTTATTTGGAATGAATTAATTCCTTTATACAAGGTACCACTGTACATTATGTTCATCCTTTTTTCCATTTTCAGACAGTTTCTCTTACCTTAAGGCAGTGGTTCTCAACCTTCCTAATGCCACGACCCTTTAATACCATTCCTCATGTTGTGGTGACCCCTTGCCACTACCTCAGGTGCCATAGAGAACTTCCCTCTACAGGCACCCTTAGCCAATTGCAGCCTCCGGTGCCACCGACTGACATCCCCTCCAACCTATCAAGCTGTAACTCACTCTTTCCCCCTCCCCCCTTCTCCAGATCCAAGCCGTTTGTGCCTTTTTCTTCACTGGCTCATGGCAACCCTTTTGAAATGGTCGTTCAACCCCCCAAAGGGGCCCTGACCCCCAGGTTGGCAACCACTGCCTTAAGGGGAAAGCAGCATATAATTGGAACTTTAGTGATAACTGTGTGCCATCACCTTGATTCTAACTAATGACAATATAGAATCATAGAACAGTGAAGTTAGAAGGGGGATACAAGCCATCAAATCCAACCCCCTGCTCAATGCAAGATTAGTTTTTATTTATTATTTTAAGTTGTTTAATCTGTTTTTGTATTTTGTATATGTTTGTAATCCGCCCAGAGTAGCTTTTTTGCTAGATGGTTGCGGTATATAAATCAAATAAATAAATAAATAAATCCTTCTTAGAGTTTGTTAGGTGTAAATTATGCAGAAGTGGTTTGCTGGAGCCATCCTCTTGGGTGCTCTAGGAGCATACCACTTGCCTTGGGTGACATAGGCTGGCTCTTCTTCCAAGGTACAGTGGGGAATCAAATCCTTGACCAGTTTGCCAACTCATTGAGTTATCCAGCTGTACTCAAAAGAAGTCTGTGGATTCAATTTGCTATCCTAGCAATCTCAGAGAAAGGTAGATATGCAGTTCATTTAGCATAGCATCAGGCACAGAGCAATTAGTCAACCCCTGTGTGAGTGGAGCTCAAGTCTACAATAGGCTAGAATGCAGAGTATGGTTTTCTTGCTTTGAACTCCTGCTTCGTTAGCCAACCTATGTTATAGTCTGACCATTAGAGATTATTGCACTGTGTGAGAGTAAAACCTGATACAGTAGCTGCTTTTGAAAAGCAGCTTCATTAAAGCTGTCGGGTAACTTGATCGTTTGGGAAAGTAGGGTAGTTAATAATTAAAGAATACTAACAAAGCAATATTCTTTGAGTTCTTTTTGGCATATCTTTCATTTTAAACATGCTTCTAAACTGATATTTTTTCATATTCAATATGACCTTTTAATTAGCTAATAAAGCATAGCTTTCTCAATCTTGTTACCAGCTTCAGAATTCCCCTTGATTTGATTTTCTCCCAGGTTTCTCTAGGCATTCTCAAAAATATGAGGGTGAAAAGAATTATTCCATGTGGTTCTGTTGTTATAAAAGTTGGTGGCAGAGCACATGCTTTGTCATGTGTAAGTCATAGTTTCTGTTACCTCGGCTTCAGAGCCTCAGAGAACATGTTGAAGAAAAACATCTCTGTCGTTCTGTTCCACTACATGTGTTTTTGAATAAATAAATAAATAAATAATGACCCCCCCCCATGTGAAGCTTGGACATAAAAATTAAATGCCCTGGAGATGCCAGGCTCAATCTCTGCTTTAAAAAACAGAATACAAAGTGGTTAAGGAACTCTTAAAGCAAGGATGGAAATCACAGAATTTTAGAGTCATGGTGTTCCATTATAACATTTTTCCCCAGTGGAAACATGACTTAGGGGCCATGGCCAGTTTCACCAAGAGGAGCCAGTGCAGTCTACACTGCACTGAGCATTCAGATATGCAGTCTGGCTACATCCTGCTAATCAGCAAACAACATAATTGAAGACAGAGACTGTGCCCTCAGGTGGCAATTATCTGCGAGACAGGCATATACACATGGGAAATGACACAAAGATCAACTTTTCAAATGATAAAAAAAATTAAACAAATCATTAAGTGTTATACAGGTTTTCATAATGGGTACATTAATCCCCCATTTATCGTGAATGTTAGGGACCCGACCTGACTTGCGATAAAGGGAAATCTCCATTATGCAAATTCTAGGTTGGGTCGGGACTGTGGGGACTGTTTGGGCCTCCTGCACTTACCCCAGGCCTGGCGCTGCCCTGAACGGGCCTCCAACAGGCGTCCCAGGCCTGTTGGAGGCACGCTCGGGAACAGCACCAGTCCTGGGGTAAGTGCAGGAGGCCCCAAAGGCCCACAGAGCTTGCCCCAGGAGCCCGATATACCGGGACCACAGTACAGCGGTACCCCGACTTAAGATCAGCTCGACTTAAGAGCAATTTGACTTAAGAGCGGATGTTGGCATTTTTACAAATTTTAGACATGGTCTGCTTGACTTACAATTTTTTTCTTTTTTTTTTTCTTTTTTAACTTATTTTTTTCAATTTTTTAGATAGGCACCCCGACTTAAGAGTAGTTCGACTTAAGAGCATGCATTTGGAACGGATTAAATTCATAAGTCAAGGTACCACTATATATGAACTACAATATAGCGGGGGATGACTGTACATTTTGTTCCAATTTTAGAGTGGGGAAATGCACAAGTTGACAACACTTCACTGTGTCCCGGAAAAACTCCAGTTTTCTTCTTTAATCACAAATATAGTATAAAGCTTACAAATCTTGGTTGAAGTCTTGTCTATGGTTTCCTCTCAAATATTTTCTTTCTTTAGAATTCCTATCTGAGGCTGAAACTCTGATGAACAGGCATACATTAATCTAAACGTTTTTCTAGTGAGATCATCATGTTATTGATTTTGACTTATGCCCACAAGATTACTCCTTCCTCCTCTTTTTCATTGCTAGGATTTTATATCAAGATCAATGTCTGAGATTAAAAAATCTTCCTATTATGAAGGCATGGTAACATGTTTATTGTCAGGTGTTATGCATACGATTGAATAAGCAATCCTTAGCTGCAAGCAAAGAAAGAGACAAGGGCTTAAATTTTAGTTTAAATTGAACATTTCACAGGGCTCGATATTGGTTTTTTTCTTTTTAATGGTAGAATAAAAGTCCTGTGAATCATATATATCAGCCTGATTACTGAAGCTTGGCAATTATGGGATGGGTTGAACAGAGGAGACAAAAAACTATGGAATCCAGCCATAGGACGAGGATCTGAAAGGATGTCCATAGCTAAGTAACTAGAATGGAAGGGCTGTAGGACATCTTTTCCTACTTTTCCTACAAATTCCTTGCAAGAGAAGTTTCCATTCAACATTTTGACAAAGGGGAATAGCAGCTAATTGAGTGGAGGAAAGGCAAGAATGGAAAAAAATCTTGAGAGAAGAATGGCAAAGGCAATGGTTGAAGCAGCAACCATGAGCATTTTTATTTAATATAAGTTTGAAAGGTAGACTTGTGTCTTACTCTACCTATAGAGAAAGAAAGCTATTGGAGTTTTTGTAGTCTACACTGCAAAACAGCAATGAGGCTCCTTTTACAGTGACACTGATAGAGGAGGAGGAGGAAGAAACCATCATGAAATTCAATAGAGATTATGGAGGACCCTCAAAAGGAGTTTTCAGGTATACTGTGAATTCCTGGTTGGTGAGTTAGCAGCTTATTGTACCTTGTGGTGTTGAAATTAACAGATGAGTAAACTTCCTTCTTTTATTTTCAAAGGAAAAAAGAGGGTGTGTAATGCTGACAGGTAAATAATGAAAGATTTTCTTGGCACATTTCCTAATGCAGAGTGGGGAGTCATTGCTGCAAGAGACTTCAGCAGATTTATGCTGTTTCAAATTCAACTTGGTCTGTGTCTCCCTGGAAAGTCCTACAAAAGTCTTCAGCACAAATATCTATGCAGCTGAATTGGCAATGTCATGAACTGTGATGAGACTATTAACAACATTTTAAGGGAGAGGAGAGAAGCTATATGGAATGTTAAATGCATTCATTCAAGGTGTGTATGTGTGAGAGAGGGAGGAGGGTCAGAGCTGGCTGATTAATGGTTAAGCCTGAAGTGATTAACCTCCAAGCACTTGCACATGCACAGACTTATTAGAATTCTGTGACAGAATCAAAAACTTTGGCTTCAGTTCTAAAATACTCATAAGACCAAATGAAAAGCTTACTTTTGTAACAGTTTAGTTCAACATGACTGTAAAGCAAGGCTGCAGAATCTGTAGTCCTCAAAGTACAGTTCGACCCCCTTCTCCATCAGCTTTTCCCAATATGGCCAATGGTCAAAGTTGATGGTTTGGCAGTACCTGTATCTGAAGAATCGTAGTTTCCTCTGGCATGATGTAAAGTATTGGTATATACACCCTTCCTTTTCTAATATTGTACTTTTAGGATGGTTGTTTCTAGCTAGATTCCTTATTGTGATATTTTCTGGGCATTTACAACATCAGGGATAGAATTGAGCCATTGAGAGACTTTCCTGTATATGTGCTGGAGGAGGTTCCCAGTAATCCAGTATGACTTTGTGATGAGCTTATTTATTTATTTTAATAAATAAATGTGCTCAATGAACACATACAAATGGCATGAAAAAGTTTGTTCTGACTGGCAAGTGGTGTAGACAGGTAATTTTAGACTCCTGGTTTAATGGTCTTTAGAGGTGAGAGTTTTACACAAGCTCCTGTTGCCTAGCTGTGACACACATGCAGCCCCACATTTCAAACTCCCTGAAACGATGCTGTCATTATGACAACAGGGACAATGGTTGAGTTTGCTTTTGATGTCCTAGTGCTGTACCTGTTTACTTGAAAATGAACACCAATTTGTGGTAGAAAGAGAAGGCACATTTTTTTTTAAAAAAAGCAAAGTAATGATATAAACATCTGCAACCATGCCTTGCCAGCCATCTTTTGTTATAAAATGATTGTACATGATGCCACACTCTGAGTGAGCATCTAAGGATCCTTTTTGATGCAGGGCCCTGGATGTCAGCCCCACATCCAGCCTGTAGTTGAACTGCCAAGTTTGGGGAAACAGTTTCCCCACCCTCTCAGTCCAACCTGTGATGTTCTTGAGAAACACTTATGATTAGGGACATGGATACTGTTCTAAGCCTGCCTGCCTGCCTGCCTGCCAGCCAACCCTGTATAATTTAGTCCAAGTTTCTGCCAGTGCTGGAGTGGAGGTTCAAGGCTTGGCTGGACTCGTTTGCTGTTGTTCCTTTCTGTCTCATCCTGGAGAGGCATTTCTTATTGTTGCAAGCTAAAGAATATTTAGTTGGCACCATGGATTCTGTTTGCAGGACTGGGTGAAACTGTGCCAGTGCTGTTTCTTTCACTGGCTTGAGGGAGTGAAACTGACATAGAAGATTACAGAAGAACTCTTGACTTGTCATCCCCAAGTGAAGTAGCTTACTGCAAAATCATTGGACAGCTCAGATTGCTTGGGATTTTGCCAAAGGGCTGTCGGCTCTGTTTCTTGACAAACAAGGGACATTTTCACTCAGAGCTCCCGAATAAAGTTTGTTTTAATTAGATGGCACTATGGTAATTCTTCATTAGCAGGATTGTATTTCAGCAACTCTCTAAACCGTTATGGTGAATAACTAAAGCTGCACATTATTTAAGTTCCCTAAATAAAGGATCCCTCTCTACCATTTATAAGCTAGAAGTATGTGCTTGTAGTTAAATTGCTAGGAGTTTGCCCATCCACAGCAGAAGTCTCATAGATTACTTGCTGCTGTTCCTTCCGAAATAAGAAACTGCAGCACATGTCAGAGCCAATGACTGGTCATGGTCTAAACTGCAAAGGTGCTTGGCTGCCTATACACACTTGGTGTTACAGCCTCTGGGCTGTACTTCATTTTGTAGTGTCACTCACTCACTCACTCACTCACTCACTCACTCACACACACACACACACACACACACACACACCAATCTGGACAAGGCAACCGTTTAGATTAAGAGCCTGTAAAGATAACGAGAGTTGTTAGGCATGATGTGTAATATGTACACTTTGATAAGAAATTGTAATTCTGTTTCTTCTGCTGCCTTTCTTTTTATAGTTCTATTTTTATAGTTATAGTTGCGACTAGTGCTTTTGGTGCAGAACGTTACATTGCATTTTCAGTTGCTATAGGGTTGTGTCAGCTACATTTCATGGGCTCTGAGTAGATGTTTTGATGCAAGCATAGGGTAGGTATGATCAGTGCTCAGATGAATGCCATTTACCCTGATCTCCCCTGTCTTTTATGGAGACAAATTTGGCCCAGAAGAGTTTTGAATATCAGTCTATAGCCACTTTTTCTTGGAGCAAGCTTTCTCAAATAAACTGCAAAGCAACAACCAACCAACAAAAGACTGAACAGGAAAAATGGAGCTGTTTGTTGGTGGACATATTCTATGAAGATGCTTACAGATTGATTGTTTTAAGTTCTGGGTTTACAAATCTGTATAGGTCTGAAGTGTGTGTGTATGTCCTTCCAGCAGTAAAATGGGCATTGCCATCGCCTTCTCCTTAAAGTTTCTCCACTCAACCCACTAGATCTCTAAAATTGGAAAGCTGAATGACTTTTCAGAGCAGATCTGCATGGTTAGGGGACCTACATGTGCAGTCCCGCTGCACGAGATGTTCACTCTTGCAATGTTAAGTTTTAGCCTATACAGTAGTCCCCTGCCACATTGCAATTCATATATTATGGTCCCAGTACATCACAATTTTTTTCTTGAGAGAAGCACTCTTCCAAAGAATGGCTTTTAACCCTCTTCTGACACCTCAGCAAATTGACCTTGGGCTCCTCCTGGCAGTGTGTGCCAGCAGCAGCAGCCCTAGATCTGGTTGCTGAGGTGTCAGGGGGGAGTTAAAGCTTCTCTTTGGAAGCGCACGCCAGCAGGAGCAGCCCAAGGTCAGTTTGCTGAGGTGTTTGCATTTGGTGGATTTTCCTTTATCACGGGTAGGTTGGGCACCTATCTCCTGTAATAAATGGGGAAGTACTGTATTCTTCTTTGGTTTTCACTGTCATTTAATAATATGCAATTCGAGATGAATGCACGTTTCTAAAAATGTTTAGCCAGCATCGTCTCGCCAGGTTATACATGGATCATACATTTGTACATGTCTTTCAGTTATGCCTGCTTGTGTCTTTAACTAAGACCTCCAGATGTTTTGAACCAGAGCTCTTGCTTTGAAGAAGTGGGTATTGCCCACAAAAGCTTGCAACGATTTATTTTTATATTTATCGTTATTAGTTGTCTGCAGAAGTGTCACCTTTAGCCTAGTCTTGCATTTAAATTTCCATTGAAGCCTACCACAGTTGTGACTTACTGTTGGATTTCAGCCATTTTCTTTAGCTTGGCTTATTTGGCTTTCTTTCTTGCTACCTCTCTCCACCCCGATTATCCACCTCTTTTATCACCTCCTCCGTTATAACATCTCCTTTGTCCTGTCCCATCATCAAGAAACCTTCCACTATTGGTAAACTTGCTCCTGACATTTTCCTTCCGTGACTTTCTTCCCATTTTATGGGGGTTCTCTTTTTCAGATGTATCTGTAACCCTGTCACTGAAGGTAGTGTCATGCAAATGGCCCCATATCCCTCAGTGGAGGACAATGGTGGGAGGGGCTCACTTTTGATGTGCTGACTCTGAACTTTCCTCCCTCGCACTTGCTTACTGTGGAACAAAGCATATTAAACATAATAGTGTATACAGTACTTACAAATAAATAAGCTTTGTATTGCATGGTTAAAATCTGCTCTTGGGAGAGTGCTTTTATTCTGGTTTTATTCCAGTGATGGTTAAATATGCTTATGGTAAAAACAACAACAACCTGCATTGGGAATGTAGGGCTGATTATGGATGTTGCATTTAAACTAATGAGTACTTGTTCTCGTGACTCTTAAAAAACCCACTGTTCCTAAAAACATGTCATCCATTGAATCCAGTGAACACTCAGAACATACTTTTGTACATATACTGTATACCTCTGTCAGCACAGCATATTTCTTTTGGGTGGGTTGTTTGTCCAGTTATTTGAGCAAGATCAGCTTTCACTGCCATCTCTTGTTCTGCTGCATCTTTAATTAATTCCATGAAATTGCATTTCCAATTGATATACATTTCTGCAAGTGCAGCTATAACTGGAATTGTGTTTTAATCAAGAGTCCATCCTTTCCCTTTAAACATGAGAAGGATTTTCATTTACTTCTTTCATAGATGTGTAATCTCTCCCTTTTTGCATTATGATAGGCTGGTGAGAGTTTCACAACTTCTGATTCCAGAACTCAGAAGTTAAATAATCATTGCTAATATATTCCACCTACACTATATTTATACTCACTGTTAATTGTTTCTGCATTTCGTTTTTGAAGAAGTACCTCATTTATTTAGCTTTCGGGGCAAAATGCAAAAGGTAATGTTGCCCCATTTTCAACAGGACTAGGTTTACTGATAATTTGAAATTTTTACCAACAGTTGTTGTTTGTGTTACCTACTCTCTTGATGCTTGTGTGCATGTATAACCTATAAAACTGACTGTGTGTTAGTGTCGCTATAAAGGCATGTTTCTCCTTAGCTTATTAAGAACTGCTGTATGCAAGATGATGTTGGTTGCTCTCCCCCCCTTTAAGCGTTCCATTTCACTGGGGGTGTGTTACTGGGTAGAAAGTCCTGCATCCGGCATGTATATTGTACAATACTATACAGTACTAGGATTCACCAGGGCCTAGCTCTGAAACTTTTTTGTGTCAAGTCCTAGACCTAGAATCCATCAGCCTAGATCAAAAGTGACCTGGTTCACATGTGGTTAATTCATGAAGTAGTTCTAGACCACTTCCACACCTCAGAGTTTTAGAGGGAGATTTCTATGTTAGTGGGTGTTCTTCTTTGACACACCTAACTCTTCATTTGTTTTTATTCTTATTAGGTAGAAAATTTGGTGCTTTCCAGACATACTTGTATTAGAATACAACTTGCATAATCCTAGGCATTTGGCCATGTTTGTTGGAGCTGATGGCAGTTGTAATCCAAACCAACTGGAGGTAACAGGGTTTCCTACTCTACTCTAAAATACTGTATTGCCACAGCTGCTATACAGTATTCTGCTGTGGAACAGATCACCAGGTTCTGTAGCTTGGATCAGAGTCTAATTTTTAGTCCGGCACTTTGAGAGATGAGGACATGGTATCCTCAAAGCACCGGTCAGATCCCAAAAGAGACAAACAAGGATTGTAGGAGCTGGGATCAGATGGATAGCTTGGGTCAGGAAGAAATTAAGATCTGAAGTGAAATAAAGAGTGCCAGGAGCAGGTATTTATTTAAGGACAAGAGTGAAAGCAAGGTTGAGAGTGAAAGCAGAGCTCAAGACAAAGGAAGCTTGATGGATCAGTGTTGGCTTTAGAGAACAGCCGATGGCTGCCTTGTCTGGTTAGTACTTCAACCTTGAGTGGCTTGGCTAAGAGAACAAATGCATGTTACAGATAGCCCATAATGAAATGAGGGAAATTCTTAAGTAATGAAAATGTCTGAGTGTCACAACTTGAGCATCTCTTAGGTCTGGGGTTACATAAATTATGTTTCTTTGTATGTTAATTGGTTTTCATGATTTAAGGGAAGGATTCTTTTGAAGTCTGATTTCACAAACTGCCTAAAGTCAGCTCATTGCAACATTAATCAACTTTAGCTACATTGGTGAATCATGAGAGAATCTTGTCTGTACTGGGTTTGGTCTGGTAGGCTTGTAGTGCTAGGTAATGGGTTTCTCTGCTGAAAATCTGTTCAGATATTTCTTTCTCTCCAGGCCTTTCTTGGTAAGTATTTGGTCTTTGTGGTTTTATAGTAATATGATAAGGAACTGTGTGTGTTCTGTGCTGTCAAGGCGGACCCAACTTACAGCAATTCTAATAGGTCTTTCAAGGTAAATGAGATACTTAAGGGATAGTTTTACCAGTTCTGTTTCTCCAGTGAGTTCCCATGGCTGACCAGGGATTTGAACCCTCTTCTCCAACGTCACAGTTTTTCATGCTATCCACTACAACACACTGGGATCTGAAGAAACTGTTAGTAGATAAATACCATTTACATTTCTTATTTGTCTCTTAAAATAGGGTATGTTCACCGCCAATGCAAATTCTCTGCTTGGTTCCTGAGATAAGCCATCTACATGGCAGTATCATATATGAGGTTCTCCCCATCCCTGTAGCTCCATTCCTACAAGGGGCCTTTTAGGAGCTTTTTGTTAATGTCCGTAGGAAGACATTAAGACACACCTGTGGGCACAGGATAAAGATGGTATGGCCAGGACCAGGCTTTTTTATGCCCTAGGCAAGACTAACTACTTGTGCCCCCCCCAAACAATTTTCAGAGATTGTAGGAAAAATTCTGAGGTCAGTTTTGCACCCCTTTCAGGTCTGTGCTCTAGGTGGTTGCCTAGTTTGCCTATGGTTTTGCAAGTAGTGATGTATGGAAGTGAGAGCTGGACTATAAAGAAGGCTGATCGCCATAGAATCGATGCTTTTGATCTGTGGTGCTGGAGGAAAGTCTTGAGAGTCCCCTGGACTGCAAGGAGATCAAACCTATCCATCCTGAAAGAAATCACCCCCGAATGTTTACTGGAAGGACAGATTTTGAAGCTGAGGCTCCAGTACTTTGGCCGCCTCATGAGGAGAGAGGACTCCTTGGAAAAGTCCCTGATGTTGGGAAAGATTGAAGGCAAAAGGAAAAGAGGACGGCAGATAATGAGATGGTTGGATGGTGTCATCAATGCAACCAATATGGATTTGACAAAACTTCGGGAGGCAGTGGAAGATAGGAAGGCCTGGCGAGCTCTGGTCCATGGGGTCACAAAGAGTCGGACACGACTGAACAACTGAACAACAACAAAAAGTTCCGGCCCTATGTATGGCCTCCACATACACATGCACAATCTCTCTCTCTCTCTCTCTCTCTCTCTCTCTCTCTCTCTCTCTCTCACACACACACACACACACACACACATAGAGAGACACAGTCAGAGAGAGACGGAGAGAGAGAGAGAGAGAGAGAGAGAGAGAGAGAGAACACATTTCCTTTTTATTTTTCATAATGTCAATCTTAACATAAAAATCAGGATTTAGGTATTGCAAATCAGTAGCCCCTCATAGATTCCCAGTCTCCAGCAGATGCTTAGCTGCAGTCCTGGCACAGCCTTGCCATGTGCCCTTTTTCAAGAAAGAATTCTCTAAGCTGGAAAAAAAGTGTTGGCACAAGGGGGGAAATGTTGCCATGGTGATGGAAACCTACACTTAGTCATCCCTCAAGAAAAGTCGGCTGCAAGTTGCACCTTTGTAGTTGCCTTTTGAGAGTAAGGGACCCTTTAAATTGAAGAGTCCACTTTATTGTCTAAATGCAGATTTCTGTCACTTGCAGGATAATGGGTCTCTGGAGTATGGTTTGTATATCAATGCTTATTTTAATCACTTTTCAAACAGGAATGTCTTAATGAGAATGAAGGTTTCTTTTCTGTTGTCCTGCCTGGCTTAGAGTTGTGGGCCGGAGGATGGGCCTCAGCTTGGTTTCCTAGAGTTACTGTGAAGGCACTTAACATAGATCTAGTGTGTTTCTGCTTTTATTCCACAGTGAGCAAGGCAGCTGTGTTGATCTTTCTAGCACACGTTTGCACAAGAAATGTGTTCTGGAGAATTGCAGTAGGTTGCAGCTTGCGGTCAGGTGCTTTTGATGCTTTCAGTTCTTTCCCATCAAAATGGTTTAGCATGGTTGGTGCTTTATAAAGATTAAGACATCCCAGCAGCCCGGTCTGGTGAGGCACAAGGGCCTTCACACAGTTTTTCCAACCTCCCTGCAATGGTAAAACATGGCAGTGCCAAGCACTTGGCAGAATAAAATAGAAGGTTGGTTGGTTGGTTGAGCTCTCTCTCTCTCTCTCTCTCCCTCCACTCCCCCCCTCTTGCTCCACTGTTGAAATACAGAGGTCCACAGAGGAGAATACTGTAGTTACAAGTTCCCCAGAGTTCCTCCTTTCTCATTAAAAAGCAAAGTGTTCTGCTTACAGTATATGACGCCCCACACCACTTCAAGTAGTCTCTGGATGGTTTACAGTATAATAACAGTATGCAGGCTACACATTGCCCTCCCCCCCGGCAAGCTGGGTACTCATTTTACCAACCTCGGAAGGATTGAAGGCTGAGTCAACTCCCTGAGACATTTGTAGGAGAAAGAATTTTAAAAACCTGTTTCTTTATTTACAGGTGCTTGAAATTACAGATTTTCATATACAGTACTGTTTCCTTATTGTATACATACTTGCAACTCAATAGCAACAAAACAACTGCCCCCAACAGATGAAAGCGAGGGATAGAAGACTCAGCAGAGAGGCAGGTCACTCTTTGAATTCCAAAAAGCTGGAAGGAATGGTTGGTTAGTGCTGGATAGGCAACTAACCCAGCCCCAAAAAATCCCTCCAGGTCACTCAAACTACAGACAGCATATGAACCCGTAAAAAAAACTCCAACAGAATAACTTGTAATTGTTAAGAATTGCAGATAGGCAAAATACATCTAATTTAACAACCTCACTTTATGAGTTAATTCCCTTAAATTTGGAAGATGTGTTATTGAATTTATATATGATGATTAGACCATTGTTTGATTATCCATATTTGACTAAAGCCTTCTGTCTAAAAATAAGTAAAATAAAATATAAACATCCAGGACTGCCATTGGAACAGTAGTGGTCAAACTGCAGCCCTCTAGATCAGTGGTTCTCAACCTGTGGGCCCCCAGATGTTCCTGTACTGCAACTCCCCGAAGCCTCCACCACTTGCTATGCTGGAGGGGGTTTCTGGGACTTGCAGTCCAGGAACATCTGAGGACCCACAGGTTGAGAACCACTGCTCTAGATGTTTTGTACCACAACTCCCAGAATTCCAAGCCCATATTGCCAATGACAAAGGACTGTGGGAGCTGTGGTCCAAAACTTCTGGGGGGCCGAAGTTTGGCCACTGCTGCATTAGAGTCTGTGGGTTAGTCACCTTAATTACAGAAGTGACAGATCTCCTGCTCCACATTACATCCCCTTTCTCCATTCCTTTCTGAAGAATTTTGTGCCCTGTGCAGTTTTCCAAACCTGCCTTCTGGGGGCAGAGACTGTGGACTGCTAAAGCAGCTGCTGCTTGTTCCTCCTACTCCTACTCCTCCTGTGCTAGCCATCCTTTCCTTGTGGCCACTGCCCTCCCTTTCCTAGCCAGCCTTCCATTTGGCCGCGCTGCCTCGACTCAGCTGATAAAACCATGCATTCATCTGCCAGAACTCCTGCCCCCATGCACTTCTTGGCTGGTCAGCAGGAAGAGACCCAGCTGCCATGTCCTCCTTTAAGAATGATTGCTGTTGTGTCCTTCTTTGACAGATGGCACTCCTGCTGCCACTGGGTCACCACAGGGGGCCTGAAGTGGCAGGAGGCCTTGGGCCACTTGTGAAAAAAAAACGTATTCTGTATCCGGACGATGGATCCTGTGGTCTCTTTTTTAATTATGTTTTTCACAGCTACCATCTCCAATGACCCTTTTGTAATGTTGACCTGCATTTTCATGGGCCAGAGCAAAATGGGACTTTTTATCTGGGTGATTTCATTAGTATGCCACATGTTTGTGGAAATTCTTCTGTCCACGCTTCTTCCTTGCTTATCCACTTTCCCTTGAATGGCCTTTTAGAAACACTTCACCACCAAACATCTTACTTTGCAGTTGGTAATTTAAAACGAATATGGATCCTTATTTGTTAACAGGGATCTTCTGGGGAGTTCATTTATGAAAAAGAGCAGTTCCAATCTATATAGTTTATAAGGTTACTTTCTTTTTTTCCTCCATGCCTTTTTCTAGTTAGAACAGTAACATTCTGTAGATATTGCTGAATAAGAATGGACTTATCAAATCTTGCTTCAAATGTGAAGTAGAATAAAGATTGTAAGTGCTTTTTTTCCCTAGTAGTCAAGGCGAATAGTTTGAAGGAGGTATAAAGACTACACCAGGAGAGGGTTAAAACTTTGGATATAGAAGCATATGTGCCAACTCTCCCGGGAGATTTGACCAATACCACTTACTGAACAGGCACCATTGCTGTTTCACTTAATCTTTTATCATTCAGTAATAATGCATATGCTGTTGATAAAGTCCACTGAGGGACATAGAATATCCCTCAGTCTTTATCTGTTGTGCAGTTTTACCATTGCTGCAAGCTACAGGTGTCCCTTCATATATTGTTTAAAATAGTTGCTTCCCCATATTCTCTCACCAGTCCCCGTGCAGTGGTTCAGTTCTTCACTCTCTTTTATACACCCTCCAAACTTTCCCTTAGCTTGTCTGGTATGTAGTAGTTTGAATAAGCGTTCAGGGAACATCATTGTTCCCCCTAGTTACTCATAAACAGGCCGACTGGCACAAGGGCTGAGCTAAAAAAAAAAAAAAAGAAGGACCAAGTCTTTCAGAGGACTCCCCCCGTTGCTGTGGTAACCAGAGAACTGTGCTACATTTGTAAATGTGATCTTTGACCATACTGGAGGGCTATGTGGGGATTTTCACAGCTCCAAAGGGGGGAAATTCTAATAGCTGAGATGTAGGTTATCTGATACAAGCCAGTTGAAACAGAGGCTCATTCTGTGGTATAGCGTTTGTCCCTCTTCTACAGTGAGAACAGGGGAGGAGGAAGGAGGAGGAGGGTAAACAGTTCCCCTCCCCTTCTCACTGTATATTCTCTCTCCACATTATATTCATGAGGGAGAATTTGCCCCTTTTATTTAAATTTGTCATTTGCTTTAGGATGTGTTTGTTCTTCTTGAGAAAACACTTGAGCTAGTGGGCCAGTCATCGAAAGCTGTGTAGCAATGTTAAATTGTCTCCTTGCCACCACTCAGTCAGTCAGAAACATAATACACCCGTTCCCATTGATGCTTGCCAATCTAGGCCCCAGTGTAATTAACATATCAAATGCCTTGAATCTGAAAACTTGGTAGCTCTCCCCTCTCTTCCTGCTCCTATGGTTAATAGGACCCCACGACAGTCAGTCACAAATGGCCAGATTGGCTGGGAGTATTAAAGGTCTTAGAGCACATATATAAACTATTTGGAGTAAGACAGGGTGTTAGGTGGAGAAGGTCGTATTTGAGTTTGATTTCTATGCTTTATATGGCTTGAACCAGAAGAATATAAGAACTGATAGGGACAGGTAATCAGTGCTGGAAAAAATGTGCCCACAGTTTTAGGCTATGGGCTGAACTTTATGTTACACATAACCTGTCTTTAGAAGAGATAATTTCTCAAGTGCCTTAAGGTAAATTTTCAAATTGGCTTGATCTGATTTCTGTTTCTTCTGTAGGAACAAATGGGCTTCATATGCACATCTGCTTTCTCAGATATGAAAGTCTGCCTGAATTGCTAAAGAAGGTTGGAGTTAGAGTAGGCCTACTGCAATCCAGGGAATTTATGGAGGAGCCTACTTTATTGCCCTTGGCTACAATAAGCAACTGGATTAAGGCCAATATTTGTGTTTTTTTATAGAAGTGCTGAACTCTGTGTTTCTTTAAGAAACTGTTGTGCCTGACGTATTGGTCTAAAGATAAGCTCTTTGATTCTCATTCCTCAGCAACGCTTTAGGCATATTGATAATACTATTCTTCATTTCCTTTTTTTAAAACATCAGATAGCATGAACTGTACAAGAACAAAAGTTGGTTTGTGTTTCAAAACTAAGGTCTTAAGAATTCCTGGGAAAAATATTTTCTAGACCTTAAAGCTGTCATGACAGACTTGAAGTTGTGTGAACAGTGGCTGGTGAAATCTGAGAAGAGGGATGATGGAGTATGTGTGTAAAATTTCCAGTGGACAGGACATCAGCCATCAGCACCATCACAGCTATTTGCCTTACATCTTGGCTAAGAGAAATAGATCTATTCCTCATGATTCATATATGAAGATAGCCAAGTAAATACAGATTTGTCCAATTTCCCAACCTGATGTGTGTTGAATTCATTTGTTATTCTTAATACTGAAGGTTGACTAGTGTGGCACAGTTACAGTTTTTAGAGTGGAAGAGACATAGCTCTGATCTCAAGGCACATTGACATCCCTGTGAGTGTTGACATAGTGATAACAAAGTTGCTATTTAGAGGCCAGTCTGTGAAAATCCTCTAGTCCTGTACTGTGTCTCCTCAGAGTCTTTTATAGTGGATGATATTGATCAGAAGGCATCAACCTTTACTTATCTCCCGTCCCACATACTACAGTAGGTTGAAATAATAATGTACCTAATGAGTCTAATACAGATTTATGCGAACCTATCTCCCACCATGCATTATGCATATTTTAAGCTTCTAGTGGGTTCGGGGAGGAAAATGGGTAGTTTGCTCTGGTATGAAACCAAAGTGAATTACTGACACTCAATAATAACTTTTGCAGTGCATCTGTCTAAAGATAAGGAATAGCATCCATAATATTGTTTCAGTCCTTCCATCCGCCAGGCCTTTGTATCTTGTAAACTGTACACAAAAATTGTACACAAAGTATTTGCCACACCTAAAATTCTGGAAATCCACTTGAGAATAGTGTTTATCAGAGGTTGCCATAAGATACAAAGAGGCTGATAGCAAGTGGGTAAATAGGTTGTCTGGATTCATTTCCCACTACTTTCCTTCCCTGACATGCTGATGCTGCTTTTGGCATCTCCCCTAATGACCCTTTATCTTGACTGGGCCAATTATCTATTCTTTGGTTAATTTTGATAACATAGGGAAAACCTGTACTGACATAGTTGGCGTAATTCATACATTGTGAGTAGTCCTGTGATAGAAATTAACAAGCAAGCAGTTATTTTCCTCCATTATCATCCTGTGAAAAGGACTTCTCAGAACTCAGGATGAGATAGTGAGGCAGAAGTGAGGAGAGGCAGTTTACCCCTGATGCAAGTTTTCATAAATTTATTAATTCCGGGGGAAATGAAACTTCGTGTTGTTTCTTGTTTGTCTGCTTTTATGTTTTATCATATTGTTATCTCAAAAACATTCTGGAAAGACAATGTACTACAGTAGGACCCCCGTATCCACTGATTCATTATCCACTGGTTGGCAGAGGAAAAAATAAATAAATAATTCAGCAGCCGCAAAGCAAGCTACTGTCACAAAGAACAGCTGTAAAGCAAGCTGCTGTCATAAAACAGCAGCCGTAAAGCAAGCTACCGTCACAAACAGCAGCTGTAAAGCAAGGTACTGTTGCAAACAGCAGCTGTAAAGCAAGTTGCTACCACAAAACAGCAGTTTTGGGGACATTTTGGCATTTTCTCTTATCCATGGTTTTCATTATCCACGGGAAGGCTTGGAACTAATCCCCAGCGGATACTGGGGTCCTGCTGTACCACCAGTCTGCTTCTTAAGGGATTTTGCAGGTAAGAGGATTATTCCTTATCTTTCCTTCTGATGATGACTTCATGCCATCTTGCTGCAGTTCCCACAAATTCCCTTTTTGGTGCCTCTTCCAACTGTAGTGTAGAACCAGGCTGCGTCTTTGAGGGCTGGATAGTTTTGAGTGGTCTCTGGAAAACCGATAAATCTTCAGGTTTATAGACGTTGGCTGTACGTGTTGGGCATTATTCCAAATCATGGTTATGAACATAAGAAGTTTCCTTTCTTTATTAATTAATTGTGCTGTTTTGCCATTTTAAAGTTGCTGAATACCTGGGTTTTCTGAGTGATGTACCCCTGAATCTCTTAAGGGAAGTACAACAAGATCCATATAATACAGTACAGTCAAAATATTTGGTTTAAAAAAAAAAAACAATTGTAACAGTTCCCAAAACCAAAACAGGAAAGTCATTTGATTATAACAATCTGAAATAACTTGTAAGGGCAAGGTACATCCTAATTGTGATAAAAACAGAGACCGGGACATTTAAGGCAAAAAAATGAAAGAAAAATAAAAAACATTAAGGACTAAAAATGTTGTGGCACCTTAAAATCTAATGACTATATTTAAATGTAAGCTTTCATGGACATTTTTTCAGACTTGCCTATGAAAGTTCATATTAAAATATAGCATTCAGTCTTTAAGGTTCCATAACCTTATTGTGTTCTGAATGTTTAATTTTTTTAAAAAAATCTTCCTTTTGTTTTTTCCTGATATGCTAGCACTGAATAAATAACATGGTTTCCTTTACTTAAACTAAGAAAATAATAAGATTATTTTACAGCATCTATAAAAACAAAGTACAGTGGACCCTTGTATAACAAACAGCTTGTATAACATAAAATTTGTACAACATAAAAAATTCCGGACATAGGGGAAATTTGCTTAACATAATCGCCTATGGGGAGAATCCGTACAACATAAAAATGGGATCACTCCATTTTCAATGCATTCCTATGGGAATTTGTATAAAGGAAAATTTGCTTAACATAATTTCATCTGGAATGAATTAATTCCTTTATACAAGGTACCACTGTAAGTTTCTTATGTGTGTAGTGCAGGCTTCTGGAGGGCTTCTCAAGGAAGAAAGTTGCATAATATGACTTATGGAGACACTACAGAAGCCATTCTCTGTCTGTTGTCAGCCCTTGAACTTCACGCTTAGAGGACTGCTGGATAGCTCAGTGGTTTAGGCATCTAGCGGTGGAACCAGAGGTTGGAGGTTCAATTCCCCACTGTGCCCCCTTGACAGGGGCTGTACTTGATGAATCGTAAGGTCTCTTCTAGCTCTGCAGTTCTAAAACAAAGATGAAGGCAGAGTACTGAGTTTTACACTGACTTACACATTGCCCCATCTTTCTAGATACAGTAGTAGTGTTTTCTTTGATAGGTGGTATGTTTCCTAGATATCAGCAGAATTCTGTGCTAGCTCTGCTAGCAGACATGCCGTAATCTCACACATAAAGCCACGAGCAGGGCGAAAGCACTTTTATTTTAACAAGTGCACTAGAGCATATTTGCAAGATACTGTGCAGAGGATTGCAGCACACATTGTCCAAAGTTCCCTATTAAATGCCCCCATTTAAGTCCAGTGAGTGATTTTTGATTGGGGGATGGCACATATGTTACAGCTCCCAATTTTTAGATGCTTCTGTTAATTCCTGGATGAGAGGGGGTGTATCCCTGTTTCTTTGGAAGTTTGCATACGTGTCTTGTTTGGAGGAGATTCATGCCTGTAATTTAGGTAAAAAAACATTATGTTGAGCATGCAATCTAGAGAGGAGAGTAATTATGTCTACACAAGATATCAGACAACTGTAATTAAGAGGAGACACTAAAGGCCAAGTATAGAGTGTTGTGCACCTAGAATAACAGATGGCTGATGGTGAAATAGTTCATGTGCAAGTAGAGTGTGGTATATGACTGACGTAAGAAACATAATTCTTGGATTTTTTTTCCTTATGTTTTGGTGTTTCATCCCCTAGCTTCTGCCTCCTATGTGAGAGAAGACACTGAATTTTCAGTAGTTCCAGGAGATGTAAAGTGTACCTAAAGACAACCCCCCTTTCCTGTCCCAGCTAAAACCCTATAGGCCGGTGATGGCGAACCTTTTAGAGACAGAGTGCCCAATCTGCGGTTCAAAACGCACTATTTTTTCAAAAAGTGCCAATTCAGGTAAAACTTGAAAAATTACAATATTGTGCAAATGTTCCTTTATTTCAGTAAGTCAACTCAAAAGGTGAAACTTATGTATGAGATAGACTCATTACATGCAAAGAGAGATATGTCAAGCCTTACTTTGGCATAAATATGATGATTCTGGCATACAGCTTATGAAAACCCCAAATTCACAATCTCTTAAAATTAGAATAGTGTGAAAAGGTTCAATAGTCTAGGCTCAAAGTGTCCCACTCTAATGAATCAATAACACCTGTAAAGGGTTTCTAAGCCTTTAATTTAAATGGTCTCTCAGACTGGTTCAGTAGGAATCACAATCATGGGAAAGACAGCTGACCTGACAGTTGTACAGAAAACCATCATTGACACCCCCATAAGGAGGGAAAGCCCCAAAAGGTTCAGATTGCAAAAGAAGTCGGATGTTCCCAAAGTGCTGTATCAAAGCACATCAATAGAAACTTATGTGGAAGGGAAACACATGGAAGAAAAAGGTGCACAAGCAGCAGCAGGGAAGGCCGCAGCCTGGAGAGGATTGTCAGGAAAAGGTTGTTCAAAAGTGTTGGAGACTTTCACAAGGAGTGGACTGAGGCTGGAGTTAGTGCATCAAGAGCCACCACACACAGACGGATCCTGGACATGGGCTTCAAATATCATTTTCCTCTTGTCAATCCACTCCTGAACACTGTTGCTCAGTGGTCCAAAGTCCTCATTTCTGATGAGAGCAGCTTTTGCATCTCATTTGGGAACCAAGGACCCAGAGTCTGGAGGAAGAATGGAGAGGCACACAGTACAAAATGTTTGAAGTCCAGTGTGAAGTTTCCAGAGTCTGCATTGATTTGGGGAGCCATGTCATCTGCTGATGTTGGTCTGCTGTGCTTCATTAAGTCCAAGGTCAATGCAGCCATTGACCAGGAGATTTTGGGGCACTTCATGCTTCCTTCCGCAGATAAGCTTTACGGGGGATGCTGACTTCAATTGCCAGCAGGACTTGGCACCTGCCCACACTGCCATAAGTACCAAAACCTGTTTCAATGACCATGGGATTACTGTGCTTGATTGGCCAGCAAACTTGCCTGACCTGAACCCATAGAGAATCTATGGGACATTGCCAAGAGAAAGATGAGGGACATGAGACCGAACAATGCAGCGGAGCTGAAGATGCATCCTGGTCTTCCATAACACCTCAGCAATACCACAGGCTAATACGTACATGTCACACCACATTGAGGCAGTAATTGATGCAAAAGGGGCCCAAACCCAGTACTAAGTACTTATGCATGCTTATACTTTTCAGAGGTCCAATATTGTCCTATTTCTAATCTTTGTGTTATTGATGTCATGTAATATTCTAATTTTCTGAGATCGTGAATTTGGGGTTTTCGTTAGATTTACGCCATTATCATCACAATTATACCAAAGTAAGGCTTGACGTATCTTGCTTTGCATGTAATGAGTCTATCTCATATATTAGTTTCACCTTTTGAGTTGACTTACTAAAATAAATGAACATTTGCACGATATTCTCATTTTTCAAGTTTCACCTGTACAGCAATTTAACCTGAATACAGGTGGCTATGAAGGGGCGATGTTGGGTGCCCACAGAAAGGGCTCTGAGTGCCACCATTGGTGCCTGTGCCATAGGTCCGCCAATACAGCTATAGGCCAATGATGGCAAAACTTCAGCACTCCAGATGCGAAACTTCACAACTCCAACAGTATGTTGTCATTGGCAATCTAATGTCAGAATTCTGGGAGTTGTGGTCCAAAACATCTGGAATGCCATTTCCTTGGACAGACAGCTTCCCCACCAGATGAGCACAAAGGCTAGGGCCTGAAGGTATGGCAAGCATATGGGGTCTGGGTTTATTGCTGTTAGAGTCCAACACATAACAAGCTAGGATGTCCACTCCAATACCATTGCTTACATTGCCATATAATGGGACTGTTGCAACCCCTTGAAAGTGAAGTGATAAAAGTTGGAGAGAAAACCCTGAGAGGAGAGATCTCAAGAGAGGAACCCACTGTTGCCATTATTGTTAAATAAATGTATTGAATTTGAAGATGTAGTTGTATCTGATGTCTCTGGACTGAAGGGTGAAATTAAGGATGATTTGGATTTGGGGAACCTTCACAGGGCCCATCAGAGAAAATACATTTTTTTGGTGTGTGTGTGTGGGGGTGTGTGTTTCAAGTTACCTTAATAGTCGTTCAGATTTGTGGGCAAGATATGGCAAGCTGATTCCCCTTTCTAAGAATCTAGCAAAACATTCTCTAGTTTGCTGGAGCTTGACCTGGTTAATTAATGTCCAGTCCACTTTCCCCTCTGGAGTGGTGTGACAGGCAGGTGCAAAAGTACGGTAGGTCACCCAGTTCCCAAAGCTGAAGTTGTGTGATACCCCAGTATGGAGCTTTCCATCAGCACAAGGTCTGCTATCTGTATTTCAGTTTTCAAGGAGATGCTAGACTTTTCAGCAAAGGGTTTACCAGCATTGAAATGAAAGAGGTGCAGAGAATTATATGCGTACTGAAGACCTTCCCCCCCCCCCCCCCACTGCACATTGGAGTAGCTATTGTGTCAAAGCTGTTCACTTCCAGAAGACTAGGTCCATTCCAGGAGCCATTAGAAATGTGTCCCATGTTCTTTGTCTCATTTGGTATGCCTAGCCATGAAGGTTATGCTTCTGTAGTAGCAGGAAAAAATAAAAATGTTTTGAAAACATTAACATTGAAATGATCTAAGTTTTATTCCTGTTCATAGACTTGAGGATAATCTCAGTTGAAGTAATTAAAATATTAAACATCTTAACATTTTTGAGATAATTTTCAGATAATCTGAGTATTTCAGATTCATTCTGATCTCACAGTTCTTTTGAAGAGAAAAAGTGAGCATTATATTCCTGGGTGTCATGTTAGCTAGTTTGTGTTTTAACATTGAAAGGAGCTGATGGATTGTATCTGAAATGTGCATGATGGAAAAACAGAACTTTTTTTCTTTTTCTTGGATGTATGCCTATGTAAAGTCAGGTTGACTTGCCTCCAGGTTGACACAGAGAGATTGTTCTATTGTTTTTTCTCCTTAATGCAGAAATCACTAGTGTTACGGACAATTAAGCACAATTTTGACGCTGTTGGGAATTTCCAATCTAATTTTTGTGTAAACTGAATCACTGCTGGATTACAGTGAACGGGGAATATTAAAGTTGGGGGGGGCATGCATATGCTTTGCTTTTCAAACACGTTTTTGATGCAGTAATGCTATATATTTCTGTTGAATTAAAAAGGTGGTAGCCTTTATTATTATTATTATTATTATTATTATTATTATTATTATTATTATT